>OW569403.1:97025352-97485456 GCA_937654795.1 Cistogaster globosa | reverse complement strand
ACTTTTTTTTATTTTACATTTGTTCTTTCATCCAAGTCGGTGGTCTTCTACTTCTTTTCTGCACCATGGAGGCATCAACTTCTACCACCGAATCTGCCGCAGAAGGTGATTCCTCTGCGCTTGGAGTTCGGTCAATGTGATCGCTAATATTGTTCTCAACTATAAAATTTTCGTTTGGATTGTACAATTCTTCGCAGTCGTGAAAATTCTTATTGCAAGAGTCTGACAAGGGAACAAGATGCCATCGATTCCTTCTATACTTTTCGCTACCTGCCTGAATCAGGTACGACCGTGGTTTATCCAATTTCCGTAATAATTTGTTTTACTTTCTTAAATCAGTTATCCATACTCTATCTCCTTTTTTCAGTTCCGAAAGATCTTTAGCCCTATGTCTTCTGTTATAGTTCCTAACCTGCTTGTCCTTTATTTTTAATTCCTTCATCATGACCTTCTCTTTGTCCTTAGTTTCTAGTGCACTTGGCAGTATGGGAACCAACGATTTAAATTTACGACCCATCATTAATTCTGCTGGCGAAAAGCCATTGGCTAATGGGGTTGAACGATAGCTAAGAAGGCTATCGTGTATATTATCGCCTGTTTTAATTATTTTCTTTGCTATTTTAACAGCTGCCTCAACAGCACCAATCGATTGGCTATAATATGGGCTACTTGTTACGAGTTTAAATTTATAATCGGCTGCAAATTGTCTAAATTTTGATGGAAACTGTGGACCGTTGTCGCTTCTGCATATCGAGCAAATTCCAAAAAGCGAAAAAAATTCCCTTACTTTTTCAATTATATCTTCCTCTAACATAGAGGTTAATGGAAAAAATTCAAAGTAACGAGAATAATAATCTGTTATTATAAGGTACCATTTATTGTATTTAAATAGATCCAGTCCTATTTTCTTCATAGGTCGTGTCGGTAAATTCTCACATTTAAAGGTTTCTTTTCTGTTAATTCTCTCTTCTATGCATTTTGAACAGTTTTTTACTTAATTTTCCAACTGCGAACTAAGACCTAACCACCAAACAGATGTTTGAGCTAATCTACGGCATTTAGTAATTCCCTGATTATTATTCGAGTATCCTTCAGTAATAAATCCTCTACATGTGATATATCGTTTCAAAACTGATAGTATGGCACCATGTAATCTGGTAATTTGTCACGTGATGGCCACCCATCCGACAAATACTGTCGTAATAAATTGTAAACCCGATCCTGTTTTTGAGCGGTTATAATCTTCTCTATGTAATAATCCTTTACCGGAAGATTTCCTACAATAAAATGAACAAAAGCTTCTGTCTCCATTCCTAACTCTTCAAATTCCTTATCTCGACAAGGTAACGGACTGGGGGATAACGCATCCGCTATTCTGAGGTCCTTACCTGGAACGTATGTTACCGAGTAGTCATATCGCATAAGACGCATTCGGAATCTCTGAAGCCGCGGAGTCAAAATATCTAAATTCTTAGACTGTAGGATTTGAACCAAAGGTTTATGATCGGTCTCAAATATGACATGAATACCTGTTATATATTCTGCCAGTTTTTCCGCTGCCCAAGTTATGCCCAGCGCTTCACGCTCAATTTGCGCATAGCGTCTTTCCGTTTGAGTCATTCTTCTGGATAAACATGAAACTATATGTCTTTTTCCTTCATTATCCTCTTGAATAAGACATTCTCCAATACCTTAGCAAGAAGCGTCAGAACTAATTATGATTTTCTTGGAGGGGTCATAGAAAGACAAAATCGGTGTTTTCGTTAAAACGTTCTTAATCTTCGAGAAAGCTTCCTCCTGTATTGCATCCCAAGCAAACTCAACTTTACCTGTTAATGCATTCACTGGTTCCAATATTTGCGTACGATTTTGGATGAACTTAGCTACAAAATTGACCATCCCGAGAAAGCGTTGAACTTCAGTTTTATTCTTAGGTCGAGGATAGTTAAGAATTGCCTGTATTCGTTCGGGATCAATTGAGATACCCTTTGCCGAGAGCACGTAGCCTAAATAAGTAACTTTATCTACCCCAAAACATGACTTTTCCTTGTTAATAGTTATTCCCTCGTCCTCTAAGCGATTCAAAACTTTGTACAGTGCTCTGTCGTGTTCGGCCCGGTCTCTCCCGAATATCAAAATATCATCCACGTGTGAAATGCAGTTTCCTATACCATCTAAGACTCTATTAAATTTCGAAACAAAATATTCGGGGGCGCAAGAAATGCCAAAGGGCAATCTTTTGAAAATGAAACGACCAAACGGACATATGAAACAGGTGAGTAACTGACTTTCAGGGGTTAATTTTATCTGGTAAAACCCTTTGTTGGCATCAATCCTTGAAAACAATTTTGCTTCTTTAATTGTAACTAATGAAAGTTCAATTTTCGGCATAGGAAAATACGGTCTTACTACTGCTCTATTTAATTGAGTGTAGTCCACGCACAACCTTACCTCTTTATTTGGTTTCGGTACCACTACTATCGGACTAACCCATTCCGTAACATCATCCATACGCTCAATTACCTGTAGTTTCAACAATCTATCAATTTCTTCTTTAAGCTTGGGTAATAAAGGAAATGGCACTCTTCTAGGTACTGTCTGTAGGAAAGGAACTACACCTTCCTTTAATCTTATGCTAATTTCACCCTTAAATTCTCCTATCTTGCGAAAAAGCTTGGGGAATTTTTTCATTATTTCTTTGGGACTATTACCATCTTTATCTTTTGAAACAAAAAATTTTCTAGTTTAGGAGGTTGAATAATATTCAAATTGACTATTGCATTTCGTCTCAATACAGGAGTGCTCAAACCTTCAACTATATAAACATCCTCCATGAATTCCCTATTCTTAAAACATAAGTTCATTTTCGCTACACCCAAAACTTTCAACGAGCCACCATCAGCCCCTTTTAAATTTGTACTACTTTTGGAGATTAACAATCTATGATCCTTCGGAACCAAACTCGCGGGAATGCAGACACAGTCCGCCCCTGTATCTATAAGGAAATTTACTTTGTCCCGTAACTCGGCTACTCCACACTGTATGAACCACGATTCACTACCTGATTTGGAGACATTACCCGCGGAAAATTTATTGATTACCCCAATCATATAATGAGAATGTTCACGATTTACAGAAGAATTGTTTTGAGAATTAGTTGCTCCAATAGTATTAATATTTTTCTCTTTTTCATATTTACTTTGATTTTCAATTTTCTTTTTACAAACTTTTGAAAAATGTCTCCTTAAGCTACAACTGTTACATTTCTGGTTTTTTGCGGGACAATCCTTTCTTTCATGTATCTTATATCCACAATATTTACATTAATTAATTTTACTATTATAATTACTATAGTTACCCTTGCCACCAGACTTTGAACCGTAAGAACCATTTTGTTTGTTGCTGTTGTTGAGTTTCTTCACCGATGCACTAGATGTTACTGCTTTCCTTTGAATAAAATAAACAGGTTTGTCATCTGTAATTATTTTGGTTTGTTTTATCTGTATTTCTGCTTGTCGCGCCGTATCAACTGCTATTTTGAGTGTTAGATCAGACTTCATTTGCATCTGTTCGCTAACTTTGGTATTTAGCATGCCGACTACGATTCGATCTCTAATCAGGTCGTACTTAAGATTTCCATAATCGCAATTTTCTGCGAGAGAATGTAAGTCTGTTATAAAAGTGTCCACAGACTCACCCTGCCTTTGAACACGTAAGTTAAATTTGAAACGTTTAAAAATAACATTTTTCTTTGGGTTGAAATATTTATCAAATTTGTTTAATGCGTCTAGAACTGTTGTTGGCATCTCTCCAAATTGTAGTGTGATTTCCTCACTTTTCTCACCCATGATGTAGAATAGCAAATCGATTTGTTCAGCTTGCGTTTTAATAAACTGTCCAGATATATTCATATATTGCTCAAGCCTTTTAATCCATTTGGACCAACTTTCTGGCATTGAAAAATTAAACGGTTCTGGAGGAGCTATGTTTGCAACAAATATGTTGTCCTTCTTGTAACCTTCTTTGGGGGACGAATTACTTTCTTTGATAGCCATTTTTTCTTTTTTTTTCAATTTTAATGATTGGGAATAAATAGTTTATTTCCTTTTCCCAAACTTATCCCGATAACTTTTCTTTTTACCGCTGCCACCATGTGCTGTAAGCCTAAAGGGCTTGAGAGTAAAACACCATTTTATGTACTTAATTCGGTTTTATTAATAAAGTGGAAAAAGACGTGTTCACGTGTTCAGCGTCTAAAAGATAAGCTTTAGGTTATAAAAAGGAAGTAAGTAATGACAAGTACATTTGACATTAATTTGTACTTTTTAGAAGACATACGTGAACAATAGGTTTGTTCGCGTATATGTATATATATATATATATATATATATATATATATATATATATATATAAAATTTACACATTTTTATATACCTTTACACTACACTTCTTTCGTCATTTTTCAGAGGGAAAGAATACTGTTTTCAACAATTTCTTTTGTATCCGCCAACACTTGTGAATAAAAGCAGTTATCCTATTTTCCTATTATCTCATGTTTTTTAAAGAAGCACACAAAATTCGTTTGCGCACATAAAAACTATGTAAATTTTTATAGTAAAAATTGAATTTCATGAATTTATAAACATTAGAGTTGTATAAATTTATAATTATGCGTTAATATCGCTAAACACATTTATGTGGACACATTTAAATAAGTTCGTTAAATTAGCTGTTATTACCTTTCCGTTAAAACTTTAAATTGTAAACTTAAATTTTTCCTGAAATCCGTGCAAATGAAATTGTGAAGAAAACCTTAAAATTAAAGTTAATCTCTTACATACCTATCTACCTGAAAGGAAGAATTATTTTTTAACCTAAGACGAAAATGCTTCCCTACACTTTCAAAATTTCAAGGATCCAACGAAACCTGCAACACTTATCTTATTTAATCTCTAAATATAATATAATATAATATAATATAATATAATATAATATAATATAATATATTTTAATATAATATAATATAATATAATATAATATAATATAATATAATATAATATAATATAATATAATATAATATAATATTATATAATATTATATAATATAATATAATATAATATAATATAATATAATATAATATAATATAATATAATATAATATAATATAATATAATATAATATAATATAATATAATATAATATAATATAATATAATATAATATAATATAATATAATATAATATAATATAATATAATATAATATTATATAATATAATATAATATAATATAATATAATATAATATAATATAATATAATATAATATAATATAATATAATATAATATAATATAATATGATAAAATATAATATAATATAATATAATATAATATAATATAATATAATATAATATAATATAATATAATATAATATAATATAATATAATATAATATAATATAATATAATATAATATAATATAATATAATATAATATTAATATAATATAATATAATATAATATAATATAATATAATATAATATAATATAATATATTATAATATAATATAATATAATATAATATAATATAATATAATATAATATAATATAATATAATATAATATAATATAATATAATATAATATAATATAATATAATATAATATAATATAATATAATATAATATAATATAATATAATATAATATAATATAAATAATATAATATAATATAATATAATATAATATAATATAATATAATATAATATAATATAATATAATATAATATAATATAATATAATATAATATAATATAATATAATATAATATAATATATTATTTATTACGCAGGTTCATAATCCATT
The DNA here is from genome assembly GCA_937654795.1 of Cistogaster globosa. Lineage (NCBI taxonomy): Eukaryota > Metazoa > Arthropoda > Insecta > Diptera > Tachinidae > Cistogaster > Cistogaster globosa. The sequence continues at coordinate 97,479,611 of OW569403.1, read as the reverse complement.
TGATGAAGTTTAAAATTGCCATAGCTTTTGCCATAAAACTTTGAGTAGGTGAATGAAGCAGGCCCTCTTGTATAACATTAAAGCTATCGTCAATGAAAGCGTAAGAAACACCATTGATGGTCCTTGACCTATCTGTGTAACATATCAACCAACCATTTCGCTTATATTCTTCCTTCTTTTGTAAAAATAGGGAGATATAATTTACGAATGGGGTAAAATTTTAAAGAAGTGCTTATAATGTGGTATCAATACTTTTGATTTGAGGATGCCAAGGTAGTCGCAAATAAAAGCTTTTCTTAGGGAATGAGCTAATGTCATTTAACTGTATATATGCTGTTATGCGCATACAGAATTTGGTTTTCAGATGGGACAAGTAACTAAGTGGCAAGTTTAGACTTTTAAGTTATCGAACTTAAGACTTTTAAGTTATCGAACTTTGTACAGTAGCGTAAAATCAAAAGAATAAAATATAAAATAAAAGTCTGAAACTTTCGAGCTACTTACTCAATTTTCATAACACAAACTGCTATTTATAGAGGCGGACAAAAGCTTTTCGTCTATTGCGTTTGTATATATCCTTTCTTAGTACAGGGTGGTGCCACAGCGCGTCAAATTAGGCAATCTCAAATTTGAAAAAAATTTCAGAGCTTGAAACTTTGTCAATAGAGAATCATTTTAAAAACTTTTTTGTAGTAACCTACATAGATATATAAAGAAAAAACGTGCTTGAAATTTGAATGGTATATTTATAGTTTTAGAGAAATTCGACATTTAAATTCAAAATACATAGATATTACTTTTTTTTTTTTTTTGGTTTTCAACCAACTGTTTTTTTTAATACAAGACAGAACTATTTTAAAAACAGATTCAGAATGCTAATACTATAATAAATAACTTTTTAAAGTTTTTGTTCTTCCATTTCATTATGTTAATGCTAATAGCTTTTTTAATTTGAAATTTCGTCTAACCAAATTAATATTGATTATTTGGTTAAATAGATGTAAACAACCAAAGTTAGATAGATGCGAAAAGCGCTGACGAAGGATGTAGCGATCCAGAATATGAGGCACTGCATTCTGCTAGTGTCTGATTTTTCTTGTTTTCTTTGGAAAACGTTCACATACATTTGTAAATAATTTTTCTTTTTAAAATTTTTTAGAAATAAATCAATTAAAATTTTACTTTTTCGGCTTTGGTTCATTTTTAATTTAACTTTTATTAAGAAAAATTATTTTTCAAATGTACGCGGACGTTTTCCAAAGAAAACAAGAAAAATTAGACGCTGGCAGAATGTAATGCTGCATTTTCAGGACCGCCAAATCCATCTTCAGCATTCTTTGCATCCAACACCTTGATTTGCTTATTTTTTAGAAATTAAATTTAAAAAAGAAGCAAAGCCGAAAAAGTCAATTTTAGTTCATTTATTTCTTAAACAATGTAACCAGAATTGTTGGAATAAGGGAATTTTTCAAAAAAAATCTAAATGTTTGAAACCGTAAAAAAATTGCAGGCGAATTTTTTTTTATTTATTTTTTTTAGTTTTTAGTAATTCGCACACTTTGTAGACATTTTGCGCATAATTGGGATCCTGGGAAGCGATTGAAAAAAAATAAAAAGTTTTGGGAAGAAAAACTTTTATCTATACAAAAAATAAAATTTTATTTTTTATTAGTTTCGCGAAAAAAAACTTTTATCTATACCAAAATAAAATTTTATTTTTACTAAAATTTTTACACATTTTAGTTTCAGACATATCGGTCTCTAATGTAATGACCTGATTTGATATTTTTTATGTGTTCAAGGATATTCAAGGTAAAATTTCATTCACAAAATTTCACTTTTTATCTTTTTGGTTTTTAACGGTATTTTTAGAGAGAGTAGTTTAATTTTTTATTTTTGTGTTTATTGGTAAACATAGATCTTTTGTAAGGATATACATTAGCAGCAACATTTTATTCTTGTTTCATTTATTTTCTTTGAAATATTTTGAAATATTCCAAGTAAATAGATTGTGAATTTCCATTGTTTCTTGGTCATCCTTCTGTACTTCCAAACTAATTTTATTTAAGTATTTCAAGCGAATTGCATTAAATACTGGATCGGAAGACAAACGTAAATGCTGCATACTGTCGGAATCTTGAGCGGTTCTAGAGCATATGCGTGTGTTAAACAACCAATACTGCTTGAAATCCTTATTTCTAGCTTCCTGTACTTCTTGTGCTGTAAGCCTAGAGGGCTTGAGGGTAAAACACCATTTTATGTACTTGATTAGGTTTTATTAATAAAGTGGAAAAAGACGTGTTCACGTGTTCAGCATCTAAAAGATAAGCTTTAGGTTATAAAAAGGAAGTAAGTAATGACAAGTACATTTGACATTAATTTGTACTTTTTAGATGACATACGTGAACAATAGGTTTGTTCGCGTATATGTATATATATATATATATATATATATATATATATATATATATATATATATATATATATATATATATATATATATATATATATATATATATATAATTTACACATTTTTATATACCTTTATACTACATCCCCTTTTTTCAGATATTCTAATTCACATTAATTTAACATAATTCATTTTTTTTTTGTTTTTTACATATTTTATTAGGATCTTAAATTTATGGGTAAATACAATATTTAATAGATTTATGTTCATATTCGGGTTTTTTTTCGGTTTACAATTAAAAAATTTCCTGTTTAATACTTTTTTTTATATTTTATTTTACATTTGTTCTTTCATCCAAGTCGGTGGTATATCTTCTACTTCTTTTCTGCGCCATGGAGGGATCAACTTCTACCACCGAATCTGCCGCAGAAGGTGATTCCTCTGCGCTTGGAGTTCAATCAATGTGATCGCTAATATTGTTCTCAACTATAAAATTTTCGTTTGGATTGTACAATTCTTCGCAGTCGTGAAAATTCTCATTGCAAGAGTCTGACAAATGAACAAGATGCCATCGATTCCTTCCATACTTTTCGCTATCTGCCTGAATCAGGAACGACCGTGGTTTATCCAATTTCCGTAATAATTTGCCATACTTTCTTAAATCAGTTATCCATACTCTATCCCCTTTTTTCAGTTCCGAAAGATCTTTAGCCCTATGTCTTCTGTTATAGTTCCTAACCTGCTTGTCCTTTATTTTTAATTCTTTTATCATGACCTTCTCTTTGTCCTTAGTTTCTAGTGCACTTGGCAGTATGGGAACCAGCGATTTAAATTTACGACCCACCATTAATTCTGCTGGCGGAAAGCCATTGGCTAATGGGGTTGAACGATAGCTAAGAAGGCTATCGTGTATATTATCGCCTGCTTTAATTATTTTCTTTGCTATTTTAACAGCTGCCTCAACAGCACCATTTGATTGGCTATAATAAGGGCTACTTGTTACGAGTTTAAATTTATAATCGGCTGCAAATTGTCTAAATTTTGATGGAAACTGTGGACCGTTGTCGCTTCTGCATATCGAGCAAATTCCAAAACGCGAAAAAAATTCCCTTACTTTTTCAATTATATCTTCCTCTAACATAGAGATTAATGGAAAAAATTCAAAGTAACGAGAATAATAATCTGTTATTATAAGGTACCATTTATTGTATTTAAATAGATCCAGTCCTATTTTCTTCATAGGTCGTGTCGGTAAATTCTCACATTTAAAGGTTTCTTTTCTGTTAATTCTCTCTTCTATGCATTTTGAACAGTTTTTTACTAAATTTTCCAACTGTGAACTAAGACCTAACCACCAAACAGATGTTTGAGCTAATCTACGGCATTTAGTAATTCCCTGATGTCCAACATGAATAAAATTTATTACCTCCGTTTGCAAACCCGTCATATTGCATAAGACGCATTCGGAATCTCTGAAGCCGCGGAGTCAAAATATCTAAATTCTTAGACTGTAGGATTTGAACCAAAGGTTTATGATCGGTCTCAAATATGACATGAATACCTGTTATATATTCTGCCAGTTTTTCCGCTGCCCAAGTTATGCCCAGCGCTTCACGCTCAATTTGCGCATAGCGTCTTTCCGTTTCAGTCATTCTTCTGGATATACATGAAACTATATGTCTTTTTCCTTCATTATCCACTTGAATAAGACATGCTCCAATACCTTAGCAAGAAGCGTCAGGACTAATTATGATTTTCTTGGAGGGGTCATAGAAAGACAAAATCGGTGTTTTCGTTAAAATGTTCTTAATTTTCGAAAAAGCTTCCTCCTGTATTGCATCCCAAGCAAACTCAACTTTACCTGTTAATGCATTCACTGGTTCCAATATTTGCGTCCGATTTTGGATGAACTTAGCTACAAAATTGACCATCCCGAGAAAGCGTTGAACTTCAGTTTTATTCTTAGGTCGAGGATAGTTAAGAATTGCCTGTATTCGCTCGGGATCAATTGAGATACCCTTTGCCGAGAGCACGTAGCCTAAATAAGTAACTTTATCTACCCCAAAACATGACTTTTCCTTGTTAATAGTTATTCCCTCGTCCTCTAAGCGTTTCAAAACTTTGTACAGTGCTCTGTCGTGTTCAGCCCGGTCTCTCCCGAATATCAAAATATCATCCACGTGTGAAATGCAGTTTCCTATACCATCTAAGACTCTGTTAAATTTCGAAACAAAATATTCGGGGGCGCAAGAAATGCCAAAGGGCAATCTTTTGAATATGAAACGACCAAACGGACATATGAAACAGGTGAGTAACTGACTTTCAGGGGTTAATTTTATCTGGTAAAACCCTTTGTTGGCATCAATCCTTGAAAACAATTTTGCTTCTTTAATTGTAACTAATGAAAGTTCAATTTTCGGCATAGGACAATACGGTCTTGCTACTGCTCTATTTAATTGAGTGTAGTCCACGCACAACCTTACCTCTTTATTTGGTTTCGGTACCACTACTATCGGACTAACCCATTTCGTAACATCATCCATACGCTCAATTACCTGTAGTTTCAACAGTCTATCAATTTCTTCTTTAAGCTTGGGTAATAAAGGAAATGGCACTCTTCTAGGTACTGTCTGTAGGAAAGGAACTACACCTTCCTTTAATCTTATGCTAATTTCACCCTTAAATTCTCCTATCTCGCGAGAAAGCTTGGGGAATTTTTTCATTATTTCTTTGGGACTATTACCATCTTTATCTTTTGAAACAAAAAATTTTCTAGTTTAGGAGGTTGAATAATATTCAAATTGACTATTGCATTTCGTCTCGATATAGGAGTGCTCAAACCTTCAACTATATAAACATCCTCCATGAATTCCCTATTCTTAAAACATAAGTTCATTTTCGCTACACCCAAAACTTTCAACGAGCCACCATCAGCCCCTTTTAAATTTGTACTACTTTTGGAGATTAACAATCTATGATCCTTCGGAACCAAACTCGCGGGAATGCAGACACAGTCCGCCCCTGTATCTATAAGGAAATTTACCTTGTCCCGTAACTCGGCTACTCCACACTGTATGAACCACGATTCACTACCTGATTTGGAGACATTACCCGCGGAAAATTTATTGATTACCCCAATCATATAATGAGAATGTTCACGATTTACAGAAGAATTGTTTTGAGAATTAGTTGCTCCAATAGTATTAATATTTTTCTCTTTTTCATATTTACTTTGATTTTCAATTTTCTTTTTACAAACTTTTGAAAAATGTCTCCTTAAGCTACAACTGTTACATTTCTGGTTTTTTGCGGGACAATCCTTTCTTTCATGTATCTTATAACCACAATATTTACATTAATTAATTTTACTATTATAATTACTATAGTTACCCTTGCCACCAGACTTTGAACCGTAAGAACCATTTTGTTTGTTGCTGTTGTTGAGTTGCTTCACCGATGCACTAGATGTTACTGCTTTCCTTTGAATAAGATAAACGGGTTTGTCATCTGTAATTATTTTGGTTTGTTTTATCTGTATTTCTGCTTGTCGCGCCGTATCAACTGCTATTTTGAGTGCTAGATCAGACTTCATTTGCATCTGTTCGCTAACTTTGGTATTTAGCATGCCGACTACGATTCGATCTCTAATCAGGTCGTCCTTAAGATTTCCATAATCGCAATTTTCTGCGAGAGAATGTAAGTCTGTTATAAAAGTGTCCACAGACTCACCCTGCCCTTGAACACGTAAGTTAAATTTGAAACGTTTAAAAATAACATTTTTCTTTGGGTTGAAATATTTATCAAATTTGTTTAATGCGTCTAGAACTGTTGTTGGCATCTCTCCAAATTGTAGTGTGATTTCCTCACTTTTCTCACCCATGATGTAGAATAGCAAATCGATTTGTTCAGCTTGCGTTTTAATAAACTGTCCAGATATATTCATATATTGCTCAAGCCTTTTACGCCATTTGGACCAACTTTCTGGCATTGAAAAATTAAACGGTTCTGGAGGAACTATGTTGTCCTTTTTGTAACCTTCTTTGGGGGAGGAATTACTTTCTTTGGTAGCCATTTTTTCTTTTTTTTTCAATTTTAATGATTGGGTATAAATAGTTTATTTCCTTTTCCCAAACTTATCCCGATAACTTTTCTTTTTAACGCTGCCACCATGTGCTGTAAGCCTAAAGGGCTTGAGAGTAAAACACCATTTTATGTACTTAATTAGGTTTTATTAATAAAGTGGAAAAAGACGTGTTCACGTGTTCAGCTTTAGGTTATAAAAAGGAAGTAAGTAATGACAAGTATATTTGACATTAATTTGTACTTTTTAGAAGACATACGTGAACAATAGGTTTGTTCGCGTATATGTATATATATATATATATATATATATATATATATATATATATATATATATATATATATATATATATATATATATATATATATAATTTACACATTTTTATATACCTTTACACTACACTTCTTTCGTCATTTTTCAGAGGGAAAGAATACTGTTTTCAACAATTTCTTTTGTATCCGCCAACACTTGTGAATAAAAGCAGTTATCCTATTTTCCTATTATCTCATGTTTTTTAAAGAAGCACACAAAATTCCTTTGCGCACATAAAAACTATGTAAATTTTTATAGTAAAAATTGAATTTCATGAATTTATAAACATTAGAGTTGTATAAATTTATAATTATGCGCTTATATCGCTAAACACATTTATGTGGACACATTTAAATTAGTTCGTTAAATTAGCTGTTATTACCTTTCCGTTAAAACTTTAAATTGTAAACTTAAATTTTTCCTGAAATCCTTGCAAATGAAATTGTGAAGAAAACCTTAAAATTAAAGTTAATCTCTTACATACCTATCTACCTGAAAGGAAGAATTATTTTTTAACCTAAGACGAAAATGCTTCCCTACACTTTCAAAATTTCAAGGATCCAACGAAACCTGCAACACTTATCTTATTTAATCTCTAAATGATTTTAGAAAAAATCAACATAGTAAAACTCTTTTTTCGTTTCTTAGCAATCCCGCAATTTTATTTTGGAGTGATTATAATTAATCTATATAACTCTCTCTAGTTTCATAAATATCAACAACCGTTGTTGATAATAAATTTCCCAAAATAAATAATAAATAATTAAATAATTAAATAATTTCCCAAATTATATACACAGTAGTATTCTAACTGAATCACCATTTTATTAAGCATTTGTTTTGGCAATGGCTCCATAGTTTGAAAAATATTTGAATTAAAACAAATACCTCACCAGAACATCTGAACTAAGAAAAATTTTGAACTAAAGCGAACTTTTGAATTAAAATTTGAACTAGTTAATTTTTAAACTTTGAACTAAAAAGAGCGGTCACTAAGTTGAACTATGTTGAACAAGTCTACCGAATATAATCTCATCAATAGGTTCCATATTGTAAACTTCGCGCTATCACAAAATTTTTTTTACTGTTTTCTTTAATGTACTCGAAACGTATTGGACGAGATAAAAATTTTGAGCCTGGCGCAATATTAGTCCAAATACTCTTAAATGACTTTCGATTTTGATGGCAATTTAATATATAATCGCAATCTTTGCAATAATTTTTGATACTCTGGGTTGATGAAGTTCCGACAAAGCAATTTGTATTCTTATTATCTACTGATACGGGAGAATGCAAAATTTCAAATTTGTTTTAAAGTAACTGCCTCTAGAAGTCTAGGGTTAACATTTTTCTTTAAGCGCCTTCCTCAAAACATCTTTTGTTTATTTATTTATTCTTATAACAAGTATCATCAAAATTTTTACTTGGGCGCCCATTCCTCTTGTTTTTGGATATCCATAGATAGTCTCAAATTTAACCAATCCTCGTTTTAATTTGAAAATTAAGATATTGAGATACTGCACTCTCGTACCTCTTTTCCATGTGTTTAAAAAAATTCTACTTTGTTGCTCTCAACAGCATTCACGGACAACCCATAAGTTAACAACTTCATCATTTTAATGACTTTTTGCTATCGACCTCACACATCATCATTAACAACACTGAGACTTGTTCACATAGGTTTTCCAAGTATGTTATATTAAATTGAAATCTCCATAGCAGCTTACATTCAAGTAATGACAAACTACTTTGGGATCTTTATATACACTTATAAATAAATACAGGTAAAACAGCCTTTAAAACTAATAGGCAACACAAAAGCAAATATATGCGGCGATAAATAAATAAAAAAATATACAAGAGAAAAATTTTGCACTCGCCCATAATTTCCGAGTTATGGGCCTCTAAACTTGCCATTTGTACGATTGTGGACTATATTTTTCAAAATAAAGTATCTTTGTAAATCTTTTGTGGAGATGGAAATGTTAGTATTTTTTAAAAATTCTTAACCCACTAAGAGCCGGCGACATTTTTATGTAAAATTTACTTCGTTAGTTAGTTTTTTTTCTTAATTTTAAAGTCTCTGTTATCCCTACTAGATTTACATACATGGTGAAGGGTATATAAGATTTAGCATAGCTGAGTATATCACTCTTACCTTGTTTTCTTCAATCGCCGCCCCAGACCTCATTTATACGCAGGATGCCTACGAAATTTGGCTAATTACTGAAAACTAAAAACTCTCGAACATTTAAATTTTTGTTAAAAAATTGCCCATATTCGACCAATGCTGAGGCCGTATAATGACTGTTAAAATACATTGCAAGGGTTACCCAAGGCATTAACTTGAAGAAAAAGTTAAACATATTATAAATTAAACTTTTTGACCAAAATTCAATTTTTTGTTTTAACTCATTATTGATTTAAAATTGTTACCATTAACCTAACGAAGCCAGACGAAAACTATTTTTTTACATTTTATTTCCTGTTGTATAAGCTTTCTAAGTCTCTTCTTAAAATAGTTTTATCTTGTATACAATATACTAAATTTGAAAACCAAAAATGCCAAGGTGAAATTTATGTTTTTAAATTCAAAAGTGTAAAAGATATAATGAAAATTATTAGCCCATTGTTCCTTTATCTATCTATGGAGTTTACTGAAATCGGTTCATTTTTAATAAAGTAATAAGCTCTGAAACATTTTTCAAATTAAGCTGACCTATTTCGGCGCGCTGTTTTACTACTCTGAACTGAAACAGGATGTACGAGTATCCAAATGAAGTAGACGAAAAGCACATGTTCTCCTATATAAATCGCAGTTTGTTTCATGAAAATCGGGAAACAGTTTTGACTTTTATTTCCCTTTTTTTGTATTTCACGCCACTGTACCTTGGTAATCCGGATTCTTTAAGGTCAAGGTGGTTTTGAAAGTTCCAACACCAAACCTTGCTGCGACATTGTAAAGGGTTTGAATTTTGTTTAGTGCTTCTTTTTTGCAGCATAGAAGATTATACCATATTCAAACATTCAATGACTTTATAATGTTCACTATGGTTTTCGGATGAGAATTCGCATTTATACCAACTTTTAATAAGGTTTAATCGATTTTCCTGAGCTTTTTTTAGATATATTATGTGTTTTTTCCAGTTGTATAGAATCTTCATTTGATCTACCATTGTTATAGCACGGTTTAGTATAAATGAAGCCTATTGTGTACAATTAACTCATAGTGTCATTACCATAACACCAAGCTTTTAATTCATCGATGAGATCATCTACTTTGACTAAATCGATATTTTATGTTTATACTGTTTTATGATTAGGCAAAGATCGTCAGCATACATACAATGGTGACACGTAGGGTGTTTGAAATGATAGAACTAATGTCTACTCTATCAAAGGCATTTACCAAATTCACTGTTACAATGGTTAGGTGTTTACTAGATATGCCATTTCGGGCATTAAAAGCTGCTTGTTTTGGATGTATAAACTTGTATATTTTTTTTTTTTTTTTTTTTTTTTTTTGAAGAAACAACCACAGTCTTTTAGCCAATAACTTGCTACTACTCGTACACGGTAGAAGACAAAGTAGCATATAGCTCTTTAGTATGTTTTTTTTCGTCACCAGGTTTCAGAAAGGTAGGTTTGTTGAGATTTTTCATTCTTGCGGAATATTACCTGTCTCGATACTGGTATTAAATAATTTAACTCAAATTTCTTTAAATGAAATTGGGGAGTATTTTAGCATAGGGTAATTTCTTTTATAAAAACCGGGTGTTTTTCCGTTTAAAGAATAAAGCGCTGAATTAAATTCTAATAAGGTAATTGTAGACTAAATAAGTTTTAAAGTAGAATGCAAGTCGTAGTTTATTGCAATATCAATAGAGTTTTTTGTTTATAAAGTTTTGACAGAATTTTAAATTACCCGATTGTGAAAACTACACACCACCAATAACTGATGCATTTTATCTGGCTCCAAATATAATAAGGAAGAGTAGCACTCTTCGAATATGTCGAATCTTATATACCCTTTACCATATATGTTAATCTACTTTAGTGAAGTAACTCGAATTAAAGAGACAAATATTGGGGTGACAGAGAATTATATAATAAGAAAAAAAAACTTTTAAAGAGATCTTTCAGATAATACTAAATTTTTTTAAATGCTTAACCCATTAAGAGCCTATAAGATTTTTATGTAAAATTATATGAAGAACTTAATTTTTCTTCTTATTTTTTAATTCTCTGTCACCCTAATATTTGTTTTTTGTTTGTTTTTGAGTTGTAGAAGCAAAAAAGAACATTAATTTAAAAAAGAACACGAGCGAAATCTTTGTTAGGTTTAAGCAACTTTTTTGTTTGATGATCCAACAGCTACTGACTTCAATTATTACAAATGACATTGTAATGAGTGTTGGAAATGTTTGTATAAGAACATGTAGATGTGTATGTTTATATACTTATAACTATATACATGTTATGATACAGTTAAAGTTGAAGTGACAAAGTAAGTAAAATAATAAATTCAATAATATAAGAATATGAAAATGTAACAATACAAAGGAAGTACGAATTATTATTAGAGTTCTGACCGAACATACTGCCCCCATTAAAAGTTACTTTTAATTAGTTTCGCTTGGAAGGTCAGCTTCAATAGGTAGAGGTGCAATTTTGTGGATAGATCGGCGAAGGGTGCCCTTTGAAGTTTTGAGATCAACCACTCTCACTTTTCCATCACGACCGGGAATTGTATTAATAATGCGAGCTAAAAGCCATTTCTGTGGTGGCATGTTGTCTTCATGTACAATTACCAGCGCTCCTTCTTTGATGTTTTCCTTCGATTTGAACCATTTGCATCTTTGTTGTAGCTCTAGCACGTAATCGCGGACCCATAGTAGCCAGAACTGCTGCTTGAGGTATGTTACAATTTGCCATCTCTTCAAATATTTTATATTGGTATTAAGCAGAGTTTCCTCTGGAAGTGCCATTAAGGATGAACCAATTAGCAAGTGGGCCGGAGTCAACGCTTCACCGTCATTCGGGTCATCAGATCTGGATGCTAATGGCCGAGAGTTTAGAATGGCTTCTACTTCGATTAGGATGGTCTGAAGTTCTTCATATGTCAGGCTCGCTTGAGACATATTTTTGATCAAGAGCTTCTTAGTTGATTTCACGGCGGACTCCCAAAGGCCACCGAAGTGCGGAGAACGAGGTGGGATAAAGGAAAATTTGAAGGCGGTGGCTGTACTGAAGTTCATAAGCTCTTTGATATCTGCGTCATTGAAGAAACGTTGCTTGAATTCTTGCAGTTTAGAGCTGGCCCCGACGAAATTTGTAGCATTGTCGCAGTAAAGTGTTTGAGGTATACCACGTCGACTGATGAACCTTTTTAACGATAAAAGAAACGCATTCGTAGATAGATCCGAAACTAATTCAATGTGGATGGCTTTCGAAGAGAAACAAACAAAAATTGCGACATAAGTCTTGTAAGGAGCTCTCCGTTGAATACGATAAGAAGTGTAGAAGGGACCACAAAAATCTACACCCGAAACGAGAAAGGGGCGCTGTGCCTTAAAGCGATCTGCTGGAAGATTTCCCATTATTTGTTGCAGGAGCCGAGGATGGTATTTGAAGCAATGTACACATTTTCGAACGACTTTCCTAACGATATCTCTGGCATTGATTACCCAGACTTGCTGGCGAAGGATTGCAAGAAGTGCTTTGGAACCAGCGTGTAGATGTTTTCGATGAAGATGCTCAATGAATAGCATTATAAATGGATGGGATTTGGGTAAAAGTGCAGGGAATTTCGCTTCGTAGGGTAATGGTACATTTGCTAGCCGGCCGCCTACTCGAACGATGGTTAAAGTTGAATTGTAGCATTGTACCTTATCTAAGAATGGTGTTAACCTTTGAAGGTGTGGTTTTAAGTTTTCTCCCTTGTTGAGTAGACAGATTTCCTCCTGAAAGGTTGATTGTTGAATGATATGTATTATTCGATAAAATGCTGATTGTAGTTCATCAGAGGTTAGAAACTGGTTTCGATTTTGTTTGTTGAACACACGATGAATATACGACATTATGCGAAGAATTCGGAGATACGAGGAATGGCGAAAAAGCAAATAATCGATGAGAGAATCAGTGACAACTGTAGTTTTTAGAGTAACCTTTTTTTTCTTGCTGAGCAAGTTCGATGCTTTCTATATTGTAGTTGGGCCAGTTTGCTTCGGGTTCAGAAAGGAATTTAAGACCAGTAAACCAAATTGTATTGTTTAATTCGTTCGCCAAGCAACCTCTAGATGCCACATCTGCTGGATTTTGGTTTGAAGGCACGTACCTCCATTGAATGTTCTTAGTGAGATTTTGTATTTCAGATATTCTATTTGCAACAAAGCATACGTAAGACGATGAATGATGTGTAAGCCAGTTTAGAACTATTTTTGAATCCGACCAAAAGACTCTTTGAGAGGTGAAACGATAAAATGTGTGTTTAATTTTTTCCCAAGTTCGACTGAGTAACAAAGCTGCGCATAGTTCTAGGCGTGGTAGAGATTGGTGAACTACTGGAGCGACTTTAGATTGGCGATGAGAAGAGTTGTTTTAAAGACCTTGTTATGACGTACTCGTATGTAGATGCAACACCGGTATGCCATTTGAGAGGCATCAGCAAAACCATGAACCTGAATTCCTGTTTTTTCAGACGTACCTACAAACCTAGGGGTTTCAATTTTGTTAATATGGGGGAGACTATGTTCAATTTGACGCCAACGATCTAATAAACGCGAGTTAAGTGGGACATCCCAATCTAATCTTTGCTTCCACATTTCTTTAATTAGAATTTTACAGGATACGACAATTAGACAAAGTAAGCCGAGAATATCGAAAACCTTTGCATTTGCAGACAGAACCGACCTTTTAGTTGGGATTCTGATCAATGGAAGCTCAAACCGGAAACAGAAAAGGTCCTCTTTAGGTTTCCAGGACATTCCTAGGGCTTTAGTAACGTATTCATCAGCTGTTTTTATATGCAGCTCGTTATCACATGATGCAATCTCTGGATAGTTTGAGTTCCATTTTGACAGTTGTAGACCAGCCTTTTGTAATATGCTAACGACTTCACATTTTTTAGTTTGGAGATCACTAAACTCATCTGCGCCCGTAAGGAGATCATCAACATACAAGTTCGTTTTAAGAATTTTAGAGCCAACTGGAAATTCCTTTTCAAAGGCATCAGCGATGAAAAATAAGCTTCTTACAGCCAGAAATGGAGCTGCAGAGGTACCGTAAGTCACAGTGTTTAATTGATATAATTTAATTGCGTCCTTTGTATTATTCCTCCACAATATCAGTTGAAATTTGCGATCTTCTTCATCCACTGAGAATTGCCTGTACATATTGCAGATGTCGGCTGACAGAGCGAATTTGTTCAAACGGAAAGACAGTAAAGTTAATATAAGCTCATTCTGAATTGTCGGACCAAAAATTGAAGTTTCATTTAATGAAACATTTGTTGATGTGCGGCATGAGGCGTCAAAGACTACTCTCAGCTTTGTTGTTGTGCTTTTAGGGCATAAAACAGCATGATGGGGAATGATGTAGTGTGAAGAATTTAGTTTTTCGAGGTTAACGGGTGACATATGCCCAAGTCGAATGTATTCGTCCATGAATCTTGAATACATCTGTCGAAAGTTTTCATTTCTCAAAAGACGTTTTTCCATACCTAAAAATCTACGATGAGCTGCTTCGAAAGACGTACCAAGTTGTTCAAAGTTGGATTTAAAAGGCAAACGTACCTGTACTCGGCCGCAATCATTAAATATCGTATTCCTTACGAAATGGTCCTCACAGAGCTGTTCTTCCTCGGTCCAAGTCGATTCTCGCGGTTTGAATTCTTCAATCTCCCAAAACAATCTTAACAGTGAATCCAGATTTTCATGTTGGGTTATAACGTTACAGGATAATGCTCGCTGTGGAGACTGTATGTTGACACTGCCACCGCCAACCCAACCAAGTCTCGTGTTGATAAGACAAGGTAGACCACTTCCAAGGGTAATTTTGCCTTCAAGAAGTAACTCAAAAAATACTTCAGAACCCAGCAACATATCAATGCATTGAGGCACATTAAATAGAGGATCCGCTAGTTTGAAACCATTAGGAATAATCCAGTTAGATGTATCTGCCTTTTCAACTAGATGATGTTGGAGTTGTTTGTAAGCAAGGAAACACTTTTATTTATTTATTTTATAATTTTTATTTATTTATATAGCTTGCAGGGTCCCGTAGGAATTTCAGGCTATTATCTAAGTATATTAATTTTATTTAATTATAACCTGCAGGGTCCCGTAGGAATTTCAGGTTATAAGGGTTTCTTCTTACTTCTAGTTTACAACTCGATTTTTAATAATTATTTATCGCTATTTATACTAAATTCTTAACGCTAAAAATGCTGATTAAACAGCATTTCTTAAAAATAATTTAAATAATTAAATTGCTTACTTGCTAAATAGTCATATTTCAATAGTACATTAAATTAACTTATAAACAAAGTTTAAAAATACGAGGGTGCCTCTCAACATCCCTCCCCCCTTATCGGAAACTGCGTCCCTGCGTGTGGTGTTGATGTTGCTGCAAATGGAGAGCTAGCGTTCGTATATGAAGGATGCGTCTTTTGCTGCTTATTTGAGGTGCGTTGTTTTGTGTTATGTCACCTTCTTTCCGGAAAACTAACTGGATTTGTATAAATTGGTGGGGCTATAGTTGTATATGATTTGTTTTTCTTAACTCGGAAATCTTCACAGCATAGCCGTAATAGAATAAAATTCTTCTCCTTAGTTTCTCTTTTTTTTTTGTTTGTTGTATCACTTCTGATCTTCTTTAGTTGTTAAAAAGAAAGTCACGTCCTAAACGTTGTCGCTTCTTTTTCAATAATTCCTTTATTAGCCGTATGTGTAATACCCATGTTTTTTAAATTCTGCAAAATAGCCAACATCTTGTGACACCTTCAAATTATTTGAATCACATATATCATGATCATCTTTTCGTAAAACCAACTCATGCGAATGTGGACAATCAATGTTGGTCTGAAATAGACTGCATCTTATTATAGTCGGTCCTTTATAACCAACCAATTCAACTTCGGGAAAAGTTTTAGTATTTCTTTTATATTCAATGCCATTCAAAGAACCATGTATGGTATATCGGAATTGTATCGAAACGAAATATTTCCACCGGCTGCTTGCTTCATATTCATATTTTATCTGCGTATTCTGCGAGGTATTGTCACAAAGGTGGCGGTTGTGTTGCCTCTACTACATTTTGCTATGGCTAAACGAAGCTTTAAATACACTTGTTTTTACCACACTTCAGGAAAAAAATCGTAGCTCGTGACCACAACAAAAACACTTCGTTTTAGATCATAAGGTGCTTTTTGGATAAGGTTCAGCATCTGCTAATGATAAATTTAATTAAATAAAGTGAGGAAAATCATGATTGAGATTTTTAAAGTTGTTCATTCACTTTAGAGACAATAGAGCCCTCTAAGTTAAAAAAAATTTTCTAGTGCCATGTTTCCGTATTTTTTGTTGATTTGTTGCTACTCCATTGGGGGCTGGACAAGATGAGTCCATGTTGTTAGTTGACACGCTAAGGTTTCGCTTATTGTGTTGGAGAACACCACACGTAATCCCAGCTTATTTTAAAATTTTAAAACTAAAAAATACTAAAATTCTTAAAACCCATCTCTTTCAAATTGTTAACAAAAACAAAAAAAAAAAAATCGTAATTTAAAATTGTTTACAAAAAATTATATTGGTAATAAATTATTTACAATAATATATAAGGGTTTTGCTATAATTTAAACATAAAAAACATTATTCTTCCTTTGTTTGCTACTCTTACAAAAAAAAATTTTTTTTTTCTTTTTTGCTACTTCTAAAACAACATAAAAAACTTATAAATATTTTGTATGTTGTTGTAAGTATTTATGAATCTTTTCTTTTTATATATATTTTTTTTTTATTTTATTATTTTTTTTGTTACCAAGCAAGCATTTTAATGCCTATTGAGCTTGTTCATATATATTGGATTTTGAAAACAATAGTCCAAACCTCTGAATCAGGCGTTTTCCAATATATATCTTTATACACCTATATATGTGTATACATATCAACACAAATATACGTGCATACATATAAACATACAACACATATGTATGTGTATACAGATATATATATGTCTATCTATAATACATCATATATATTATAATACATTATATATATATTATATATATTATATATATTTATTTATAATATATCTATTTTAAGAAAGTTTTAACTTAATGTTTGTTGGGTGAAACACAAAAGACCCAAAATAAACACAAAAGTATGTTAACAAATGTATATATATATATATATATATATATATATATATATATATATATATATATATATATATACATGCTATAAAGTTTACGTTTAATGCTGAGAGTAGCACTTTTGAAAATATTAATCTTTTTTTTTTTTGTTTATGGAATTTATATTATTACATAAAATTATTATCGTCCGGCCAGTGACACAAAAAAAGTGTTGCGTATGCAAAAATGCAGTGAACAATTTACAAAACAACAGCAAGAATAAAAAAAAATGCACAAGAAATCAGAAACAAAAATTTTAAACAAAAAATACATTTTTACTCAAATTTCAAATTAACAAAACATTTGCTGCTTAAAATAAATCAGTGTTTAAAAATGTTAAACAGAGAATATTTTTCTTCTTTCTTTAAAACCAACTTCACGCTATAAACTAAGTACTTTAAAACATTTGCAATGAAATATCAAAAGTAAAGCCTAAAATGTGGTGCTTAAACGTTAAAAGTTGTTTGTTAATTTGAAATATTCCAAGTGAGATTTTGTAAGAATGTCATTTAGTTTCAAAAATTAAAGGCATATTTTTCAAGAAGACTCAAATTTAATTCAAAACATTTGCAAAAAAAAGAATGTGAAAATACAGAATATATTTTTTCTCTTAGCGATTCAATAAAATGACCGAAAATGGCAAAGACTTTACTCTACTTTTTCAGCAAATTTGATGCTGTTATGAAGTAAGTACTTTAAAATATTTGCATTCCAAAACTCACTGTTTAAAAACCAGTGTTTTTTTTTTTTTTTTTTTTTTTTAATTAAAAAATTAATGCAAAAGTCTTACAATAGTCTTATGTTTGTCTTTCCTGTTGTGCCGATGCTGATTCGGTATGTTCTTCGCCCCAATTCCAGGTCCTTCCTCATATATTTACCCCGCTTCCATGCAGTCCTCATACTCGATAATTCCCTTTCAGCCACAGCCTGATCCTGTACAGTTGGGGTCTGGGCGTTGTTTCTTCTTGACCAACGCTCCATTATCTTTATTAAAAAACTCCGTGTGATTTGACTGGCCTTCATCTCGTTATAGCCCCGTAATTTCTGGATTTCCAACCCTTTGCCGAACTGCCTCAAACAATATTCTGCATGTCTAATTGTGTAAACGCCACAGTCTATTGTGTTATTTTGCTGCGGGCAGTTGGCGTAAATCAAAGGGGAGGGCTTCAAGGGGCTCCCTATGAAACTATACAGACGTCTTATAGCCCCTGCGGTTACTTCCAAATCATGCGGCTTAAGGGAGTCGAAAATTGTTATTTCTCCCTTCTCAACCATCGCCAGTGTCCAGTGGTTTTGTTCCATCACTGGTATCAACACAACCGCCTTGTTTGGTAGATCCGCCCTTCTGGTCGCCCTCCTGATTCTCCCAACATTTACCTCGTTTGTTGATTCGAGGTCCCACTGCCTGAGAGCCGCGTAGAATTGGGAATTGAATATATGGACCTTCTCAGCTCTTGCTGGCGCAAGATTCGTGGCAAGCACCCACCTCAAAAACACATCAAGGTGTTGGTCGCTTAACCAGCCGTTGGTTTTTAGGATCTTGTATTCGTAACAAGTCAGCTCCAAGTCCCTGTTGTTGTGTCTGTATTTGCAAAAGTTTAGATTCATCTTTAAAGGTTAATATTGTGCACCGCCTTGCTTCGTCCAATAATCAACAGCTAATGTAATAAACTGTCTTGTCAGTTTTTGTTTGGTTCTGCAATTTTCAAAAATAAAAATAAATTTAAAAAAAAATTGTATAGTCGTCATCAAAATATATAGGAGGGTTGACTGATAATATCTAAACTTCAGCGGCTAGGTCTTCGGCGAGGTTTCGCCTTATCTGTGAATTCCTCGCTGTGCCTTTTGTTATTCTATTTTGCGCTATCTTAACGCTCACCCGTCCCTGTCGCTTGCATAAGACAATTACTGCGACCGTCAGTCCTACTAATAATGTAAGGGTTGTTATGCCCATTGTTGTTGTTACTATTTTGTGGATATGTAGCTCATGTATCTTTTTGATATTTTCTTCCTGGTGGAGGACTATATCCTCAAACATTAGTGGCCTTTCTGTGTCAAAATTGGTTTCCCTAGGGGGCAACGCGAAGCTCTGCTGGTATTTCGTCCATCTGTTAGTGAATGTTAAGTTACCCAGCTTGATAGTACAATTGTTGAATTGAATATAGTAGTGACCCTTCAGCCTGAACCCACGGCTGTCACAAGTGCTTTTAAAGTTAGTGAGATTTGTGTTAATAACGACTAACTTACTATCGTCTATCTGGATTATGTCTCGACTTAGTTTTTTTACCATTTTGCACGGTTGTCTGATCACACAGCTCCAAGACTCCTTTAACTCGAAAAGCGCGCTTCCCTTTACGTAAGCAAGGGTTCGGTCCCCCATTCTAACTATACTTTCCATGTCTTCGTCTATTTGAAGGTTTTCCCCGTTAGGCACGGGTACAATCAGAGACCTTGCAAGTGAAATCTTTTCGAGTGGCACCTTGATAATTAGGCTTATAGTCCTGCTTTGACTTGTAACCACACCAATTTTTATGTCCTTTAATTTTTCGACATCTATTTTGAATGTCTCTATTTCCTCCTTTGTCAACAAGGCAGGTGAAAAAATTCCCAGTCTCGCGGATGCCACTGTTTGTTGCAGGTTTTCTATTTTCCTCTTAAGTATGTCGATCTTAAACAGTTGCAAGGTTGCAAAATTTTCTTTGATTGGGGTTTGGCTCAGGTCATTAACTCTGTTAATCCTGTCCTTTATTTCCTGCCTATCTGTCAGTAGGGCGGCCTTCAGTGTATGTATAGACTTGTTGAAATTGTCGTTAATAATTATCTGTTGATTTAAACCTTCTATTAACTGGTGGTTGTTCTCTGTAATCACTCGTTGCTGTTCCTCAATATTTTGTCGGTCTTCTTCGTCCATTGTTCCAAAAACAAACCTCATGAGGGCTCCACCGGCGTTCACCAACCCTCTGGTTTTCCGTCGAGGCAATAGGGTATGCAGGGCGTCTTCCATATCATATAGTTGGGATCTAGCTATGTCGCAGTGTGGTAGGTCCTGCATAATGTCCAGATTGTGATAAAATTGTTTTATTACAATACCGATGTCCTCCAGATCAATCACGTGGATGATATAGTCATACTTTTTTACCAGCTGGACTGTGCCCATATGAATTTCCGTGAAACCATTTCGTGATTCGAGTTTTTCCATATAAAGTTCCGGGCGAATTGCAGGGCTGCTGAGCACTATCAGCAATCCGACATATACGGGCTGAAAAAAGGGAGGTTAATCAGATAATCAGCCGGACCAGGCATGTATATTCCCAATTTATTTCTGTAAACCCCTTAATGCGTTTTTTCATTTTATTTCAGTTTGCTATTATTATCATTTACTGCCTTTTTCTTAGTTTTTTTGCAATATTTACCTTTAGCTGAAATTGTATCTATTTTGGAACTAACTTCATCAATTATAGGCCATTATATATCACTGTTTTTATGACAATTGTAGCAGTTTTGTGCTAATAAACAACTTTTCAATGTAAATTTTCCTTAGTCAGGAACTCCTCCTTTTAAAAAACTTTAGTGCAGGGTGCGTATTTAGACTTCAATTTATAATTTTTACCTTCCTTCTGTGACACTTTATTTTCTTTATTTTGTTCATATAATTATTTTTTACTGATATTTTCTTATACTTTGAACTCATAACCCTTCTGGTTTTTCCTTTTTTTTTTCATATATTCTCCTACCGTTATTTTAACTCATTTTCCTTTGTTTCTTTACATTTTTTTTTTTTACATTACATTACATTTTATTTTATAATTCCTTGGTTTTTCCCCATTTCTGACTATATATTTTCATACTATTTATTCTTGTTCGTTAATATTCTTCCATTATTTCCCTTATATGACCCTGTGGTCTTTTTTCTCCTTTCTATTTACTTATACAGTTTATCCTTTATCGCCCTCATATTCCACTTTCGTCCCGTAGCTTTGGTTTCGAGCCAAAGTATCTAGGATCAGAAATTGGTTGGCTGATACACTTTGTAGCGTATTATACGATTTTCTTTTACTATATTACCCTTTTTTTTTTCTCTCTTTAATCTCATCAACCTTTGTTCAATTTTGCCTATTTGTTACTACCCTTTCATATTTTACCTCGAAATGTTTCTTCGCATACCCCATGGCACTTGCCGTCAGTTGAAAACGTATCGAATTTTCGCATTAAGTTCAATGTTTCAGGCAAATTACCGATGGCGGTGTTGTAAAGTAACTAAATCAGTGTTTTATGAGTAACTCACTTGTATTTCCGCTTAAATCCTTTGTAGCTTTAGTTTCGAGCCAAGATAACCAGAAAATAAACGGAGTAACTGATACTCTTTAAACTCAACAGAAGAAAAAAAAAATCCTTACAAAAAATTACCTTTTTTAATTATTCGCAATCTAACCCTTTGCACCCTGCCACCTTTTATAAATTCTTTATTTTACTGGTTTTATCAAATTATTATGATAAACCTTGTCGGAGTTCTTTTGTCGTATTCTTACATTGACAGGTGTAGGTATTCCCGTGACTTCATAGGGACCCAACCATATAGGTGAAAATTTATTTTTTCGCGCCTGGTTTTTTAGCCAGACCATTTGTCCGGTCTTAAACTGTCTAGTCTTTGTGCCCTTGTCATAATATTTTTTTGATTTTTCTTTTGCCCTAACCTGGTTCTGTCTCACCACTTCATAACTTCGTTGAATTTGGTATTTAAGTATTTTGCTGTAGTCATCTATGTTATAGAGGGGTGCTGGCTGCTTTTTTAACCTGACAGGTATTTCAAATTCGAATCCGTACAGTACCTTGTTGGGTGTTTGCTTAGTAGACGAATGTCTTGTGTTATTGTGTACATGCATGGCATGATGCAGCCAATCATCCCAATTAGTTCCGTCAAGTTTCACAAAACTTCTTAAATACTCTGCAAGAGGTCTATGGGTCCTTTCCAGAGATCCATTAGATTGAGGATGATACGGAGTTGTATATATGTTTTTTACTCCAAGCAATTTGCAAACTTCCTTGAACAATCTTGAATTGAAGTTGCTTCCATTATCTGTCACGAGAACTTTGGGGATGAAAAATCGGGCAATTATTTCTCGAAAGAACTGCCTTGCTACCGTTGCCGCTTCCATGTCTGGGATAGCTGCGCAAGCTAGGTATTTTGAAAAATCGTCCAAAAAGGTTACTATATATTTGTTGCCACTTGATGATTCAGGTAAGGGCCCAACAATATCCATGAAAATTCTTTCAAAAGGCATATTGGGTGTTGTGGTCAGGGTCATTGGCATCCTGTCTATCCTCGAGCTTTTATTTTGCTGGCAAATCTTGCAGGAGGCTACATACTTTTTAATTTGACTTTGCATTCCAGCCCATTTGTATTGTGCTCTAATACGGAAATAAGTTTTTAGCGCACCTTGGTGGCCTCCTAATGGCGTGTCATGGAACGTTGTAATTACCTTCTTTATATCTTCTGCATCTGTTAAATATGTGGTATTATCTTCTTCTTCATGATTTTTATTCGTCTCCACTGCACTTGCCCTATTTGGAGTTTCCACACCTCTTGATTGTGCTCTCGTTATTACACCTATGTTTACTTCTTCCGTTGGAAGGCGGCTGAGAGCGTCCGCATTTTGATTCGTCTTGCCTGGTTTGTAGCGAATCTCAAAATCGTATTCTAACAATTTCAGTCTTAAACGACCCAATCTACCTTCCTGATCCCTTAGGTTAGCTATACCTTTTAGGGGTTTGTGGTCAGTGAATACCGTGAAATATCTGCCGAGCAGATATGGTCGAAACGTTTTTGTGGCCCATACAATGGCCAGCAACTCCCTCTCTATTGTGGAGTATCGTTTTTCTGTATCGCTTAATACTCTGCTAGCGAAATAAATTGGTGGGTCACTTCCTGGCTCTCCTTGAGAAAGAATTGCTCCTAGAGCTCCATTACTGGCGTCTGTTGTCAAAATGAAAGACTTGCTAAAATCAGGATATTGGAGGAGAGAAGGGTTTGTCACAGCATCCTTCAAATTGTCCATTGCTTCCTGGCACTCTTGTGTCCACTCTAATTTTGTATCCTTTCTCAACATTTTGTTAAGAGGTAATGAAATTCGTGCCGAGTTTGGAATGAACTTTCTGTAGTAATTCATCAGCCCCAAAAATGCTTGTAGCTCCTTGATATTTTTAGGGGGTGGTATATCTTTCACTGCCCTAGTCTTATTTGGGTCTGGCAGAACCCCTTTTTCTGAGCACTGGTGGCCAAGATAGATAATTTATCTCTGCAGGAAATGACATTTTTCGGGGTGTAATTTTAGGTTGTATTTTCTTAAGACCTCCAAAACTTTTGTTAAACGTGAATTATGGTCCACTAAGTTTCTGCCATATATAACAATATCGTCCAAATAAACGAAACAGTCAATTCCTTGTAGCCCGGTTAGTATTGAATTCATTATCCTTTGAAAAGTAGCTGGTGCACCCGTCAATCCGAAAGGCATACGGTTAAATTCATAGTGCCCTAAGTTGGTACTGAAGGCGGTTTTTTGCTTGTCATTAGGATCCATTAATACTTGATGGTATCCACTTGCTAAATCGAGAGTAGAGAAATACCTGCTGCACCCTAATTGGTCTAAAATCTCATCGATTCTTGGTATTGGGAAAACCTGTTTTACTGTCGCTTCGTTCAGTTTTCTAAAATCTACAACCAATCGCCACTTTTTTTTCGCCGTGTTGTCCTGCTTTTTTGGGTACCAAAAGAACCGGGGAGTTCCATGGAGAATTGCTGGGTGTTATTACATTATCCTTTAGCATTTGGTCTACCTGTCTGTTGATTTCAGTTCTGTGGACTTCTGGTAGTCTGTATTGTTTAATGTTTATTGGGGGTTGATTTGCTTCCGTGGGTATTTCATGTTTCAATACAGTAGTGTAGGTAAGACTGTCACCAGGCAGTTGGAAAATATCATCGTATGTCTTTAAAATATTCTCGATTGAAAACCTCTCTTCTGGGTTAAGACTTTGGCTTAGTTTCACCGTTTCCAAAAGTAGTTTTTCTCTTTTCAACCTTTTTCCAGAATCTATTATATTTATTGTTGCTAATGGCTTCATCTTATAGTCCCTGTAGCTTTCGTAGCTCAGGCTTATTTTTTCACTTATATTTATGGCGGTGTTATTCGTGTTCAGAATGGGTACAAGAGCTGCTCCGGCTTTCACTGTTGTTAGAGTTGTACCCACGAAAACACCTGGCAAAATTTCTGACTTGTCTATGACAATGTCACCATTAATGGAGTTTACTATAACTGATGCAATTGTTTGTGAACGCTCTTTGATAGAAAATTGTTCAGCTAAGTATATTTGTGATGATTTTCCTTCTGGGACAAGTGGTAGTGAAATCACTTCTTGTCCGTTTTTAAAAAATCTTAAATTTTTATTAATTGTGTCTGTCACCGATCTGTCCCACATCATATCTCTTCCTAGCAAACCATCTGCTGGAAGTTTGGTTCCTTCGGGCACCACGTGCATTTGTAGTGAAAAATCTTCCAGGCCTTCAAGCTGAGCAATTATTGTCCCCTTTGATGTTATGTTTCCTCCGAAGGCTCCTAACAAACTCTTTTGATTTCGTTCATCTATTTTAACGTGGGGTGCCAAAGCCTCTGCCCTCACTAATGTAGTGTCTGCTCCTGTATCTACCAGCAAAGACAGACTTCTATTTACTGCTTCCCTGCAAGGAAAATTTATGAATGCATCGTTCTTTTGTTCTGTACGAAGTTTTTGCTCCTTTTGTGACTCTGATTTGAAAGTGAAATAGTTTGTGCAGGTTTCTGGAATGTACGTGTGTATATTCTCACTCCAGTGTACTTTTTTGTTGTTTTTAATTGTGGTGCTCAGTCTACATTTCTCCCCACCTGGCATGACCCTTGACATAGACCTCAAAAACAATTTGTTTTTGTGGTCGCTCTTTTCTGCGTCTTCTGGCGTTTTAGATGCTAAAGTCTTCGAAAGTAAGTAAGAATTTCCGGCATCCCAGCCTCTTAGTTTTGGCTGGGCCGCCTTGAGTTTCCCGAATTATTTCGGTTGTTGGCCACTTCTCGTACGTTGTTATTTCTATTGCCCCTATTGCTGATGTTACTTCTTCCTTCACTTCTATTAAACATATTATCATGATAGTAATTTTCCGGGCACCTTGACGCAAAATGTCCAAGACCATCACAATTGTAGCACTGTTGCTCTCTTCTATTCATGTCACCAAAACGATTATTGGCCTGGTTTTGACTTGATGATTGCAATGAGTTTTGCGCTCTACCTCTACGGTCAGGGTCCTGACGACTTCTATTAATATTATTGTTGGATTGTTCCTGGCGTCTTCCCTTATTATAGTTAGTGTTGTTTTGCCGTCTAAAACATTCGTTTAACAAATGTCCCTGCCTATGGCAAAAATTGCAGAATTTTGGGGAACCCACATAATTCCTTTGTGTGTAATCCACCGGCATTGAGTTGTTAACCGTTTGCTGTCTTAGTGAGAAATGTCTAACTTCATTTACTAATTGTTGGACTGTTTCGTACAACGGTTCCTGGGCTTGCACTGTCATTACATTTGACAATCGCATGTTGGCGCCTAAAAGGTTTTGTGCATCCTTTGTAATCTTCAACAATTCAGATAATTTGTCATTTTCATGCCCAATGAACCTGGATACCAATTTCGGGTCACGTAAGCCCCTTATATAACTTCTTACCGCTGATTGATTGCAGTGGTCCATCATAGATTTCCGATGCGATGCATCCTGCCATTGTGCAGCAATTAATTCTGTTGCGTCTATAAGAAGCCTTTCTAATCTTTCGCCAAATTCATACGCGCTTTCCGTCGATGCTTGCTTACTGCTAAATATTAACTCTTGTATTTCATTAAGGGTTTTGGACTTTATAAATTTTTCTCTGACAGCTAAACATAGGGCTTCTATTGTTCCAAAATCTTTGTTGTGCAAATATGAGTAGGCGTTCCCAAAAAGTCTTGTTTTTATACATTTTAGCAGGTCGACTACACTACCTGCTTCCAAAAGTTTATCTTTCGCAATCATACAGCCTTCAATGAATTTATTTGATTCTGTCGTAAGCTCTGGGCCATCTGCACCGTAGAAAATTGGCACCATGTGTGATACATTTTTCAAAAGTTCCGTAAAAGACGTCATATTGTTGGTTGAAATTTCTTCACTTATTCTGTCTGTAGTTTGTATTTCTCTCGGCGATGGTGAGCGCCTCTTCAAAATTTCATGTGCCGATGCTACCAATGTATCAAATTCTCGAATTAATGTGTTGTCTATCCCTTCTGTCCTCTTCAAATCATCGAATGTTTCTTTGTATTGTGCTAGCTCGCTAAATTTTTTAGATGTCGTCTCTGTGGTATAGCCTCTGCTCCCTGCCTTTTTTGCATTTATTATGATGCTCCGAGTTTTGGATATCAGGTCACGAGCCGTTTCTTTCTCCTCTATACGAGTATCCTTATTATTAATCTCCTCTGCCTGCTCGTCAGTAACCGTAGAAATGCCGTCTGTGTGTCCTATTGTTATATAAGGAACTCTGGAATCCTCTTCTGTTAATTCTTCCCTTATTGATGGAGTGGGTGACCTAGTCTTGTGTATAATGTCGAGTTCACGCTTTGCATTTCCTAAAGCTGTTTGTAATCTTTGTACGGTGTCGTCTTGTACGTCTATTTGCTGTTGTTGTTTCAGTTGTTTTTTAAATTCATTCTCACTTAACCCCTTTTGTCTCAATTTTTCAACCAAGGATGCGTTTTCTTCTACTGCCTGCTCTAATAAACTGTCGGTATAATTAATCTGTTCCCGTAATTTGCGGCTCTGTTTTTCTAAAAGTCCCTTGGTGACCTCCAATTCTTCTATTCTTTTACAAAAATCTGCCGACTGGTTCTTATTAAGGTCTCCTATCAATTGTAGCACATAACCAACTTCCTCTAATTTTGTTAGTTTCTGGTGCCTTATATTGTCCCTATGTCTTTCTGTAAATTCCTTTCCTTGTTTCAAACTATTTAATTCTGTCCATGCGAGAACTTGCAGACTGTCAACCGAATAGTTATACTTATTGATCTTAGATAGTAATTCGTCCGTCCTTGATTTCGGGTTGTCCATTTACAAATCTAAAAATTTTAAAGGCATACTTACCAGCACCAAAAACATTTCCGCTATTGTCTTCAAAAGTAAAAAAAAAAAAAAATGTACTGATCGCGACGTTTACTCTATACAAAATTTAAATTTGCCTTGCTTAATGTGGCTTAGGCCTGTGGCAATTACTTTTCAATTCCACCACTTTGTATTTTGGCAAAGATCCCAAAGGCGTACTGGTATACAGATGCTTAATGACCCCTAGGAATTCACCTCTATACTTAGTGGTTTCTTTAAATTTTTCTTTGCCACCGACTTAACCGATTTTGTTCACAAGCAAAACAAATCGAATCAAAACTTCTCCCAATGTGACCAAAGTAATTAGCAGTTTACTAATAATTCCACCAACTCACACTTCTTTGAAGACACTAAAGGCGTACTGGTATACAGATCCTTAATGACCCCTAATGCTTCACTTCCGTATTTATATGGTTTCCTTACTTTCGTTGCTATGAAATTATTGCCACATTCGGAAAGGATTCAAAATCAATCAAAATTCTATAACCAAATTTTATTCCTGGAGGGTCCCTTAGGAATCGCAGGATATTTATTCTTTTATTACCGGCTGCGCCAAAATGTTGGAGTTGTTTGTAAGCAAGGAAACACTTTTATTTATTTATTTTATAATTTTTATTTATTTATATAGCTTGCAGGGTCCCGTAGGAATTTCAGGCTATTATCTAAGTATATTAATTTTATTTAATTATAACCTGCAGGGTCCCGTAGGAATTTCAGGTTATAAGTGTTTCTTCCTTCTTCTAGTTTACAACTCGATTTTTAATAATTATTTATCGCTATTTATACTAAATTCTTAACGCTAAAAATGCTGATTAAACAGCATTTCTTAAAAATAATTTAAATAATTAAATTGCTTACTTGCTAAATAGTCATATTTCAATAGTACATTAAATTAACTTATAAACAAAGTTTAAAAATACGAGGGTGCCTCTCAACAATGATGAGAAGAAATAGATTTTATCGCTGAAAAACATGTTGTGCATTCAAAAGCTGAATCACGGGATTTAATAGTTGCGGTAACAGTGTCTTTTAAGTGAGTGCGGAGCTCTGAAACGCCGGAAATTTCTATATTCGATTTATTTTGTTTTAATCGAAGTCGATTGACTGCATCTTGGGTGATAAGGTTGACCGCTGAACAAGAATCCAGTAGGGCTCGAAGAGGTTGGAGATTACCAAAGCAGTCTTTAATGAAAACGATGGCTGTTGGAAGCAAATTCATACGATGATTACGTGTGACGAACGATGAAAATTTTGTGAAATGAGTTGAAGCTGATTTATGAGCTCCTAATTGCGATGAAGACGATGAGGGCTGAAATGACGATGAGTGTGGTTGTTGAAACGACGAATTTAAACATTGACCTTGTTGGACCGATGAACTCGAAAAAGCTTGATGTGGTATGCACGAAGAACTCGAAGGTGAGTGATGTTGTTGCGAAGAATGCGAAAAGACCTTTGTATCATTTGAGTGATGTAGAGATGTGTGATGCGATACGCGGCAAATACGACATCGCGATTTGGATGGACATTGAGAAACAACGTGACCTTTTCTAAGACAGTTAATGCATAATTTTGAACTTTTTACAAAATCGAAACACGAGGGGTAGGTTATGCAAGATAGTTTAAACAGCTTCCAGTAAAATGTTCCTTCGATTTGCAATATTCGCATAATGAGCTTGAAACAATAAATTATGAACCTGGGCGTTTAGTATTGTGAGTAAGCTTGGTGTCTCGAGTCTGAAGCGATTCTTTTTCTGTTGCACGGCTTTCCAAATATTGACAATGACGATTTAAGATAGAGTAACAGTTGTCCCACGAAGGAATAGAACTAAAGTCTTGTTTCTCATCGTATACCTTCTTCGAATCTGCATCAATTTTAGATAAGACTATATGAATTATAACAGCGTTCATAACATCGAGTTCCGATCCTAACGCGAGCAGTAAACTTCTTAGAGCAGACACAGTATCTATAATTGAACGCAGTGATGAAGCATTCGGTTTCAGTATAGGTGTAATTGAAAATAAGGAATTAATATTATCAATAAACATTAAGGCTTTGTTGTCATAGCGCTCCTTTAAGCGGTCTAATGCTCTTTGATAATTTGCCTCAATAACTTGGAAAGGTTCAATTACAGCCAACACTTGACCCGACAGACAATTAAGTAAATAGTTGAATTTGTCAATAGTTGGTATCTGTGACTCATTATGCACTAGAGTGTTAAATGTGCTTATAAACCGTAAAAACTCTGAATATTTACCATCGAATTTGGGTAATTTGAGTTGAGGTAAGCGATTTTGTCGAGATAAAATGGGTTGAGTGGCATTGAAGATGCTTTGATCCATGTCGCTGGCCGTTCTTTTTTGGTTCATAAGAGTCACTAACTGTGTCTTGACGGAAATAAAAATTTCTTCTATACCGGTACGGCTGAGGTCAGTTTCATCTAGCCTTTCAATCTGCGTCTGGATATGGCATATTTGTTTGAAATATGACTCAAGAATTTGAAGTCTGCACTATAAAGTTGTATAGTCCGACGATTCACCCTGTTTTTCAATTTTGCTCTTCATTTGCGCAATATTCCGCTTCATTGCAGAACGGTGTTGCTTCAAGGAAGGGAGCGAATTAGGTCCAATATCCGCTTTATCGTTATTCATGGCTTTGTATGTCTTGTGCACACTTCCGATTTTATTCCAACTAAAGTTGAGTCAAATTCACGATTAGCTATTTGCTGTGGTGAATGCAGCGGTATAATTTGATTTAATTAATAAAAAGCGATAGCAATTTAATAAATTTAACGAATTGAATAAAAAAAAATAAAGTACTATACGTTTATGAAATATTAACACACGTTTTCAAAAAGTACCAAATGTATTTTAAAAAGTCCAACACTGATCATAAGTGCCGGCACTAATTGATGTTGATATTTGCTGCAAATGTTCGATGATGTATATGTACATACGTATGTTTGTGAATATGAAGAGAAAAACAAAATAGATTATGAGCGACAGCAAAGACTTTAAGGCCGTGTCAGATAGAACTTTTTCGCTTTGCGTGACATTTCAAACTTTGAAAAAAAAGTGTAAAACGCAGCGCTTAATTATTGTTTGTTTACGTTAAAAGTGCATAGTAGTTTTTATATTTTCATTAAAATAATATTAAAAAATGTTATTGGAGGACATATTGGAATTGGTTCTAATCCTAATCTTAATGAATGAAGCATTTTTATATAACTACATGTATACATAAGAATATTAAAATAAACTATTTCCTATAGTTAAAATAATTTGTTACAAATTAATACTAGAAGCCTTTTTCAAAAATAATAAAGGAATAATATTTAATAAAAAAATTACATTTTAAAATACTTACCTCTTTTACTTTAGATTTTGCAAAAAATAATATACAAATGTATAGCAGCTAATTGTCAAAGCGCGCCAAAAGATGAGTGTTGACCAACTTTGCGCTTTGCTTTGCGTTAAAAGTGCTTTATGTGACATGTTTCATATAAGTTCATACATTTTATCTTAAATGTCAAAGCGAATTTGCAACGCAACGCAAAGCAAAAGTTTTATCTGACACGGCCTTTACTTGTTTCACTTACTTGTAACTTTTATTGTTAAGTACAGTATCAAAGGCAAATATGTGTTTGCGTTGTTAATAATGACTTACTGTATTGGTAGACCAAACCTTAGTAGAGAATGACGGCAGAAAATTCAAAACGATGAAGGTGTTTATGATGATGGATGAAGGAATGGAAACTGCAGCAGAGCGACGGCTAACAAATGCAAAACGATGACGATGAAATGTATGTACATATGTTGATGAAAGCAAGCCGCAAAAAATATACTTAAAATGTAGGCAGCAGCAAAGAAACGATGGTTATTTGCTGATGATGATTACGACGATAAATTTGTTTTTGGTTTTCACTTCTTTCGTTAAACAGTTTTTTTTTGTTGTCGATAGGAATTTTATGTTCAGTTATGTTCTTTTTAATCACATTAAAATGTTTTATTTTTGCTTTTAATAATCGGACTTATCAAAATTATTTTTAAATATTCTTTTAATTTATTCAACTGTGTCCTGTCACGGTCGCCAAATTTTTATGTAGAAGCAAAAAAGAACATTAATTAAAAAAAGAACACGAGCGAAATCTTTGTTAGGTTTAAGCAACTTTATTGTTTGATGATCCAACAGCTACTGACTTCAATTATTACAAATGACATTGTAATGAGTGTTTGAAATGTTTGTATAAGAACATGTAGATGTGTATGTTTATATTCTTTTAACTATATACATGTTATGATACAGTTAAAGTTGAAGTGAAAAAGTAAGTAAAATAATAAATTCAATAATATAAGGATATGAAAATGTAACAATACAAAGGAAGTACGAATTAATATTAGAGTTCTGACCGAACATGTGTTACTTCACTAAACTTGTGAGGACTTAAACATCAGGGAATTTAAATCCACACAAAAAAATAAATGTGTATTAATAAATAATGAAAATTACAGGTGTTGTGTTTTAATGGGAATGTGTGTTACATCCACTTGAGGGAGGAGCGAATAATATTCGCCACTACTTGATTAAATTTCTTTTATTACAGCGGGAGACGTCAGTGGAAGAGAGGGAAAGCTAAGTAGGCATAAAGATGATATTATACAGAGGAAAACAGCAAAGAGAACCCGAATACACACAAACACACAGGAAAACAAATAGCAGTCATACCGAAACAACACATAGAGAGAAAAACAGCAAAGAGAAACCAAACACACAGGACAACAAATAGCAGCCAATCCACACAACCGCTATCGGTTCAAACCATACGAGGTTGTGTGGTTTTGTAGTTATGAAGACGTAGCCAAGATTGCTATAAAAGTAGGATGAAATAGAAAATAGGATGGTTTTTTAAGCGGTGAACGTAAACAACTGGTGGCAAAGGTCGGTAAGAAAAGATAAAAAATTCACAGAGAAAGTGATAGAAGTAAATGTGGATTAGTCCCACTAATCCTAGCAAAGAGAAGTGCAGGGAAATTTCAGACGGATTACATCCGGCTTACCTCTTTATGGACGAAGGAGTGATAGGGCACTGGCTCAGGGCAAAGCTATAGATAGTTTTCCCGGAGGTTCTCACCCGGAAAGCTTAGGGATAGTGTAGGGCCTGAATAACATTCGGGCAGAAACCATAGAATAGAAGTTGGGGTATAGGAGTGATTAGTACGTCGGATAGTGTTACCACGAAGGCTTACGCTAAGTTATTTTAAAACACAAAAGAATTGAAAAAGTGATAAAATAAAGACTGTGGCTAAAATAAGAAGAAAACGTTGTGTATTTGTGTTTTTTTATATTTAACGAGAACCTTGGCGGACTGAGCTAAGCCCGCACAATAAACCCGGAGTAACCGGAGGTTCGTTACATTTGGCGCCCGAGCAGGGACCCGGAAACAAACAAAATTATAGAGGCTGCAAGCATGGTTCACACAGCGTGGGTTTATTCACTACGTAAGGACGAGCTGGTACAATACCTGGATGTGTTTGGGCTAGATACTGGTGGAACCGTCGATGATATGAGATAAAGGGTGTCAACCTTTGTGGCAACTGGACACAACGAGAAGGCGCTGAATCGGGTCGATGAACTGGAAAGTAAGCATGGTCGTTGCCCGACACCTAACATGCCAGGGATGACTCCGCAACTGGAAATACCTGTCACATCGTTTAAAATGGTGCAACAGGCAACCACAGGCCACCTGTTGTACCCATCACCACAAAATACTAACACCCACGATAATCTCCAGCAACAACACGTCAACGCCCAAGACATTCCACAACAACAAAACGTCAGCAGCCAAGCTATGAGTTTAACTTATGCGGCTGTAATTAATATAGCGTTTATAGAAAGGGTAGAAGAACTCGCAGAAGTCTATGGCCTTAACAAGGACATGCTGCCCCGAACAATGCCCGCATTGCTTAAGGATACAGCCCTACTGTGGTACCGAAACAACAACCGCCAGTGGCCAACATGGAAGGGGTTCAGAGAACATTTCCTAAGGTTTATTTTTGCCACCACAGTACTTCAAGGGCCTAGAGGACGGCATTCGTCGAAGACTACAAAAACCACGAGAGTCGTTTAAAGGCTTTGTCGTAGTACTGCAAATTATGATGCGCCTTGCGGGATATACAACAGAAAACCAGCTCGACAGAATTTTCAAAAATTGTTTAGTGGACTATCAGCTATACATTAGAAGAAAAGATTTCACCTCGCTGGACGAACTTATAAGAATGGCCGAAGACTATAAGGTAATAAAGTCATCGCATCCGGAGGTAGGCCACGAGCGCTGGGAGGTTTGGCAACCACAGCGAAGAGACGACAGAACCCGACAAGTGGTTCCCGCCGAAGAGGCAGCAATTAATCCCGTGACTGCCTGCCGCAAGAAGGCCACGGGTATAGAATTTGTACTAAACCAAGCATATTGTTTTGCTGGGAGTGCGGTAGAAGAGGGATAAGAACTTGGGAGTGCTGTCGAAGAGAGCAGGGAAGTCAATCCCTGCGCCAATGAATGTTTTTAAGCTAGCAGACACCCATTTACTGGCCAAAGTTCAGCATGGCGGACAGCGTTGCGAGGCTACCATTGACACCGGTGCCTCCAGAAGCTATGTAAGTGAGAGTGTGCCGAGGGGCCTGAGAAGAACATCGAAGTGAGTCCATCAGAAAGTCGAATCAGACTGTCGAACGGAGCAACCGTGGAGGTAAGGAAACCATACGGATGGAGGTACGATTGGGTGGTAAGTGTTGCCGTTTAGAGCTAGGGGTAATGCCCCAAATGTGGGACAATGTGTTGCTCGGAAAAGATTTCTTGAAAGCGGTGGAGTGCGAGTTACGTTGTGGTGACCAGTGAATACGGTTTTCACGAGTTCGGCACCGAGTAATGGCGGCACATGAACAGCAGGAAGACGAAAACCCTTTTACATCCGTTTCAGATGAAACGTTTTTCATTTCGACGTTCCTGGGCGCGACGTCTTTGGCCGAACACAAAATAATTTTTAAAGATGACAGACTGGTCCGCCAAAGGTATGCGCAACGTAATCGCGAGATGCAAAAACGTATAAATGAGGAGATTGATGAGCTGTAGAACGGGTATATCGAATCATCAACGAGCCCGTATAGCGCACCTATTGTGATGGCACCGAAGGAAAACGGTTCCCTCAGGCTCTTTGTAGACTATAGGCTGCTCAACGCTAAAACGGTGGCCGACGCTTATCCATTGCCTAG
Source organism: Cistogaster globosa (assembly GCA_937654795.1). Taxonomy (NCBI): domain Eukaryota; kingdom Metazoa; phylum Arthropoda; class Insecta; order Diptera; family Tachinidae; genus Cistogaster; species Cistogaster globosa. Next base: position 97,444,931 of record OW569403.1, on the reverse strand, counting down.
GATTAACGCTATACTGGATCGTCTAAGAGATGCCAAGTTTATAAGCAGTATAGACCTCAAAAATGGCTACTGGCAGATACTTATCGCAAAAGATAGCAGGCACTACACAACGTTCACGGTAGCTGGCAAGGGTTTGGTTCAGTAGAGGGTGATGCCCTTTGGGTTGACGTCAGCCTCCGCAATTTATCAACGAACGCTAGACCAGGTGATTGGCGTGGAAATGCAGCCTCATGCGTTTGCTTACCTCGATGACATATGGTAGTAGGTAAATCTCTACAAGAACACATGGAAAACTTAAAGAAAGTGTTTAAAAGACTGCGAAAGGCGAAAGTTTTTCCAAAAGGAGATAAAATATTTAGTCCACGTGGTCAATGAAAGTGGCATAAAAACAGATCCCGAAAATTTAGCGGCCGTTCAAGAGCTGCAACCCCCTAAAAATGTAAGAGAGCTACGAAGATGCCTTGTGGAAGCGTCGTGGTACAGAAGATTTGTGCCTGATTTTGCGAAAACGATTTATCCACTAAACGTGGTGCTGAAGAAAGGAAAACACTTTCGGTGGAACCAAGAGCAGCAGGAGGCTTACCGAAGCTCCAGTTTTAGCATACCCGGACTTCCCGAAAAGGTTTACTCTACAAACTGATGCGTGTGACTATGGATTGGGAGCGGTGCTGACGCAGCAGCTTGACGGTCAAAAAAAGGTGATATCTTACGCGAGCCGTGGGCTAAGCCCGGTAGAGATGAACTACTCTGCAACGGAGAAAGAATATCTAGCCATCGTATGCGCCATAAGGAGACTGTTTAGAAAGGAATTTTAGTGGAACTGAGTTCAAACGTTTCGTTAGAACTAACACAATTTTTTTTATTTCCCTTTTGTTCTTACAAGCACTTGAACCTGAAGAACGCTAATTAATAGAATAAAACACCTTGAATGCTTTAAAATAATGATTTATTAATTTCTTTATTTTTCATGCTTATATACTAAATTGTTTTACAATAAAATGATTAAAATTGCTTAGTAAGAAGAATACATTTAGCAAAATTATCGAACCTATTTTTTATTATTAAAGTTAAAATATTAAAATCTGTTTTGTCAACAATAATGTTAAATGAACCTTAATCCAAATGTTTAGGTAATTGAACTTAAAAAAAAATGTTTAGTCAACAACAATGTTAATTGTCAACAACAATGGTTAATGAACTTAATATAAAATTGGGTTATAAAATAAAGTGTTTAGTTAACAATAAAAGTTATTTAATTTTATTTAATTTAAATACGGAAATTGTGCAATGTTTTTTAATAATGATAAAATAATAAAATTATAATAAAAAAAATAAAATTATGTTGATTAAGTATCAACATTCTCCCCGGCGTTGACCAACGGTCACTGGTGACAAGCGTTCATTAGGGTTGATGTTTGCAATGTCGATGGTAAGGGAACTGGATAAGGTGTCGGTTGAACAACCCTATGAATTTTTCTTCCTTTATAAGTTGAGTATAAAGTATAACTTAACTGTGATGATGGCTATTAAAATGATTAGGGAAATTAAAAGTGCAGTGTAGCTGGTGGTATGGTGATGTTGGCTTTGGGACCTTATTAATTCTGGCAATCTTACAATAGTTGACTCTTCAAGCTGTCTTTGCAGGTTATTCAGTTGACTTAGATGGGTTTCAATCTGGTTGTTAGTATTATTAAAAATTCTTTTGATCTCTTGTGGAGTGCTAATTTAAGCAATGTGCCTGAATGGGACGTATGAAGTATGCAAGATATTTGATGCATCAACATGGCCATGGATAGTGAGAGCGTTGGTTTTAATTATGCAATTTGGTTTTATTTGCATTATTCCAGTGCCTCTTATTAGCTGTTGTGATTTTTCATTGCCGCAAACTGCTGATATTTCTACTTTTGTTGTGGTAGCAAAAATCCATTTATTCGGATTTTTCATATGCGTCCATGTTGTGTTATCTGCCAGACGGATAAGACTACAATTGGCTGTGTTAACGCTGTTGAGGATATTAATTTCACAGGAATTTATATCCTTTTTGAATCTAAGCTGCTTATTATGGCATATATATGTATCCCTTGTTGCTATAGTGCAGCTTGACAAATCATCGGTTGTAAAAGGAATAAATTCATCTCTATGAGGATTCATTGCTAAAAGAGGTACATCTGGTTTAATGGATATTAGTGAGTTATTTCGTATTGCTGGTACCGGAGTTATCTTCAGAAGTTCAAGGAACTGTTGATCGATCAGTGGCAACCTAATTTCAAAGAGAACTTCGTCTTTTGTCACTGCTCCATTTGCCTTCATAAGCTTGTATAGTTGGACCAAATTATCTTCTTCAATTGGAAGCGTACGTTGTACTGGTAGATGTGCCTTCATTGTAGTTAATTCATGTCTTAGCTGATGTGGTGATAATAAAAGTGGACTGATTTTTTCATGGTGAGCATCGGTTAGTACGTCGATAATCTCTTTTTCTACCCTTTGCAAGTTCAGTGCTGTTATTGTTAATTGATTGGCAAGAAGTGATATTAGTTGTGTTTGGCTGACTTCTGAGAATTCCCTAGCAATTACATTTGTTTCATTGTTAATTCTTGCAACAATCTCTGATATTTGTGTTGTGTGCTGACTTCGTCTTCTTTAATTATATTAATAGTGGAATCAATAATTGATGTTTGGTTTTTGAGTAATTTAAAAATATAGTCTGTTTCGATCTTCGCCCTTTTAATGGTGTCTGACATTTCATTGGCATAGTCTGAGTCCAGCACTCCAAAAAGTGTCCTTGCTACATTTCCAACAATGTTGAAAGCACCCCTTTTAATTCTTCTAGCGGCAAATAGTTGCTTTTCCTCCAGCAATTCTTCTTTTACTTGATTGAAATTATTTATTAAAATATTGCATGTTGCCCGATGTGTGATGGTTGAACATAAGTGTTGCAACGTGGTTAATCCAGACTGAAAAATCTTTAACTCGGACAAAAAAGGTGCTAGATCATAGTATACCATGAGTTTCCATTCAGCTGTTGCTAGTTTTATGGTACCGATACCTTCAAAGTAAAGCCCTGGATCAGAATTGAAGTTCTTTATCTCTACGGGACTGCCCATAACAGCTGGAATAAAAAGTATGGCTATTATCATGGTGAGTACAAGAGAGTTAGAAATAGTCTTCGATTTTTTGGTGGGTGGAGTATGTTCTTCGTCAACAGTTTCTGGGCGAATAGGATTGGATAACCCAGTTGCAGGTAATTCCTCTTCATGAAGTAGCGGAGCTAATCTGTGAATAGGTCTTCTTTTTATTCCTGCAGTTGTTTTTACATCTGCTACCCGAACCTTTCCATCATTTCCCTCGTGTGTTTGAAAGATTCTTCCAAGTGGCCAGCTCATTACCGGTAAATTGTCTTTTTTATGATAACCATCTGTCCTTCTTTCACGTTTTCAGATGATGATTTCCACTTCTGTCTTTCCCGCAGTTGGTGTAAATACTCGGTAGACCAACGTTTCCAGAACTCATGCTTGAGCTGGGAAACGAGTTTCCATCTTGTGGCGAAAGAAATATTTGGTTGCACTGATCTACTATCTACTTGGGCTGTGAATGGTTCTCCAATTAAGAAGTGTCCGGGAGTCAGCGCAGTTAGATCATTTGGATTAGATGACATCGGAGTTAGCGGACGAGAATTTGATATAGCTTCTATTTCTGTAATCACTGTCTCGAGCTCTTCGTGCGTTAGTGACGCTGTTGAAACACTTCGTAGTAAAAGTTGCTTAGCGACTGCTGCCTCCCATAAGCCTCCAAAGTGAGGGGCCCGAGGTGGAATAAATTTGAATTCGATGCCTTCTTTACTGCAAGCTTGTAAGATCTTTTCTTTGGAGTTATTATCAAATATCGCTTGATTTAATTCTTCTAGCTGATTCCGCGTACCTATGAAGTTTGTACCATTGTCGGAATATATGGTCTTGCACCGCCCTCGGCGTGATAAGAATCTCTTTAGCGCTTCAATGAATGCATCTGTTATCAGTTCCGTTACAACTTCCAGGTGTACAGCCCTTGTTGAGAAACAGACAAAAACAGCTATGTAAACTTTATGCGGTTTTTTACCCCTTATCTTAAAATGAACCCAAAACGGCCCGCAGTAGTCAACACCAGATGTGATAAATGGGTGTGATGGGGTTACCCTGCTTTCTGGTAGATCTCCCATTATTTGTGAAAAAAGTTTAGGTTTCGATCTTGTACATCGCACACAATTTTGGACTATATTTCTTGCCATTGATTTACCCTTGATGATCCAATATTGTTGTCTGGATATGGCCAATAATGATTGTGGGCCACAATGATAGTTTTTTTTTATGTAACATTGTGAGTATAAGATTTGAAATTGAGTCGTTGTAGGGTAAAAGTATGGGATGTTTTGCGTCATATAATAGATCAGATGCTTCCAATCTTCCTCCGACCCGCAAAATGTTATTTTCATCTAGGAATGGAGATAAACTGCTAATTGTGCTGGACTTGTCTATTCTTCTTCTTCAATTCAGATATCTCCTTCGGTGGTCTGAACTGCGTGAATAATTATATACCGTGAATCATCCAGTTCTCTAGGACTCAGCGAAATGTGTTTTGGTCGAAATTCATTTTGCGTTTTTTAATTATTAATGAATCTTAGTACGTAACCCAAAACCTTCTGTAATGTTATAAATGAATTTTTTGTTGAATTTCGTATATAAGGCTATCGTTGCTTAATGCCATAGTTGCTGTAACAGGAACCAATTTCTTTTTCTCAACATCAGTGGGAATTTCTTGATGTAAGTATTTTGATGGCCACGATTCCTCTCTTCCATGAAGAAAAAGTGGTCCATATAGCCACAAGTTACATGCTGGCAGATCTACTGCACCAAGTCCTCTGGATAGTATATCGGCTGGGTTGTGTTTTGATCGTACATGGCGCCATTGTTCAGCTAGAGTTAGTGACTAAATTGTTGATACTCTGTTGGCGACAAAGGGTTTGTATGAAGATGATTGTGAATATATCCATGACAGTATGATTTCTGAATCAGTCCATAGAAATGTAGCTTGATCTTCAAACAGCAGGTCAGTTTTAAGTCTTTTAGCAAGCTATGCTGCCAGAACTGCTGCATATAACTCTAGCCGAGGTAATGTCTGCTGTTTCAATGTCGATTTTCATAAAAACTAGTGCATTTTGTTCGTCTTATATTCCTCTTTCAAAATGTGTCATACTTGTTTAGAAATAATTTTTAGTTTCCGAGTAAAATCCAGTCTTATGCCATTTTTATGCCATTTTTACCAAAACCAGTTATATGATAACTTTTCAACATGAACGCTGATATCTCTGGAACCACTGCATCGATTTTCATAAAAACTAGTGCATTTTGTTCGTCTAATATTCCTCTTTCAAAATGTGTCATACTTGTTTAGAAATAATTTTTAGTTTCCCAGTAAAAGCCAGTCTTATGCCAGTCTTATGCCATTTTTACCAAAACCAGTTATATGATAACTTTTCAACATGAACGCTGATATCTCTGGAACCACTGCATAGATTTTCATAAAAACTAGTGCATTTTGTTCGTCTAATATTCCTCTTTTAAAATGTGTCATACTTGTTTAGAAATAATTTTTAGTTTCCGAGTAAAAGCCAGTCTTATGCCATTTTTACCAAAACCAGTTATATGATAACTTTTCAACATGAACGCTGATATCTCTGGAACCACTGCATCGGTTTTCATAAAAACTAGTGCATTTTGTTCGTCTAATATTCCTCTTTCAAAATGTGTCATACTTGTTTAGAAATAATTTTTAGTTTCCCAGTAAAAGCCAGTCTTATGCCAGTCTTATGCCAGTCTTATGCCATTTTTACCAAAATCAGTTGTATGATAACTTTTCAACATGAACGCTGATATCTCTGGAACCACTGCATCGATTTTCATAAAAACTAGTGCATTTTGTTCGTCTAATATTCCTCTTTCAAAATATATCATACTTGTTTAGAAATAATTTTTAGTTTCCGAGTAAAAGCCAGTCTTAAGCCATTTTTATGCCATTTTTACCAAAATCAGTTATATAATAACTTTTCAACATGAACGCTGATATCTCTGGAACCACTGCATCGATTTTCATAAAAACTAGTGCATTTTGTTCGTCTAATATTCCTCTTTCAAAATGTGTCATACTTGCTGGACTTGTCTATTCTTCTTCTTCAATTCAGATATCTCCTTCGGTGGTCTGAACTGCGTGAATAATTATATACCGTGAATCATCCAGTTCTCTAGGACTCAGCGAAATGTGTTTTGGTCGAAATTCATTTTGCGTTTTTTAATTATTAATGAATCTTAGTACGTAACCCAAAACCTTCTGTAATGTTATAAATGAATTTTTTGTTGAATTTCGTATATAAGGCTATCGTTGCTTAATGCCATAGTTGCTGTAACAGGAACCAATTTCTTTTTCTCAACATCAGTGGGAATTTCTTGATGTAAGTATTTTGATGGCCACGATTCCTCTCTTCCATGAAGAAAAAGTGGTCCATATAGCCACAAGTTACATGCTGGCAGATCTACTGCACCAAGTCCTCTGGATAGTATATCGGCTGGGTTGTGTTTTGATCGTACATGGCGCCATTGTTCAGCTAGAGTTAGTGACTAAATTGTTGATACTCTGTTGGCGACAAAGGGTTTGTATGAAGATGATTGTGAATATATCCATGACAGTATGATTTCTGAATCAGTCCATAGAAATGTAGCTTGATCTTCAAACAGCAGGTCAGTTTTAAGTCTTTTAGCAAGCTATGCTGCCAGAACTGCTGCATATAACTCTAGCCGAGGTAATGTCTGCTGTTTCAATGGTGCAACTCTTGATTTTGCACAGAGCATGCGCACGATTGCCTGCTCATTCTTTAGAGTTGCACGAATGTATGCAACTGCACCAAAAGCCTTCTCAGATGCATCTGCAAATACGTGAAGTTGAGTTTTTACCTGGATTTAGCCCTGGACGAAGTGTCGTGGTATAGTCAAATTCTCTAAATCGCTTCTAAATGTGCTTCAAAATGCACTAAGGTCATTAGTTAACGGTTCATCCCAATCTAATTCATGATGCCAAAGGTGTTGAAGAAATATTTTGGCCTTAACAATCACAGGAGCTAACAGACCAAGTAGATCAAATAGCCTTGAGAGATCAGATGTTACTGTTCGTTTTGAGATTTGCTGATATTGGGTTAATTTGACTTTAACGCAAAAGTGATCGCTTTTAGGTAGCCAATATAATCCTAAGGTTTTTATTGAATTACTACTATTATTATCGAAATCTAAGTTAACCTCTTGGTCACCAGTTGGAATATTTTTTAGCAAATGTAGATGGTTTGCGCACCATTTTTTCAAACTAAATACATATTTTTTTAACATAATAATGAATTCCTTTTGCATCTCCACTGCTATGTTTAGGATATCAGAACCTCCGAGGCCGTCATCCACATAGAAGTTGTCTTTCAGCATCTGAGAACCATTCGGAAATTTGAGAGAATTCTCATTTGCTATTTTTTGTAGACATCTTGTGGCCAGGTAAGGTACTGCACGTGCCCCGTATGTTACGGTGTTAAGTTTGTAATAGGCTAGTGGCGATGATGGACCTTCCCTCCACATAATATGTTGATATTGTTGATCATTTGGGTTAATCAGTATTTGCCTGTACATTTTTTCAATATCGGTTGTAAAAATGAACTTTAGCAATCGAAAACGAATTAAAATAGAAAATAGATCACTTTGCACCACTGGACCAGTATACACTAAGTCTTTTAATGAGTATCTAGTTGATGTTTTTGCTGATGCGTCAAACACTACCCGAAGCTTTGTTGTACTGCTATCTGGTTTGAATACGCAGTGATGTGGAATAAAATATCTTGGATGTGGTAAGTTATCCAGGTTTACCCTTTGCATGTGGCCTAGTTGCTCATATTCTTTCATGAATTGCATATACTAAACTTGGATATTTTCATTCTTTTGGAGTCGTCGCTCTAAACTAACAAATCTGTTGTATGCCATAGCTTGTGAATCACCCAATGATGTTGGGTTTTCCCGAAATGGAAGACTGACGATAAAGCGACCATCTGTGTTAGTTTGAGTATGATGAATAAAATGAGCTTCACATTGGGCATCTGCTGGAGATAGAATCCTTTCATTTGGTTCTACTTCATCGAGTTTCCATAGTTTTTCGACCGCTTGTTCTAGTAAAGACTCCTCACCAAATACTGCACATGTAAGTGGTGGTTTTGAGTTATGGACAATGTTTTGTCGTACAGAACCGCCCACGATTCAACCAAGTAACGTGTTTTGAAGCGTTGGACCGCCGTTATTCAGTTTTATTGCTCTAGGCTGCATAAGACTAAAATAGAATTCAGCGCCAAGAAGGACATCGATTTTTCCTTGCTGATAGAATCTGGGATCTGCTTAGTAGATATTACTTGGAATGTTCCAAGTTGAAAAATCGAGGTTTTGATTTAACTGTGCCGGAATGATAGTTGGGAGGACAATCGCTTCCAAGTTTGTTGAAAAGTCATTATTAGTAGAGAACATCTCAACATTCACGTGGTACTCTGCTCGTTTTTTAATCCTTCCCACACCATCAATGCATAAGGACGCTTCCATTGGAGAAAGGGATAGCTTCTTGATAAGTCGTTCAGTCACAATATTTACTTGTGAACCTGAATCTAGTATTGCTCGAAATTCGTGTGTAATGCCATTTGTAGCCTTGATAACTAATTTTGCTGTGGCCAGCATAACATAATTCTGATGCCCTGTCATTGACTTCATAGATGTGGATGAGACTGTGATCGTCTCTCCTCTTTTGTTTGTGGGTTGCACATGTGGAAGTGATGTCTTCTGGTTTTTTTTGTATCTTGTTGTAAATGTAATAATGAATTATGCTTCTTGTTACATTTTTTACATCTACTGGAGGTGCAAACCTTTGTTACGTGATCATCCCTGAGACAGTTAACACAGAGTCTTTGTTGCTGTGCCCATCTCAATCTGGCTGATTCTGTCATGTTTAAAAAATTTTTGCAGTAATAGAGTGAATGATTCCCTGTTAAACAAAGTTTGCAATTAATTTTATTATTATTATTGTCCATAGATGCCAATTGATTCCATTGATTGAAATTGAATCTCAAGGAAGGAGAATAATTCTATAATTGTTGGCACATCTCTAGGTTTAGTTAGTGATTGTATAAATTGAATGTAGAGAGCACGATCTAGTTTTTTAATCATCAGTTGTATGATTATAGCATCCCAAGATGAAGTGTTAATATTTAAGTTATTTAACGCCAACAGACATTTTTTGGTAGTGTCATGAAGAGTCTTAATTGACGCGCTAGACATGGTTACTGTAGGTTGGTTAAGGATCTTGTCCACTAACGTCGCTACTTTAACTCTTTTATTCTCATAGCGCTCCTGAAGTAGTGTCCATGCTGTCTTGTAGTTCTCTTCGGTAAGCGTTAGATGACTAATAAGCTTTTCGGCTTCTCCTGAGATGTTTGAGTTGAAGTACCACATTTTCTGAACGTTTGGTAGAGGTTGCTTGTCGACCATTTCCGTTAACAGTTCATAAAACTGACACCACTTTAAACAATCTCCATTAAATTGTGAAATTGTAAATTTTGGTAAAGGCAATGAGCTATGTACGCCTAGGTTGCTTCCCAATTGTAATGCACCATCTACATGCTGCCGTTTGTGTTGATTTGATAGTACTGCCAATTCTATCAAATAATGTTGAACTGAGTCATCTAGTTTTTGGTATTCATTCTGGTCAAGTTCCAGTCTTGTAGGATCTTCGACTTCATGCCACAATTCATCATAAAATTCTTGAATTTGGTTCCATAATTTTTTTATGGTTTCACTCTTTATCCCTCCAACGATAACCCTTTCAATAAACGTGTTAAGGCCGTCATTCGAGCTTTAAGTTTTCTACCTAGCCCTTTAACTTGAGGTGACAATACTTCATGATCAGATGGATTAGGGGACTTGAGTTCTAAAGTTTCTTTTCTGATTGTTGGTAATGGCTTGACCCTGAGCTTGTTAATTTGAGAAGTAAGAAAATCAATTGTCTCACTGAACATTTCCCCTATGGATTCGTGTAGGTTTTGGACAATATATGATCACTGGCTGATAGCGTATTATCTCTTCTAATCGCGTTTTCTGTTTTGTCAAAGGCCTGCCATTATGTATTTAGTTCTTGCCTTTTAGTTTTGTAGAAGTCTAACGTTCGCCGATCATGTGGGGCCTTCTTGATGTTTGAAATAATTTTTTCTATCTCAGTTGCTTTTGCTTGCTGCTGAGATATAAGACTCTCTAGGTTAGTCATGTTAGATTGCCGTTAAATTGATTATTTTAAAAAAAAAAAAGGTAAGTGGTAACCCTCCTGTTGAGTTGTTTTATACAGACTGGCTGTCCTGATAAATTGGACTGATTATTTTGATGAAATGATTTGTACGGACTGGCTGTCCTGATAAATTGGACTGATTATTCAGATGAATTGATTTGTACGGACTGGCTGTCCTGATAAATTGGACTGATTATCCTGATGAATTGATGCGTGTTTTTTTTAATTTTTAAAGTTCCTTACCACTGGTGGGAGGAAACTTTAGAAATTATGTAATCTAGGGGTCACAAAAATGTTTAGAAAGGAATTTTAGTGGAACTTAGTTCAAACGTTTCGTCAGAACTAACACTATTTTTTTATTTCCCTTTTGTTCTTACAAGCACTTGAACCTGAAGAACGCTAATTAATAGAATAAAACACCTTGAATGCTTTAAAATAATGATTAATTAATATCTTTATTTTTCATGCTTATATACTAAATTATTTTACAATAAAGTGATTAAAATTGCTTAGTAAGAAGAATACATTTTGCAAAATTATTGAACCTATTTTTTATTATTGAAGTTAAAATATTAAAATCTGTTTTGTCAACAACAATGTTAAATGAAACTTAATACAAAATGTTTAGGTATTTGAACTTAAAAGAAAAAATGTTTAGTCAACAACAATGTTAATTGTCGCCAACAATGGTTAATGAACTTAATATAAAATTGGGTTATAAAATAAAGTGTTTAGTTAACAATAATAGCTATTTAATTTTATATAATTTAAATAAGGAAATTGTGCAATGTTTTTTAATAATGATAAAATAATAAAATAATAAAAATAATAAAAAAATAAAATTATGTTGATTAAGTATCAATAGAGACTAAGACCTTACCTCGAAGGCAGTAGTGACAGATCATCTGGCATTGAAATGGCTTAACTCGATCGCAAGCCCATCTGGAAGAATAGCGCGTTGGGCCTTAGAACTCCAACAGTTCAGTTTTTAAGTACAGTATCGTCGAGGTAAACTTAATGTGGTAGCCGATGCCTTATCCCGGGACTTAGTCACGGTACGTCAAGCCCTACAGGAGACCTCACTAGAGTGCAATTTGTGGAGAAGAAAACGCAATGAGGTGGAAAAAGTGCCAAACAAATTCCAAGATTTCACCATTCAAGAGGGCCGACTCTACCGCTATTTGCCGACAGCAGATAACGACGAGGAGGCAGTAGCATGGAAATTATGTGTCCCCTCATTTTAGAGGAATAGACTGCTAGATAAGAATCATGATTCACCCACAGCTGGACATCTGGGAGTACAAAAAATAATAGCGCGTGTCTGTAATAGGTATTATTGGCCGGGGATGTATAGAGACATCCGAACGCATGTCCGCAGGTGTCAAGTGTGTTAGCGGCATAAGCCTGACCCACAGCGGCCGGCAGGCCAAATGCTGTCAAGAATTGCGGAAGAGCCATTGGGCTATCGTCTGTGCCGATTTTGTGGGGCTATTACCAAGGTCGAAACACGGGAACGCGATGTTACTAGTCTTTACCGACAAGTTCTCTAAATAGTCTGAGCTGATACCACTGCGTCGAGCTACGGGTGAAATACTGCGAAAATCGTTCCGGGAAAGAATTTTAGCAAATTTCGGGGTACCAAAGGTACTTATTATAGACAACGGCTCACAATTCTCAAGTAAGGCGTTTAGAGCATACCTAAAGGAGATCGGGGTGCATCACCAGCTAACGGCCCCCTACACACTTCAAGAAAACCCGACGGAACGCGTCAACCGCATGGTGAAAACTACGATAGCGCAATACGCTGGCTCGGATCAGAAAACGTGGGATAAAATCCTACCAGAGATACAACTTGCGTTAAACACGTCCAAGTCGAACTCTACGCAGTAAACGGCCGCCTTCTTGTTTCAAGGCAGGGAACCGGGACATCCAGCTGCTTTGTACGACGAAGTCACACCAGGAACAGGCACGGAGATAAGGCTGCCAGAAGAATAAGCTGAAATGATGAAACAAATTTTTAATCTGGCCAGGAGAAACCTGGTACGAGCGGCTAAAGACCAAGCCCGTTATTACAATCTGCGGCGTAGGAAATGGAGTCCTAGGATAGGAGAATTAGTCTAAGTGAAAGAACATCATTTGTCCAACGCAGCCGAAAGTTTTGGGGCCAAGCTTGCAGCGAAGTTTAATGGCCCTTATCGAATTCGCCCCTTAATTTCCCCAGTTATTGTACAGGTACAAAAGGATGGTCAGAAGGCTCTGCGCACTGCTCACATCAGTGATTTAAAAGTGTACATAGGATCTAGCAGAGAAAAGGATAGAAATAACTAACCAGGGCCGAGTCAATAAAAAAGTGAATTTAAATAATAATAATAATAATAATAATAATAATAATACTAATAATAATAATATTAATAATAATAATAATAGTAAAAACAATCATTAAAAAAATGTATATAATGAATTCAATAATACTACCGTGAATTAATTAATATCGATGAACTAATATAATAAATGAATTACACAAACAGAAAAAAATCTACAATGGCAACATTTGGTAGAAGTTCGATCAACGCTTTGGTATGATCACGAGAGTATGCTCAATTAAAATCATCTTACGTCAGTTTAGTTTGAACAGTGAATGCAAGCAGTCGCAATTGTTACGACCGGCAGCAAACAAAAGAAAAACAAAAAAAAAAAAACAACAAACAAAATAAAAAAAAAGAGATTAAAAAAAAACAAGAAATAAAAAAAAGCAAATACAACGGTGGTTGAATATAAGTTAATAGTAGTTAAAACAAAAAAGTGTTGATGTGTATAAACATGCAAAATAATAAAATAATAAAAAAAAACAACAACTAAAAGGAAAAATAAGTTTATATGAATATACATACATATAATAAAAATAGAATTAATAAATACTCGGTTATTTATTTATTTATGTTTATATGTATTTAAATACATATATTGTAAAAAAAATTAATTAGATTTGAATATAGAGAATAGTTGTGTTTATATATATATATATATATATATATATATATATATATATATATATATATATATATATATATATAAACACAACTATTCTCTATATTCAAATCTAATTAATTTTTTTTACAATATATGTATTTAAATACATATAAACATAAATAAATAAATAACCGAGTATTTATTAATTCTATTTTTATTATATGTATGTATATTCATATAAACTTATTTTTCCTTTTAGTTGTTGTTTTTTTTTATTATTTTATTATTTTGCATGTTTATACACATCAACACTTTTTTGTTTTAACTACTATTAACTTATATTCAACCACCGTTGTATTTGCTTTTTTTTATTTCTTGTTTTTTTTTAATCTCTTTTTTTTTATTTTGTTTGTTGTTTTTTTTTTTTTTTGTTTTTCTTTTGTTTGCTGCCGGTCGTAACAATTGCCGGTCGTAATATATATATATATATATATATATATATATATATATATATATATATATATATATATATATATATATATATATATATATAAATATATATATATATATATATATCGCGTATACTTCACGGACAGTCTTTCAGTCTGTAGCATACTTTGGGGACATTTGCATACTTTGAGGACAGTCCTCAAAGTTCTGTATGTCTACCGCATAGTTCGGGGACATGTTAGTTTGGGGACATTTTTTTTATAATGTTTAATATTACAATTTATTTATTCCACTGCATATATATAGCCATAGTTAGTTAGTTAGTTAGGAGTGGCAGCCTCTCGCGACGAAGCTCACTTAAGCACAAAAGAATGGCCCGTTGTGATACCACAAAGAAGGCGGCATGACTCCCATTACCCAGCCGAGAACCATGAGGATTCAGGGATGAACTTCGCTATGTCCCTTATAGAGTGAGATGATAACTCCGTAAGAGTTCCAAAGAAAGGAGAGCCCAGAATTCTTAGTCTTCTTCGAGACAGGGATGGGCAGTGGCACAGGAGGTGCAGTACGGTCTCTTCCTCATCCTCCGAGCCACAGCTGCGGAAGAAATCATTAAAAGGCAGACCAAGTCTTTCAGCATGCCTACCGATTAGACAGTGTCCAATAAGTACCGAGGCCGTGATACTTATGGATTTTCTGTCCACTCTGAGCAGCTGCCTGGTCCGCTTGAGGTTCAGTATAGTCCACAGTTGTCTGGAGACACAGCAGGAACTTTCATCTACCCCTAATTTGCGAGCCAAATTTAGGTAGTGGTTCTTTATGGCCCTTTTCACCGTTGCCAGAGAAATTACAACGTCTGGTAGCGGGGAGACAATAGAAAGTAATGTGCCCCGTTTAGCAAGATCATCGGCCTCACAGTTACCCTGGATATCCCTGTGACCAGGGACACAAAACAGGTCAATCTGTGATCGCTCCGATAAAGTGTTCAGTAATGAGCGACAACTCAGGAATAGCTTAGATGTACTATATGCACCAGCAAGCACCCTGATTGCCGCCTGACTGTCCGAAAATATCCGAATAGCAAGACCAGAAAGATCGTCCCTGAGCGTTATTTCGGATGTTTTCAGAATGGCCATTACCTCGGCTTGAAAGACACTGCAGTAGTCAGGGAGTCTAAGGGAGAGGTCTTAGGCCAAGATTATTGGAGAAGATTGCGCAACCGACTCTGTCGTCCAGTTTCGAGCCATCGGTGTAGATGTCAACAGTACCACCCACAACCACTTCGTTACGTACCCATATCTTCCTATTTGGAATATGGATCCGAAACCCGTGGTCCAGAGCAGGAGTACCATTGATGGCAGTGAGTTATATAAATATATATTCTTTTATACTTTATCCCTTAAATACCTTATATATTTGTATTTTCTTTTTATAAGTTTGAATTTACTGTTATAAATTATTTTGGATTGTTATTTTTTTTGAACTTAGTTTTCATTGTTAAAAATATTAAAAAAGAAAAAACCCAATTTATATTTTCATATTAAATATTTTATATTTGAAATTATTATTTTAAATAAAAAAACAAAGAAATAATAAAATAACAAAACATTAAATTGTTTTGTTCCATTAATTACTTTATTGGCGCAGTCGTGAAACGGACCAAACAAAAAACTCAAAACAAAGTTAAAAAAAAAAAAAAAAAAGAATTGTATTGTATACGATTCAGTGTGATGACTTTTTAAGTAAAAATACAAAAAAAGCAAAAAAAGAAAACAAACGATAAAAAGAAAGTGAAAACTTTAAGCGAGCGGGCGAAATAGCAATAGCTTTTTCAAATAAAGGCTGGCAAGCTAATTAACCTTAACTGAGGAGAAGACTTAAAACCGCAAAAGCATATTAAAAACATCAAGAACTGTTAAAAATTAAAGTATAAAGAATAAAGAAAAGATTAAGAAAATTCTATATGATAATAGCTTTCCTAAGGGACTTACTTATAAATTAATTAATCAATTTAGAAATAGTAATAATATTAACATAAGAAACGTTATGGAACCTAAAATTTACAAATCTTTAACTTATGTACCAGGTTTTTCCGAACGTTTAAGAAAATCTAATATCTTTGATAAGAATAAATATAATATAGGACAGATAACACATTGAATCGGTTATTTAGTAGGACTAAGGATAAAATTAATAAATTTGACATTTCTAATATAGTCAACAGAATACCGTGTAAAGGAAACGATCAGGAGAATTGTAGTAAAGTATATATAGGAACAACCAAGAATAAGCTTAAAACAAGAATAGCTGGACATAAGTCTGACTTAAGATATGTTAATTCACAAAGAACAGCATTATCTTCCCACTGTTCTGAATTAGGTCACTATCCAAACTTTGAAAATGCTTCAGTTATAAATATTGAAAAGAATTATAAGAGACGTTATATTTTAGAAATGCTACATATAGTTAATACACCAATGACAAAAAGAATTAATTTTAAAGCTGATACTGACAATGTTGCACATATATATAGATATTTAATACATAAAATTACATAATTATTTGTTTATACATGGACGAACACAAAAACATTAGTTAAGTTTTTTGTTTTTTTTTTTTCATATATGTATGTATATTTGTTTTTTGTTGATATGACTTAGAAAATTTTTCTTTTAACTTCATTATGAAAAAAAGTTTTTTCAAATTTTGTTTTTTGTTCAAAAATTTTTTATATACATGTAAAAACAGTTTAATTCCTGAAGATGGTACACAAAGGAGTACCGAAATATTGAAAAAAAAATAAAAAAAAAATTGCAATTTCTATAAAATAAAAAAGGACTCTCTAAGCTAAAAATAAGTTAATTTATTAAGAATTAATTTTAATGTATCTGATAGTGTAGAATCTATTATTAATCAAATTAAAACTGCGGAAATTAGAAGTAATATTAATGATTTTTACGAATACATGATTAAATTGTTAACTAAATTAAATTTAAAAACTAGTTTAGATAGAGACAATGAGCAATGGTATAGTTGCAAAATTAATGAAAAAATGGTGTTAAAAATTTTTATTTCTAAATTGCCTAGTGAGCCAAAATTAGTGCTCAATTCAAGAAATCCGGTTTCATTACTTAAAGCAAAAGAAGTGTTAATAGAAACAGAATATTTTTATAAAAAATATGTAGAAAATAAAATATTTGCTAATTCTCAATATTCTTTGCAATCGTCGAGTTTTAATTCTAATAATTTATTGCAAAATAATTCTGAACATATTCCTAATGTTCAAAATTATCGTTACCAAAATAACCCATCCCAAAATAACTCTTACACACAAAGATATAAAAATCAATAAGGAACATCCAATTTTGAAAACTTACCAACTAACAAGAATAGTTACAAAATTTCTTCAAACTCTCAAAGAAGTTTTAGTAATGCGAATAGAAACACAAAAGTAATGGGGAAATTCTTAATACAGGATAGTCTCGACAAAGTAGCATCAACAGCTCAAGTAGAATGGAAGTTGATAATATCCAGGCCTCAAATTTTCAATTGCTTGTCGAAGATCTTTACCCTGTATAGTTTTAAAAACGAGAACAATTCCAATTAAATTATTGGTTGACACGAGGTCTGGTACTACTCTTATTAGGAAAGGCTTATTTAACAATTCCTTTAAAACAAAACTTGAAAACCCAATTGTTTTAAATACTATATGTTCTGAAATTACAACATTAACAAAAATAACAATTCCTCTTTTTAAAGAATTTAATATACCGGGCGTAAAAATTGAAATGCTTGAGACAGAAATTTTAAGTAACTTCGATGGAATTTTAGGTTGTAATATTCTTAAACCTTTAGGAGCAAAAATTGACTTAAAGGAGAATATGTTAGTTACTGCAAATGCGAAAATTCCAATAGTATATGATACATCTTCAACAGAATTCAATGAGAATGATAAATTATATTTAGAATCCTTAGTCGTAGATTTACATTTTAATGAACCTAAATTAGAATATTTGGAGGAGTTATTAAAAAATAAAAATTTAAATAATGAAGAGATCAAAGAATTAATGAAGTTAATTAAAACTTTCAAAAATGTATTTTATATAGAAGGTGAAAACTTATCTTCTGTTGTTAAATATCGACATAAAATACCTACAATAAATGATATCCCTGTATATTCTAGAACATATCGCTTCCCAGAAATCCACAAGGAGGAAGTTGAAAAACAAGTTAATGAAATGCTTAAATCCGGTATTATAACAAAATCTTGCAGCCCTTATAACGCTCCAATTTGGGTTGTTCCTAAAAAACTTGACAATTCTGGAAAACAGAAATGGAGAGTAGTAGTTAATTATAGGAAACTTAACGACGTTACTATTGAAGACAAATTTCCCATACCTAATATAGAGGATCTTTTTTTAAAATTGGGAAATTCTAAGTATTTCAGCACTCTAGATTTAGCGAAGGGATTTTATCAGATTCTTATCTCAACGGAAGACAGACATAAGACAGCATTTTCTACTTCGACTGGGCATTATGAATTCAATAGAATGCCTTTTGGTTTGAAAAATGCCCCAGCATCATTTCAGAGAATGATGAATGAAGTTCTACAAGGTTTTATAAATAATATTTGCGTTGTGTACATGGATGACATACTAATATTCTCAACATCTCTTCAGGAACATGTTTTATCGTTACAAAAGATTTTTCAAAGATTATCTGAATATAACATAAAAGTTCAAGTAGATAAATGTAATTTTTTTAGACATGAGTCAGAATACTTAGGACATATAATAACTCCTGAAGGAATTAAACCAAATCCTAACAAAATAAATATTATACAAAAAGTCTCGTTACCCGAAACTGTTAAGGAAATAAAATCCTTTTTAGCCTTGACTGGTTTTTATAGAAAATTTATAAAGGATTATAGTCGAATTGCGTTACCAATGATTTCCTATTTAAAATAAGGTTTTTATATAAATATAAATAATCAACGTTATATTGATTCATTTAACAAACTTAAGCAAATATTGTGTACTACTCCAGTTTTGGCATATCCTAAATTTGATAAACAATTCGTTTTGACTACGGATGCAAGCAATGGAGCTCTTGGTGCTGTTTTATCGCAAAATGGACATCCAATTGCCTATTCATCAAGAACTTTAAACCAACATGAACGCAATTACAGTGCTATTGAAAAGGAATTATTAGCAATGGTTTGGGCATTAAAATACTTTAGACCGTATTTATTTGGCAGAAAGTTTAAAATCCAAACTGATCATAAACCGCTTTTATGGCTCAATTCACTTAAAGAACCTAATATGAAATTACAAAGATGGAAATTACAAATGAATGAATATGATTTTGACATTGAATATATAAAAGGGAAAACGAATTTAGTGGCAGATTTTCTTAGTCGCGTAGAAATAAATCATTTTGAGAAAAACGAAAAACAAATTCTTTCTGATAAAGCAACAATTCATAGTGGAAAAGAAAATTTAAATGATTATATTTATATTTCGGAATCACCTATTAATATATTTAAAAATCAAATTTTACTTAAATAAGGAAAAAAATATCAGTATGAAAAACAAATTATACATGATAAAAAAATTAGGCATATTATAACATTAAAAGAGTATTTTGAAGAAAAAGTTTTAGAATATTTAAAGCATATATTTCCAATAAAAGGAACTGTAGCAATATTTTGCGATTTCGAATTATTCAAACATTTACAACAAACAATAGTACATTATTTTTCTAATCTTCCTGAAATGAAATTTTTATATTGTTCTAAATTTATAAAAGATGTATATAATAAAGAAAATTTATTGGAAGTAATTGAAAAATATCACAACGATAAAAATCATAGGGGAATAGAAGAAACATTCCTAGAATTGAAAGATAAGGTATATTATCCTAATTTAAAAAAAGAAATACACAAATTTATTAATAACTGCATTACGTGTAATATGTGTAAATTTGACAGACGACCTATAAAAGCAAAGTTTTGTATCACAGAGACACCTTTGCAGTCTAATGAAATAACTCATATTGATGTATGGTTTTTAAATAAAAATACATTTTTTTTAACATGTATTGATAAACTTTCAAAACATGCGTCTATACATTACTTAGGTGATAAAAACTCACTTACTATTGTTGAAAAACTTAAGGAAAGATTTGCAATTTTAGGAAAACCAACTAAAATTATAGCAGATAATGAATTCAATACAGCCTATATAAAAATTTTTTTTCATTCTGAAGAAGTTAATTACCATTTTACTTCACCAAATACACATACAGGAAATTCAGACATAGAACGTTTTCACCTTACATTGAATGAGCATATAAGACTTTTTAAATTGCAAAACAAAAATGAGGATTTTGATGATAAAAGCCTTGTCTATAAATCTGTTCAGATTTATAATGATTCAATTCACAGTGCAACAAAATGTAAACCAATTGATTTACTTCACAATAAAGTGGATAGTTCTATGTGGCAAAAATTACATAACAAAATACATGAAAATAAAATTAATAGAATTAACAAGCTTAATGAAGATAGAGAAGAAAATCACGAATTCAAAGAAAGAGAATTAGTAAAAAATCTTGGATTTTATAATTTAAAGCAAAAACCGAAATATGTTATTAAGAAGGTTAAAGAAAAAAATAAAACAAATTTTATTGATGAAAAAGATTGTAGAAGAGACAGGCAAGTAGTTAAAAGAATTTTTAAATACCAAAATGAAATACCAAATGTTAGATTTGAAAGAAATATTACTGGTAGAAGTAACTTAAAAAATTTATAATTTATAATAACGTTTTATTGTAAATATGATAATATATACATTAATATAATATATATATATTAAGAGATATATCTATTTCAAACTGTTAAAGAAATTATATTAACAATTTTATTTTACTATTTACTATGTTGTTTATTATGTTAGTAGTATTTAATATAATATTTGTAAAATAAAAAGAAAATATATTTTATGATTGTGTATATTCCACATTCCAGGAGTAATGTGTATTCAAATGATGGGGGAGTTATATAAATATATATTCTTTTATACTTTATCCCTTAAATACCTTATATATTTGTATTTTCTTTTTATAAGTTTGAATTTACTGTTATAAATTATTTTGGATTGTTATTTTTTTTTTAACTTAGTTTTCATTGTTAAAAATATTAAAAAAGAAAAAACCCAATTTATATTTTCATATTAAATATTTTATATTTGAAATTATTATTTTAAATAAAAAAACAAAGAAATAACAAAATAACAAAACATTAAATTGTTTTGTTCCATTTATTACTTTATTAGTGGCACATCCCGATCGATAATCTTAGAGTGCCCTACGTCCAGCCTGAGCCAGCGTGAGAGGGCATTAAGTCTGGCTGCACAGCATTTAGCCTGTTGCAATACCAGAAGTTTGGTGGGTAACCAGTGGAGAAGAGCATACAGAGCCTTTGTCGAAGTAGTTAGAAGAGCCCCAGTAATCCAAATGAAGGCTATTCTCCTGACTTTGTCAAGAGGCTTTTGGTTGACCAATCTCTTTAGGGATGAAGCTCTAAAATGGACCGAAATTTATTCCAGTCCATTTGTTTCCTATTTATGTAGGAGTGAGACACTCCGGAACCTACTGATTCCAGATCTAAGTTATAAGATACATACCTATGGTCAGAAAAGGAGCACTCTTGAGAGACACTCCAATTTCAGACAAGCCACCACCTGTCAAGGTAAGATCGAGAACCTCCCTTCTACTAGAAGTGACGAAGGTAGGCTCGCTTCCCCTATTGACAATACTTAAGTCATAAAATAATATAAAATCAAAAAGAGACTCACCCCGTTCATTGACATCCGTGCTGCCCCACATATGGTGATGAACGTTAGCATCGGCCCCAATAATGACCGGCGTTTGATGGTTGTTAGCCTCTGCAACCAGAAGCTTTAGCAGGTCATGTGGTGGTGAATTACCATGATCATGGGCCATATAACTGGAGACCACCCAGACATCCTTCGAGCCCGTCTCCACTGCTATGGCCACGCTGTCTCTGTCACTGAATCTGCGAAGAAAGAAAGCGTTAATATTATACTTAATCATAATACAGGCCCTGGGTTTACCTTGACTTGTGACGTAGACAGTTTTGTAGCCGTCCATAGATAGTCCGGAAACCCGATCATTAATAACCCATGGTTCCTAGACCAGAACAATATCCTCTCCTTTCTGTGACAGGCGGAGGAATAGGGCCGCAGAAGCAGCGATGGAATGATGAAGGTTAATTTGCACAACCCTCATCATCATTATTTTTGGCCGTAAGGGTAGCGTCGGAATCGCCCTCGCTAGACAGGAGTGATTCCTCGCTTTTTGCCAGGTATTCGGATCCGAGACTCATTTGCCGGAAAAAGTCACCAGCAAACTCGGATGAAGAGATGACACTTCTTGTGTCATCCGACATATCTGAACCGCACATGGAGGCCGGAGCCATTTGTATAGGTTCAGTTTGTCCGGCGGCAACCTCTGGTACCAGAGGTTCCGTGGGAGGTTTAGAAATTTTTCCCTGTATTATCCCCCTTATAGATCTCGAGAGAGATCGAGCCGAAACCGTAGTTGATCTCCCCCTTACAGGCGTTAATTGGGGCGAGGGACTCGTCGTTAATGACAATGATAGCTTCACGGAAGTGGCGCTTTGGCTCGCTTACTTTAGCGACCTTCCAGTCGGCCATAGGCAGCTCTTTATTGCTGAGTTTAATCAGCTCCAGAATTTCATCCGGAGTGGGGGGATCAGGAGGATTCGAGCGAAGAATCTTGGACGGTTCGGAATCTGATCTTTGGATACAGCTAAGAGCTTAGCACCCGACCAGATTTCACCTAGGCTGTCAATTGCCTGCTTGTACAGGTCCGCTGAGCGTTGATCAGCACAAGCGATCAATTTAACATGCCCCTGATACCAGCCCGCATCACGGCATGACGGGAGGGGCCAGGATTGGCTGAAATTATGTCCTTATAGACACTGCGAAGAGCCGCTTGGAATAACCGCCAATTATCTGGAGATATAGTCCCATCATTTTGACCAGTGTCTATTATAGCCAAAACGAGGCTATCCTTAACTATCTCGCTAAGGGGACGTGAGGACACCGGTTTTGATGTTGAAGTTTTTGGCCGTTTAGGCAGTTGAGGGACTATCGTAGCGGTTTCCTCAGCCGACCTTTGACATTTCTGAGGTGCCAAGTTAGGTGGAGGGCGAGACTCCAAGTTCTATTTGGCCCATTTAGTTTAGTCTGGTCCTTTTCAGACAAAGTGTTCTGATCTTGCCCACCAAGCTTTTGCAGCTTCCGGTAGGCAGATATTCTGTCCTATACGCCCACGTCGACGCGTTGATGTGTGCACGAGAAGAGGAGGACGTGCTAGGGCCCGGACTACCAGTTGTTTGGGCTGGCTTAACCAATGCCCTTACATCAGTAGTTGGACCAATATGCGGGGGAGCCCCTCTTTCTTTCTGCTTTGTAGCAGGGGTGATTCAGGTGCTCGAAGAGGGCATTACGCAACCCTTGGGGATTGCGGTGCGGGATGTTGAGGCAGACAACAGAGTCGCTGCACCCAGCTGTGGTCTGGAGATAGAGGTCATAGACGAAGGTTGTTTCTGGATTGCCGGCTTTTGCCGTTTCAATACAGCCGGCTCCCTTTTTAGGGTTGGCCTTTGTGGTCTTTTTTGTGTTTGTGGTTTTGTCCATGCGAAATGGGTCCCCACTCATAGCCGCTATCTCAAAGTCAACTCAAAGGTCCCATGGTTATCTATGCAAGCAGGGAGGCCATGCGAGGGTTGGCACCAGCCTTCATGGGGACAGGTGCTCAGAGCCAGACCGTTGCTAATTGGGAGTAAACTCAACCAAACCTACACCACCAACTTAACGGTGACGGGTATCGAACGTACTATGAGGCCTGCCAGGGTTTTAACAGGACGCAGATAGTTATGACCTTAAACTGGAGCCGTTCCCACAGGGTTTCACCCCGGTGCTACTAGGTCCAGAAGCCATAACCACCAGCCCAATCAAACAAAAACGTGTCGAAAAAAATCGGAAGGAAGGTCCTTGGACAGAAAAAGGTCGAGCCAATGGGGGGGGGGGGGGGGGGGTATAGATCATTTAGCGTTACCCAGGATGCACTTCGTGGAAGCGAACTATGTTACATCCCTACATAGCCATAGTTTCAACATATTTTACTGATATATGGTCAATAAGTTCATTAAATATCGATTTTAAACTTTCTGTATAGGTCGGGGTGATGCCACACTTCTCGAAAAACTACAAGCTTATTTGAACGGCGTTCACTTTTTTATGGTTGGCATCGATATGCTTTGCATTGATTAACACGTGTGTAAGGAAAAAAAAACATTGCAAATTATTTCTTACTCGGAGTTGCAAAAAAACGGAATATTTGGTTGAGATTAATATTCATATTATTATTTTTGAACGTTCTTCTACAAACATATATGCTTTTATTTATATAAGTGTATGTAAGATTTTTAAATATTGTTTAGCGCAGTTTAGATGTTAATTATATTAATAAATTGTACAGTAATATAAATATAATAAAGTATTAATGCTTGTCGGACTGTGAGATTAAAAAAGAACAAACTAAAATACGAAAAGCTATTCTCAATAGCATAAAATTTGATATCTTATTAGTTACATTAATACTACTTTAAAAATTTTAATAAGTTTTGACGTTTTGAGACAACAAAAAATATTAGCTTCTGTGGCGGTTTCGTTTAATTGTTACTGAAAACGTCAAAATTTACTTAAATATTAAAGCTTTAAATTTTAAAAGTTCAAAAATGGTTTTTACCATTTTAAAAATTCATTTCACATATTTATTTTGGAATATGTTGCGTTAATTTACTTTTTCTTGTGTATTATTACTGGTAGCATAGCCACATTCATTATTTTTTGCTGGTAAACTTATTGTCAAACTCCATATATAAAAATCTGTATTATATGTTTTATATATGGAGTTCAACAGTAATGTTACCGTCGAAAAGAAGGAATTCGCATACGCTGCAACTTACTTTTTTATTTGCTTTGGTCTAATAAAAACATGGCTTTTTATTTTTGCTTTGTTCGTTGGAAATGTTAAAAACACAAAGAGAAATAAAAGATAACTGCTCTAAATGCAAATTTTTGTTGTCGTTATTTTTAAAATTCGTAAACAAACATTTTCAAGTACAACCCAAATGGGCGGGCGACACTACCTACTAAAATAAATATACCTTGGTGTTGATATCAACAAAAAACTATCAGCTAGGTGGTAGAGCAGGCAAATTTATTTGTTTTCGCCGGTAGATTAAATGTCGAGTTATGTACATACATATATAAAAAATCTGACATTTGAGAAGAAATCAATCTCTGAGAAACTTGAAATTTTCAAGATACTTGCAAAAAACTACTATTTTAAACTTGCTGGACTGCAGCAAATGGAAAATGTAGGATGAAGTATTAGAATGCATTTTTAATTAAATTTTTTAATAAAAGCTTCAAAATGATTACACGCGCACTTTTCGCACCACCTGCATGCGATAAAGGACAAAAACATAAATCACACGGGCTTCCAGTTATTTTCTGAGAAACTTTCTGGAAAATCTAAAAGGTACCAAGCTTTGGAAAATTAAAAAAAAATGTCGTCGAAATATTACTCAGAAATTTATAAATATTTACGGTTTTATGTACATAAAATCTAAATGTAGATATGATTATGTATATAAAATCTAAATCTAGATATAAGTGCATTTTTATCTTCGTGTTTGCTATTGCTAAATTTTTGCCTTTTGCGTGCAATACTTTTGCAACTTTATTTTAAATATTATTTTTGTTTACATTATACTGCTTTAGAGTAAAATTTAAATAAATTTCATCGTTCATTAAATACGTTTTTTATTCAATTTTATTTATGTAAGTCCTTTATATTAAAATAAAACGGGTCTTGAAATTTTAGCATATTTTTAGGTTCTTTCAAAGCGAATTATTATTTCTCTATTCTTCTATTAAGACAAATTGAAACTTATAAGTTTAGTTTTTCGCTAATATCTCGAAAACTGTGTCAGGTGCACGTATTCTGCTATATACGATTGATAGAGGATTAAATCATGAATCAATCGTGTCATAAGTTAATTCCTGCAAAAAACTTTCTGAAAAAAAGTTATTAAACAGATAACTTTCGAACGTTACGAAAAATTGTTTGAAGATATAGTTCAAGGCGAATCTATTATAAGATGGTAGTAATGGCGAATTCACTAATTTTTGCAGGTAGCCTAACTGCCAAACTCCATATATAAAAAATCTGTATACAGTTTTTATATGTAGTTTGATAATTGGGCTAACGGCGAAAATTAACGAATTCGCCATAGCTACCAACTTGTAATTGATTCACCCTGATATAATTAGTAGCAGTATAACATATTTATGCATGCATAATACATATTTATCATGCTATTGTTAGGTTGTTTTTTCAAAAAAACACAAATATGAATTTATTTTTTTTAATCAACTTCTGACCGAATTTCAAACTACATATAAAAATAATTTTATACAGATTTTTTATATATGGAGTTTGACAGTTAAACTACCGGCGAAAATCAATGAATTCGCCATCGCTACCACCTTATAATTGATTCGTCTGGATTTCACCATGCATCAGTGGCCGTATTCTGTAAATGGCTTAAGCTTAATCTCCATTGCTAAAAATATCTAAAATCGATTTTTAGCTACAAATGCAATTCTGTAACGAGCATTGCTAAAATTAGCTATCTCTTAATAATTAATTTCGCCGTATTTTTAGCGTTTTATTAAATTTTACATTTAGAACATTTTTTAATTTATAAAAGTTCTAATTCTACTTTTCTATAATATATTTATACTTTTAATTATAAATAATTTACTTAACTACATAGGCTTTCAGCTCAGTAAGAGAAATAAAAAAATTTATTTAAAAATTTATAAAAATGTTGTTGAATCAGCAAATTTATTGCTTGGAAACCATTTCCGTCGACCCTTATTTAAATGTCAGCTTCATCTTCAACTTCCATATCAATATTGTGTATCATCGTTTATCTCATCCTCTGTCACTCTTTTTTCAATGAGTATGTTACAGTTCGCCGGTAAAAGCCACTCATATTGTTTAATAAATTTTTTTCTTTTATATTGTAATTATTTATTTAAAAAACACAATAACAATATGGCCACTAAAATATTTCCAAAAACACAACTTATTTAAAAAAAAAAACAAGCCATTTATAGTTTGCCAGATTTTAATGCTTTTTAAACAATATCAATATTGGCGATTTCTTGAAAAAATAATATGCGTAAATAATGAACTTTATTATTATCCGAACAAATATATAACAAAATAAAATAAATTTTGATTAATATATTCAAAATTATTTTAAATATTTAACGTTTTACAACGAATATATATATATATATATATATATATATATATATATATATATATATATATATATATATACATATATATAAATTTTTCGCGCGAAATGCTTAACATTTATATGGAAAACAAAATATAAAGTTAGGTAACAATAATATTAAATGTCAAAAACAAGCTTCATAAGTGTGTCTCTTTCTAACATCATTATTGAAAATAGAAGGAAAAGAATAGGCTTGTTTTAGCAAATTAGCTACGGCGAAAATAGTAAATTTTAGCTAAGAGTTAGAGTTACAGAATACAAATTTAGCGATATCGCTAAAATATTCGCCGAAATTTATTTTAAGCATTTATTTTAAGCATATATTTTAAGCATATATATATATATATATATATATATATATATATACATATATATAAATTTTTCGCGCGAAATGCTTAACATTTATATGGAAAACAAAATATAAAGTTAGGTAACAATAATATTAAATGTCAAAAACAAGCTTCATAAGTGTGTCTCTTTCTAACATCATTATTGAAAATAGAAGGAAAAGAATAGGCTTGTTTTAGCAAATTAGCTACGGCGAAAATAGTAAATTTTAGCTAAGAGTTAGAGTTACAGAATACAAATTTAGCGATATCGCTAAAATATTCGCCGAAATTTATTTTAAGCATTTTAGCGATCGAGATAGAAAATTAGCTAAAAGAATTACAGAATACGGCTGCAGATTTAAACAACTGCTGCTGTAGTCAAAGTGGTAAACACACTGACTACAAACCTGGTTGTTTCAGGGTTCAAATCCTGTGGCAATCAAAATACAAAAAAATATTTTTTTCTGTTTAATGGTATAAATACATATTCAGAATTAACATGAAAACATGCAGTCTCCTTCGTCGGTACTTTCTCATAGCAGATTCGCCGGCGAAGTAAAATAAATAACTCTCTCTCTCCTTTCACCACCTGTCTTATCTCTCATCTATCCCTTTCCTAAAGAATGTAGCACGGTTACGAAAAATAACTTAATAGGTTTTAATGCCTGAAGTGCTACTTCTCTGTAAAAAAAAAAAAAAAAAAACAAAAAAAAAAAAAAAAAACTAATTTTGTGTTGCCAGGCCAAATATTTAATGAATAGAACCAGTGGTGCCAGAATTGTTCATAGAAAAATCATTCGTCTAAAAAAATCTTAATTTTTGAAAAAATTTGCAAAATTTTTTATACTTGATTACGTGTTGTTGCTTTTAAGTTGGTTACTATAAATACAGAATTCTAATGTAAATTATTAAAAATAGATTTTTTTAGAAATTTGAATTTTGGAGAATAAAAAAATAAATGCTATAATCACTGAAGCCCTTTTCATACTACAATACTGATCATTAAGATTTGTCAAATACTTAAGTGCAATGAGAAAGTGTAAAAGCAAATATAAATCTCAAATAGCATAAACGCATATGTAAATGTCAAATAGCACGGGGAGAAATTTGTCAAATTTATTTTTAAAAATTTTTCTAAACGCTATGAATTTTCGTTTTATCACGGTTGTTATTTTACTTATAACTTTTATCCTACTTTAAGTGTGATTGTGTAATAAACTATGTAATGCTACATTAAAATTATGTATTGACAATCTCGACAATTCTCAATTGATTTCCTTCTTAAAAAATCCAATGCAAATTTAAACAAAAGATTAGTAAGGTTAGATAATAAAAAAATATAGATTTTGATAATATAGTTTTTTAATAGAGTTTTAACCAAAAAAAATAAATAATTTTAGTATATCCGATGTCTTTTGAATAACTTCATAAATACCTTATTATTATTATTCTTATATTACTTTTTTCTTTATTTAACATATTTTTAAATTAGCGTTTCTATCGTGGTATATTGGTTGCCGAATTTGTTTGAAGCAAATTTGCTTAAAAATTCAAAACAATTCAAGGCAAATTAATAACAGGAGGCCTTGACAGGTCTGGTGACTATTTTATTTATTTAAATTTAATTAAAATAATTAATCTCGGATTTTTTTTTATTTCATTAAAAAAATTTGTA
The DNA here is from genome assembly GCA_937654795.1 of Cistogaster globosa. NCBI lineage: Eukaryota > Metazoa > Arthropoda > Insecta > Diptera > Tachinidae > Cistogaster > Cistogaster globosa. The sequence goes on along the minus strand of OW569403.1, from coordinate 97,415,641 downwards.
TGTTTTTTCAACAATTTTATTAATTTTCCTTAATAATTCGTATACACCACTTGCAAGCAACTACTTGTATGTGGAAACGGTTCAAAATTTTTTAGAAAGAAATCAATTCAAGAGAAGTACGAGTTATTTTTTGAAAGACTAGTTAAAGAGAAATCTTGCCACAAAATTTTTTTGCTCACTGTTCTTATTTATTTCGCAAGCACATATCGAATTTTTAGCAATCAGTAAAGGGCAGATGTATAAATCATTATTATATTATAAATGTATATTGTTCTTCAAAAACTTTTTTTCTTTTATATTGTAATTATTTATTTAAAAAACACAATAACAATATGGCCACTAAAATATTTCCCAAAACACAACTTATTTTACAAAAAAAACAAGCCATTTATAGTTTGCCAGATTTTGATGCTTTTTATACAATATCAATATTGGCGATTTCTTGAAAAAATAATATGCGTAAATAATGAACTTTATTATTATCCGAACAAATATATAACAAAATAAAATAAATTTTGATTAATATATTCAAAATTATTTTAAATATTTAACGTTTTACAACGAATATATATATATATATATATATATATATATATATATATATATATATATATATATATATATATATATATATATATATATATATTCGTTGTAAAACGTTAAATATTTAAAATAATTTTGAATATATTAATCAAAATTTATTTTATTTTGTTATATATTTGTTCGGATAATAATAAAGTTCATTATTTACGCATATTATTTTTTCAAGAAATCGCCAATATTGATATTGTATAAAAAGCATCAAAATCTGGCAAACTATATGTATATATATATATACATATAAATTTTTCGCGCGAAATGCATAACATTTATATGGAAAACAAAATATAAAGTTAGGTAACAATAATATTAAATTTCAAAAACAAGCTTCATAAGTGTGTCTCTTTCTAACATCATTATTGAAAATAGAAGGAAAAGAATAGGCTTGTGTTGAGCCATAATAATAATAATAATAATAATAATAATAAATGAATTTAATAAAACTAAAATAAATAATACTAAAACTAATACTTACCCCTTGCCACAAAATTTTTTTGCTCACTGTTCTTATTTATTTCGCAAGCACATATCGAATTTTTAGCAATCAGTAAAGGGCAGATGTATAAATCATTATTATATTATAAATGTATATTGTTCTTCAAAAACTTTTTTTCTTTTATATTGTAATTATTTATTTAAAAAACACAATAACAATATGGCCACTAAAATATTTCCCAAAACACAACTTATTTTACAAAAAAAACAAGCCATTTATAGTTTGCCAGATTTTGATGCTTTTTATACAATATCAATATTGGCGATTTCTTGAAAAAATAATATGCGTAAATAATGAACTTTATTATTATCCGAACAAATATATAACAAAATAAAATAAATTTTGATTAATATATTCAAAATTATTTTAAATATTTAACGTTTTACAACGAATATATATATATATATATATATATATATATATATTCGTTGTAAAACGTTAAATATTTAAAATAATTTTGAATATATTAATCAAAATTTATTTTATTTTGTTATATATTTGTTCGGATAATAATAAAGTTCATTATTTACGCATATTATTTTTTCAAGAAATCGCCAATATTGATATTGTATAAAAAGCATCAAAATCTGGCAAACTATATGTATATATATATATACATATAAATTTTTCGCGCGAAATGCATAACATTTATATGGAAAACAAAATATAAAGTTAGGTAACAATAATATTAAATTTCAAAAACAAGCTTCATAAGTGTGTCTCTTTCTAACATCATTATTGAAAATAGAAGGAAAAGAATAGGCTTGTGTTGAGCCATAATAATAATAATAATAATAATAATAATAATAATAAATGAATTTAATAAAACTAAAATAAATAATACTAAAACTAATACTTACCTTACTTTTAAGTTTTTTTATAAATGTTAAAGGTAACTGTTCTGCTGAAAAATATTGTAGCATCAGTATACACAATAAATACTTTTACTTGCAAAGTAATCTTGAAATCGAATGGTTGTGTTTTCTTTTTACGTGGTTTTTCAAAGTTAAAATTTTTCACCTTAGTGCCCTAAATCTTATTTAAATTATAATTTAATTAATTTAACTTTCCTAAAAAATATTAGGAAAAAACATTTTGGCGCCCGAGCAGGGACGAGTGAAAATTAAACAAAAAATAAAAGTGATAAGTTATTTCATTTTTATTAAAACTAAGTTTCATAATTTAATTAAAACTTAAAAAATAAAACAATAAAAACAGTGAACAGTTTAAAATAAACAAACAAACGAGTGTTTAAAAACAACAAACAATTATATAAAAAATTACACACATTAATCAGTGTTACAAGTTTTAAAACATACAAAATAAATAATAAAACAAAACACAATCACACAAATTATACTGTTTTCAACAAAACAAACATAAAATATCAACACATAAAACACAAATAAACCATACAAATAAACAAGAAATAGTTAAATTAAATTACAAGAAAACAGTGATTAAACAGTTTTTATACAAATTATAAACACGACAAACCGTGAAAAAGTTTTAAACAAACACAAAAACAAAAACGTTAACGTAGTTTCATCTTGGAATCATCCTACCCAGAAGTTTATTCAGATGCCCCGTTGCCGCTGTATCATCTGTAGAGCAGAGCGTAATCAGGGGAGTAACTCCGAAACAGAACCAGAGGTAAAAAGTGTAAAAAATATTTGTGTAATTACCTTAAATTTGTAAATTAATCAAATTTAAGAGATTTTTGTAAATTATTCAAAAATTAATTTCGCTTTGCAAGTCGAACACAAAATATATTTTTTACACTTAAATAATTGTGAAACAATTTATTTATTTGTTATATTTAAACAAAACCCACCCTTAAAAGTGAAACTTAACGCGAGTGTTAATCATTTTGTTAATATACAAAACAACATATATAATTTATTCTCTTTATTATTGAGAGATAAATTAATATTCTTTAATTGTCGTCGGTATTGCAATATTGTTAAAATAATTTTTATTGCTTTGAAAAATACACGAAAATATTCGCGAGTGTTAATTTTATTTATTTTAAATAAATTAATTAATACTATATTTGCATTTTCTTTAATTTTCAAATTCGTTGTTATTAAATTATTAAGATCAGTGTTTCATTCCGAGTGTTCCTATACCACTTGTAATATTATTTACTCTCAGCTAATAACAGTGTGGTGCGTTCACACTAGCATCTAAAAGTTAATTTTCATACAGTTTTAAAATAGTAAGTTGTTTGTGTGTTCACACTAGCATCGAAAATTTTTATTTTACATTTTTATAAGACAAAATTGCTTAGCGTGTTCACACTAGCATATTATATTTTTTAATATTTGGAAAATTAATTTTAAAACGATTTTACTTGGTTAAATAAATATTTTTAGTATACCAAAGGCTGTTTAAAGTGGTTTTAGGCAAAAATTAAATAAATTACTTTTAATTTTTAAACATACTGATCAAAATTTACTATTTTTTGCAAAATAAAAATATATCTGAAAACTGTAAAGAATCCGAATACCGTGTAACCGACGAGAGAATAATATTTTATAATTCTTGTAGTCCAAAACAATTTAGATTTTCTTGTTTTAAATAAAATTCGGCCAATAAATTAATTTGGTAAATTTAAAATTTGTTTTGAGGAATAAGGTAAAGTAGAAGTTATATAATGCCTAGTAGAAAACATCAAGATTCTCCTTCCAGATCGGAAACTTTGGAGAAATTAATGGCAAAGAAAGCAAAGGTTGTACAAAATATAGTTAGAATTAAGCAATCTATAAGGGAAAAGACGATATCTTTTAACCCTATAGAATTAGAATGTCGCTTGGACATTTTAAAAACTTATATTGACCAAGCAATGAAGCTTCAGTCAGAGGTTGATAATTTAGATCCTGATAATGACGATAGAGCTGAGCTTGAGGACATTTGTGTGACAACAAAATCAATGTTTTTGAGTCTACTGGCTAAAAATAGGCAGCCAAACTTGCCTGAAATTTCTTTCAGTGCACAGACACATCAGTCAAGACTCCCAAATATGAAGCTCCCCAAATTTAATGGAAAATATTCTGATTATAAGAATTTTATGAGCTTATTTGAGAACTTAGTCCACAATGATCCGACGTTGACAGATATTGAAAAGTTTAATCATTTAATATCATGCTTGTCCGATTCAGCTTTAGGTACAGTGAAAGCTTTTCAGATTTCAGAAGAAAATTATCCCAAAGCATTAGCCAGCTTAAAGAAGGTTTACGACAATGAATGCCTAATATTTTTTGATAATATTGCAAAACTTTTTGATTTGCCAGAGATTACAAAACCTTCGGCTTCTGCTTTGCGAAGCATGATTGATACCGTTTCTGCTATTTACGATTCGCTGTTGTCAATAGGTGACGATAAGAAAATAACGAATGCCATATTAATACATTTAGTGATGTCAAAAGTAGATCCAGTGACCAGATCAAAGTGGGAAGAACAGCTTGATTTCGAAAAGCTCCCTTTGTGGTCAGACTGCGAAGCCGCCTTGAACAAACGGTACCAGCATATTTCTGCTGACGAATCTTCTAGTTCAAGACCGAGGTTTAATAGTAATAATAATACTAATAAAACTAAAAATTCTAAAAGAAAAAATTACAAAACATCATTAAATTGTACAAAATCAAAACCATCTGCTGATAAGTGCTTGTTTTGCAGATCAAATCAGCATATAATAAATAATTGCCCTTCTTTTACTGCTGAGCCCGTAACCAAAAGATTTGATTTCATAAAATCTGTGCCGGCATGTATTAATTGTTTGAGAAAAGGTCATACAGTAGCAAGATGTCAATCTTCTAAGTGCAGAATATGTAGTGGTTCTCACAATTCACTATTGCACAAATTTAATGCAAGTTCTAGTAGTTCTAATAATTCGAATAATTATGCTGAACAGCCATCTACTTCACACGCGTCTGTTAATTATTCATCATCGGATGAAAGAATTATTCTTGCCACAGCTGTTGTGAAAGTGAGAAGTAATTCTGGCAAATATATACTGGCCAGAGCACTTTTAGATTCCGGTTCTCAACCAAACTTGATAACTGAGGAACTTGCGCAACTACTAAGACTGAAAAAAGAAGGAGGCAGATTAAGTCTAAATGGCATAAGTGAAACAAATTCGGTTTCTAAATCTTGTGTGAATTTAACTGTCACGTCGAGGGTTAACTCTACTAACTTTACTTCAAAGTTTTGGGTATTGAGTCATATAACTAATTTGCAACCTGATCTTAGAATAAATAAAACTAGCTTAAATATTCCTAAGAATATAGAATTAGCTGATCCTTGCTTTCATAAGCCACAAAAAATTGATTTATTGATTGGCGCTGAAATTTTCTTTGATTTGATGTGTGTTGGTCAAATAAAGTCTGGTCCGAGCCTGCCAATTCTTCAAAAGACGTCGCTTGGTTGGATTGTAACTGGAAAATACAACCAATCAAAGGGCTCGACCAATAACAACGTTTTTCATTTAAGTACTGTTGTAGAAAACGAGAGCAATGTTGATTCAATAGTCAGGAAACTCTGGGAATTAGAAGATCTTCCAAATGAGTCAACAAAAATATATTCTGAGGAACAGCAACAATGTGAGGACAAATTTAGAAATTCAGTACGACGCTTAATGTCAGGATGATTTGAAGTCTCACTGCCTTTCAAATCTGATACAAAATTGCTTGGTTTATCTTTTGAAACTGCCAAAAGGCGATTTCTCTCTTTGGAACGAAGACTTTCCAAAGATGACATCATGAGGCAGATGTATCATGATTTTATGAAAGAGTATTTCGATTCCTCACTACTTTATTCCACATCAATGTGTTTTGCGACCTCAGAGTACAACTACAAAACTTCGAGTAGTTTTTGATGCTTCATGTAGAACTTCTTCGCACGTATCGCTTAACGATTTGCTAATGGTTGGTCCGACGATTCAAGAAGAATTATATTCTACATTAATCCGTTTTCGATTTCATAAATATGCAATCACTGCAGATATTGAAAAGATGTATCGTCAAATTTTAATTGGCGAAAATGACCGAAATTTTCAATTAGTCCTTTGGCGAGAAAGTCCATCTGATTCCTTAAAAGTGTTTCGTTTAAACACTGTTACATACGGCACGGCGTCAGCGCCATTTTTAGCGATCAGATGTTTGATTCATTTAAGCGATTTGTACAAAGAGACTTTACCTATTGGTTCAAAAGTTGTTCGCAGTGATTTCTACGTAGATGATTTATTAACTGGTGCTGATAGCTACCAAGACCTGCGTATAATTCGTAACCAGGTTAATGAAATTTTGAGTTCAGCTGGTTTTAAACTTACGAAATGGTTTTCAAATCATCCTGAATTTATGAGTTCAATACAGAATGAAAAACTATTACATAGCGATTCCGATTCAGCAAAAGCTCTTGGCATACATTGGATTCCAAAGAACGATTCATTTAAGTTTCGTTTGGAAAATAATTTTCAAGAATTAAAAGCTACTAAAAGAAACATATTGTCAGTTTCTTCGCGGTTATTTGATCCTCTCGGACTATTATGCCCTATAGTAACAAAATCCAAAATGTTATTACAAGAACTTTGGATTCAAAAACTTGACTGGGATGAATCAATTCCCATGAGACTAAATACTTCATGGGAAAATTTCAAATCTAATTTACTGGAAATTGATTCAATAACAATCCCAAGATTCGTTTTTACAACTTTTAACGCAAACATTCAAATTCACGGATTTGCTGATGCCTCAATTCGAGCATATGGTTGTTGCATCTACATTCGAAGCTCCGAATCAAACAGAATTGTTTCGAGACTACTTATGGCGAAATCTAAAGTTGCTCCTCTTAAGACCAAGTCTCTTCCGAGACTTGAGCTATGTGCTGCACACCTATTAGCTAAGTTGTGGAATCGAATTAAGTTAATGATGAGCTTTGAAATCGAGTGTGTTAATTTCTGGACTGATTCAGAAATAACACTTCATTGGATTAAAACACATCCATCCTCTCTATCCACTTTTGTTTCAAATCGAGTGGCTGAGATTCAAGAATGGTCAGACCACGTTTCGTGGCGCCATGTTCCCACCAAGCAAAATCCAGCTGATATTGTTTCAAGAGGATGCGATGTTGAAGAATTAAAAAATTCGATTCGGTTTGAGGGACCTTCGTTTTTACTAAGCGAAAGTTCCCACTGGCCTGTTAACGAACACTTTGAGTTACCAGAGAACCAAGAATTATTGGAAAAAAGAAAAATGAATTTACTTATTGCAGTAGAGGATCCATATAATTGCCTATTGGATCTTATAGAAAAATATTCGTCGTACAAAAAGCTACTACGAGTAACGTCTTTTGTACTTAGATTTGTTGACGTTTTGAGAAAACGCAAAATAGACAAAGGATCTAGACCTACTGCAATCGAATTAAAATGGTCATTCTTTCGGCTTGCAGAGACAATCCAGAAAAATTACTTTTCTGAGGAGATATCGAAATTGCAAAAATCTCTTGTCTTGCCATCAAACATTCAAAGATTAACACCATTTGTTCATACTTTCACAGAAGAGAAACGAACATTTTCACTTTTAAGGGTAGGTGGGAGATTGCTTAATGCAAACTTGAAGTATAATACCAAGTTCCCACTTTTATTACCGAAAAGAAATAGCTTTGTCACACTGTATTTGCGAAATCTTCATTTTGAAAATTGTCATGCAGGCACAAAAGCACTTGTAGCTCTTTCGCGGCAGAATATATGGCTTATTAATGCGAAAGAAGAGTGCAGCAGAATAGTTCGCCGGTGTGTTCATTGCTTCCGTTATAAACCAAAATTAATGTCCCAAATAATGGGAGTAGAGTGAGAGCTACCCGACCATTTTTAACGGTCGGCGTAGACTTTTGTGGTCCCGTTAACGTGCCACTGAGAATACGTGGTAGACCACCAATTAAAATGTATATAGCGGTTTTCGTGTGTTTCACTTCTAAGGCGGTTCATTTAGAATTAGTATCTGACCTGTCTACTGATTCTTTTCTTTTATCTTTTAAAAGGTTCGCTGCCAGGAGAGGACTGCCAACAATAGTTTGGTGCGACAACGCGACGAACTTCGTCGGAGCCAGCCGAGTGCTGAAGGGGCTGCAACAGGTCGTCGCATCATACGCAGCGTCGTCCGGGGTGAGGTTCAGCTTCATACCACCTCGGGCGCCACACTTCGGAGGGCTATGGGAAGCAGCCGTGAAGCAGGCGAAGTTCCTACTTCTGCGAGCCGTGGGCAACGCATCGCTCACTCAAGAAGAGATGGGCACAATGCTAGCAGAAGTAGAGGCGGTGCTCAACAGTCGGCCAATCGCACCGCTGTCTCCAGACCCCAACGACGGAGAAGCGCTAACTCCAGCGCACCTACTGATAGGCGAGGGTCTGCGTTCGCTGCCGCCAGAATCCGCAGAAGACGTGACAGGCAAAGAGGCGAAATTATGGAAGCAATGGCGTCTGCTTTGCGGTCTCAAGCAGACATTCTGGCAGGCTTGGTCTCGCGACTATATCCTGGGACTTCAGGGCAAAGGCAAGTGGCGCGAGGAGATGCCCAGTCTCAAGGTCGGTCAAGTGGTGATAATCCACAAAGACAATTGCCCGCCACAGCACTGGCTGACCGGGAGAGTCGTCAACGTCCACGAAGGAGACGACGGCAAGGTCAGGTTGGCGGAGGTCAAGACCAGAAACGGCGTATTTAAACGCCCAATATGTAAATTGGCTCCTCTACCTGATGATTGAAGACCTCAGCTCCTTCAATGGGGCCGGAATGTTGAGCCATAATAATAATAATAATAATAATAATAATAATAATAATAATAATAATAATAATAAATGAATTTAATAAAACTAAAATAAATAATACTAAAACTAATACTTACCCCTAATACTTACCTTACTTTTAAGTTTTTTTATAAATGTTAAAAGTAACTGTTCTGCTGAAAAATATTGTAGCATCAGTATACACAATAAATACTTTTACTTGCAAAGTAATCTTGAAATCGAATGGTTGTGTTTTCTTTTTACGTGGTTTTTCAAAGTTAAAATTTTTCACCTTAGTGCCCTAAATCTTATTTAAATTATAATTTAATTAATTTAACTTTCCTAAAAAATATTAGGAAAAAACAGCTTGTTTTAGCAAATTAGCTACGGCGAAAATAGTAAATTTTAGCTAAGAGTTAGAGTTACAGAATACAAATTTAGCGATATCGCTAAAATATTCGCCGAAATTTATTTTAAGCATTTTAGCGATCGAGATAGAAAATTAGCTAAAAGAATTACAGAATACGGCTGCAGATTTAAGCAACTAATTATGTGTTGCCAGGCCAAATATTTAATGAATAGAACCAGTGGTGCCAGAATTGGAACAGTCTTTCATGAAACAAACTATATCACGATCGATTTGTATTATTATCCTTTTTCGATCCTATATAGCGGTATATGTGCACGCGGAACAGTTTCCGAGATATAAGCGAAAAACTAAACTTATATATATAGCGATTTTTTTAAGTTTAAAAGTTTCGTACAGTCTTTCAGGAAACAAACTATACCACGATCGATTCGTATTTTAATTCTCTATAGATCTTATATAGCAGTATATGTGCACGCGAGTTAATTTCCAATTATAGGAAATGAGTAAAAAAATATATTTTCTTTTTTCTGCACCAAAAAATTTGTGTTTCTTTATTAAATATATTCTTAAGACTATCTATCCTACTTTTCTTAGCATCTATTTATATTAATAATTATGCTTAATGTTTCTTTGTCCTAACTCAAAATATGTTTTTCTTTGTTTAGGTTACTAGTACCTTTTTTATCAGTAGAACATTTTTTGAGTTATTTGTATTAAGTTAGAAAAGAAAGAATTTGTTTCTTATCGTTACAATAGTTGTATTTATGATGTTTGTCTTATCGTTACAATAGTTGTATTTATGATGTTTGTCTTATCGTTACAATAGTTGTATATATGATGTTTGTCTTATCTCTAGCTTAGAATAGTTATATTTGAGTTTATGGATTTATCATCTTTTATTGCTATCTAGTTATATTTGAATTTATGGATTTGTTATTACTATCTTAAAATAAGAGATGTTAATGATGAGAAGTTCTATTTCATATAATTCGTCGATTTTTTTCCTTTGTGTTTCTATTTTTAATATTTTTGATAAAAACGCTACGGTCCTGATCATTATAAATTACCTTTTTTATCCTTATCCGTACTTGTGTATTAAGGACTTTCACGTATCTTTTGTCTGCGACGGCTGCAAGAGCTGCTTTTTCGGTTTTATAAGCAATAAAGGCTGATGTGGCCCCGCTTTTCTTTTGAATATGTAGTTGATCAATTGCTCCGTATTTGGCAAATACTTCAATAATATTCATTCTAGTACATCGATAAGGTAAGTTGGTAACGTAAATAACTCTGTTGCAGGGTACAGTTTCGGGTATAGGTCCACTTTTAACTTGAGATAGTATTGTGGGCTCTTCTTTAGCAATGGCTACTGAAGGAGCTTCATCATCATCGTCTTCAGTCACATCTTCTTCTTGTTCCTCGTCTTGATCGTCATTTTCATCACCTTCTTCCTGCTCTTCTTCATCGGAGGATTCTGCGACAACTGTTTCCTGAACTTTATTCGGATTATAATTTTTTGTTGGTTGTTGCTCCCTTCTGAGTGGGTTGTTTTGCTGCTGTGGAGAATATTGTGTTGAACGTCTAAATTGTTGCGAACTATCCACTTCCATGGGTTCCTGCCGTGGTTGATGATTAAATTGAGCTTGTACATTGGGATTGTAGCTCCTTCTATCTTCGTATCGTTGTGGTCCGAAGTTTTGTTTTTGGTTGTATAATTGTGTTATAGCCAGTGTGTCGAACTGCATATTTGCGTTGTCATGGTATATGGTGCTTGCGATTGCAAATGCAGTTTCTAGGTCCTTTGGATGATGGCTATATAATGTACCGCTTGTGTATTTACTGTTGAGTCCTGTGATGAATGTACGGACTGCTTCCTGATTTGCATATTCCGCCATGGATTCAGATCCCTTATCACCTGACATCTCTATTTTCGAAAGTGCGAGGTTCAGTGCTTTGCTGATTTTGCTGTGGAATTCTGAGAGTGTTTGTCGTCCCTGTTTATGTTTCTTCATTTGCTCGAGAAGAACGTATAATGGTCGTTGATCTGCGTAAGTGTAGTAAAGCCTGTTAATTATAGAATTAAATTTCATCTTGGTGTTGTGGTTGATGAGGATGTCTGCTGCCTCTCCAACAATTTTTGAATGCAGTATCGTGAATGCTGTGTAGTAATTTGGGTGGTTGGAAAATTGTTTGATATTTTCCATGAATGTCCATGCCCTTGTCCGCCAGGATCTATATTGGTTTTTATCCCCACTGAAGCACGGTATAGCTTCGAATGTTTTTAAATTTATCTGAGTTGCATCCTTTATATTTGGTGTGAAGTCACTATGTTGTTCCTGCGTAGTGATTGTATGGGGAGATCGTTCCGCCTCCAGTGTATTTACCTTCAATTGAGTATTCTGTAGAGTTTGTGTGAGTACCTCTATTTGTGCTCGTAAAGCTGCGATATCTTGATTCATTGTGGCGTTGTCTTTTCCTATAGATTATAGGGAATTGAATATTTTCTGCCGTTTCTGACGTTGGTCCAGCATGGTAATTTCTGACTTTTTCAGAGATTGGTTTGCTTTTCTTCAAAGCCGTGGAATTTTTATTTAAATATCTTGAATGTCAATAATACTTGGCTGTGGTCAAGAGTTTAGACCGGCTTGAGCACCCAGTTAATTTCCAATTATAGGAAATGAGTAAAAAAATATATTTTCTTTTTTCTGCACCAAAAAATGTGCGCTTCTTTATTAAATATATTCTTAAGACTATCTATCCTATTTTTCTTAGCATCTATTTATATTAATAATTATGTTTAATGTTTCTTTGTCCTAACTCAAAATATGTTTTTCTTTGTTTAGGTTACTAGTACCTTTTTTTATCAGTAAAACATGTTTTGAGTTATTTGTATTAAGTTAGAAAAAAAAGAATGTGTTTCTTATCGTTACAATAGTTGTATTTATGATGTTTGTTTTATCGTTACAATAGTTGTATTTATGATGTTTGTCTTATCGTTACAATAGTTGTATTTATGATGTTTGTCTTATCTCTAGCTTGGAATAGTTATATTTAAGTTTATGGATTTATCATCTTTTATTACTATCTTAGTTTTATTTGAATTTATGGATTTGTTATTACTATCTTAAAATAAGAGATGTTAACTCGCGCAATAGTTTCCGATATATAAGCGAAAAAGTGAACTTATATTTTTGAGCTATTTTTTTCAATTGAAAAGTTTGCTGGCTTTTTACTTTTTTCGTACAGTCTTTCAAGAACCGAGCTTAACCACGATCGATTTGTATCTTTAGCCTCTATCGATTAGCCTTGTTCGCTATAATGCACGGCTTTTAGTTTGGTTTTTGTAACTAAAAAACCATCACAACTAATCACCATATGTATTAGGTGTAGATCCTTCATTTTTAAAATGGCGAAATCGACAACCTGAAAATCAGATTCTGCAAGCTAAGAGCTTTTTATTTAAATTTTTTATTTTGCAATACATTAAAAACTGACGATTTATGACCGCTTCTAAAAACTTTTATTTTTTGTCAAAATTTGTTTACATTTTGTTCTAAACAACAAAAATACTCCATTTTTTGCAACTCTGTTAAAAAAGTTTGCCGTTTCTCAGAGTGTTTTTTCTTCTTCATCGTTTCTTCTCTTGCATTATTTTTTTATCTTGCGTAAATTTCACAAAGTTTTTATGTATCAGTTTATAGATTTGTTACAAGGCGAATTAATTCGCCTTGGATTTGTTATCTCTTTTTAGGCAGTGTTCTCAAAAAATTTTAAAATGTAGAATTTGTAGCGTTTTTTGCTTAATGTTAATTTTTGATTTAATTAATAAATTTGATAAATGTATGTTAAACTCTTAAGGACATTCGTAAATTTATATTGTTTTTTAAGTATTACTGTGATTATAATTATTACTGCTATAATATTTTAATTATTTTTTAATTTTTTACTATCATTATGTTGTAATGTTATTTGTATTATTGTAAGAAATGCGTTAATAACTGTTATTATAATAGCTATTTTTAGAATCCGAAATTACGAAAAATCGTCGGAATATATCAAAATATTATTAGAAAGCTAGTATTTTGTTCATTACTCGAAGACGCTTTCGCGCGCACATATCCTACTAACCGGAAGACAATAATATGAATAAAACAAGATACAAATTATTTTCTGAAAAAAGATATTAAACAACAAACTTCCGAAAATAATGGAAAATCGTCGAATATTTTTATTACCCAAAAACGGTTTCGGGCGCATATATCTCGGTAACCAGTATCAATAGGATATGAAAAACATATATAACGTGGTATAATTTTTTTTTTCTGAAAAAAGATGTTAAACAGCAAACTTTAAAAAATTTGAAAAAAATCTTCAAAATATATTAAACTAATATTTTGTTATTTGCTCCAAAACAGTTTCGCGAAAACATATCCCACTACCTGGAATTTATAAGGGACAATAATACGAATAGAACATGGTATAAATTATTTTCTGAAAAAGTTATTAAACAGCAAACTTTAAACAATTAGAAATTATGTACAAGATGCTTTATAAAAGTAAAATATGAGAAAAAATGTGCATTATTCGATGTGATTTTTAACAGCAATTTGTTAATGTTTCTTAGAATACACAAATGAACTTAAATTGTCCTAAGCTGTTAGAATCAAATTTAAAGGTTGCCACTTTAATGATTGTAGAAATACATAAGCACTTTTTGCTAATAACTTCAAAACTATTTCGAGCGCACATATTCAACTGCCCGGAATCTATAGAGGGCAAAAGTAGGAATCAAACGTGATATAACTTGTTTTATACAAAACTATCTAGAGCAGAAAGCTTTCAAAAATTTAAAAAAATCGTCAAAATATTAAAAACCATTTTTTCACTTATTACTCCAACACCTTTTCGCACGCACATGTCTTACTACACAGAATCGATAGAGGATACGAATTAAACGTGTCATAAGTTAATTCCTGCAAAAAACTTTCTGAAAAAAAATATTAAACAGGTAACTTTCGAAGGTTACGAAAAATCGTCTGAAGATATAATTCAAGGCGAATCTATGATAAGGTGGTAGTGATAGCGAATTCACTGCTTTTTGCAGGTAGCTTAACTACCAAGCACAATATATATAAAATCTCAAGGCGAATTGATAACCACGTGGTACTCGTATCATCAGCATCAAGGTACATTTATTTTACTAGGTAATAGCCGCTCTACAACAAATACAACATTTGTAAAAACAACATGGCATTTTATTGTTGCTTTGTGGGTGGAAATGTCAAAAATAGAAAAAGAAAATAAAAGAGAATTGGTCTAAAAACAAACGCTCTCTTTGTTCTACATATGCTGTATTTTTTGAAATTCGTAAACAAAAGTAGGAAAATGTAAGCGACTTTTGACATCTCCAACTACAAACCAGCTGGGCGGACGACACTACCTATTAAAATAAATGTACATTGATCAGCATGAAATACTGTTCGAAATAACGTCAAAGTTTTGTTTTTTGTTTCATTCTGTTTATTTTTCGTTTCTTGTGTTCATACATAACAAATAAAATGAATGAAACCGATTAAATTTAAGTTTAAGTAGGACATATCTTCCTCAAGAGAGCTAAATTCTACTTGCATTGGAAATGGATTTTAAGATTCCAAAAATAACAAAGAAAATATTAGAGTTTAAGGCAAAAGTTTTCAAGTTTATTTTTTTATTTAAACAAGTTTTTGCATTTAATTTAGTTTAATAACTATGAATATTAGTAGAAAATAAATTATCTTCTATTAAACATTAGTGAAAGATGGGCAAGAAGAGTATTTTAAATAGTTAATGGCTTATTAAGTTGTAAGGTTTTTCGTTTGTTATTTTTCCTATAGCCCGGTTCTGTTTTTATACAGCTGTACGGGGATCAGCTTGATGTCGAGGCGTTCAAAGGAACTGCCAGATGTATTATTTGAATTTAAACAAGGCAGTTATGCCAATTCTGTTTAATCAAGTTTTTCCTGTTTTATTTAAATTTACAAGGTCTTATATACTACTTATGAGAATAAAACTTAGTCTCTCTAACTTATTCTAGCTTATTGCAATATTACATTTGTCTCTGTCGGCACCATGGAAATCCAAAGGAGTTGAATTACAAATTGATCGCAACCAATCGTAGTGCAACCACAATGGAATGCACTCAATACAAAGTGTGTCACTCAATTACCGACAACTCAGCACAATGCATATGACGATAAGTGTTGGTTATCCAATACTCTGTTATTGGCTTGTTTTATGCACCGTACTTGTGTCAATGACCAGTGAGACACACTACATTGTGTATGCACCAGTGACTGATGGGATACACTACACCCTTACCCTTAAGAGAAAAATTATGAAAATGATTTTTCTTTTTATCTCCATCTCCATTCCCATAATACCGTTACAACGATTCTTAAATGTATGTGTAATTTGATTGTATTTTGATAATTATGAAAAATATTAATAATAGTGTTGTGAATATCGAATTTTGTTATATATAATAATGGTATAAGCTAGTTGCTCAAAAAAAACATATTGTAAGGTTTTAAATTATTGTTATGGATTTCTTTTTCTTGTCCGTTATAATCTATTATTGTATTTACACCATTTTTTCCGATTATCTTGTAAGGTCCTTTGTATGGACTTTGATTTTTTTTTTCTATTTTCTATTTTGATTAAAACTAAGTCTCCTATCTTTGAATCTAATCTATTGCTGTATCTATTTTCTATTACTCTTTTTTCTTTAGTTCTAATTATTAATTCTTTAGCTTTGTGTAAAGAATATTTAAGTCTACGTTTAAGTTCTTGGGCATAATCATCGTAATTGTAATTTTTTGTTTCATTTGTTCCATATATTTCAGTTGGCAAATGAGGTAATTTTCCGTATACAAGTTCGAATGGCGTGTAGCCAGTGTCAATATGGGGTGCCGTATTATAAGCAAAAGTAAAATATGGAATCCATTTATCCCATTCGTAGTCAGTTGCTGTTGTTAGCAAGAATTCGTTGAGGACTCTGTGATTTCTTTCTACTGAGCCTATTGTTTCATGGTGGTAGGGAGTCGAAAAGGTTTGTTTTATGTCAAGTAATGAGCATATGTTGCGCATCAGTTCGTTTGTAAATTCTGTCCCTCTGTCTGATTTGAGTACTTGAAATTTTTCAAATTTTAAAATTAGTTGTTCTACAAGTGTTTTTGCCGTCACAAGTGCGTCTTTTGTTGGCATAGGGTGTGCAATGACAAATTTTGTCAATTCACATTGCATAGTCAATATGTATCGGTATTCGTTTGAAATTGTAAGAGGTCCTACTGTATCAATTGATATTATTTCAAAACTGTTGCTCGGTGTGTCTGTAATCGTAAGTGGTTCTTTTATGTATTTAGTTTGTTTATTTTTATTACAATTGTCGCAATATGATATGAATGTCTTTACCATTTTGTTCATGTTTTTCCAGATGTATCGCTGTTTTAATTTAATGACGGTTTTTCGTATTCCTAAGTGTCCTGCATGGGTGGTATTGTGGAATTGGTCAATTAGTTTATATTTTAAAATATCATCTGTTATTCTTTTCGGGGCATTGTATATTAATATCTTAAGTTGAGGACTTTTGTTATTTATTTTTAATTTTGCATATGCGTCTTTAAATTCTTCTTTTGTATACATTTTAAATATTTTATCTTCATTTGAGAGCGCTAATTCTTTAATATTTTCTTTAGTCATTTTAGATGTCAGTTTCCTCAGAATCGAATCTAGTTTCGCTGAGTTATCGCTGAATCTTGCATTCATACTATCATTATTCATATCTTCTGTATGTAACTTCTTCATAATCGAATCTAGTTTCGATGAATTATCATTATGTCCAATGTGCACCATATTATCTTTAATAATTATATCTTTTTCTTCTATATTTTCAAATTTATAAAATTGCAATTTTTTCATATTTTTGATATCATTAATGGATATACATTCCCATATTTGAAGTTGATCAGACTTCTGAGAATTGTTCTCTTCTACACGTGTATTATTTTCGATATCTTTTTTCTCGTTATTTATTATTTTATTTGCCTCGTTTGTAATTTTCAATTTATTTTGCATAGCCCTTGTCGTGATTAATACTTTTTTTTCTTTTTCGTCATTTTCTTGTGGTATCATTTGTGTTAATATGTCCGAGTCTAGTTTTATCCTAGAAAGTGCATCAGCATTTGTATTCATTTTTCCTTTTTTATAAACAATTGTGAAATCATAATCACTTAAATCCAGTCTTATTCTTGTCATTTTTGATGAAGGATTTTTATGTGAAAATAGTGAAATTAATGGTCTGTGGTCTGTAACTACAATGAATTTTCTGCCATATAAGTAAGGTTTAAAGAAATTTACGCTCCAATGAATAGCTAAAAGTTCTTTTTCAATTACCGGTTTGTTAATATCATGTTTTTGCAGTGATTTACTGGCGTATGAAATTGGTAAATCTTGTCCTATTTCGCCTTGAGATAAGACTGCTCCTAACGCATAGTTTGATGCGTCGGTTGTTAAAATAAATGGTTTTTCAAAATCTGGATATTGCAATACCGGTGGGTTGATTAATTTGTTTTTTAATTCTTTAAAAGCATGTTGGCATTGTTCCGTCCATATAAATTTTGTTGATTTCTTTAATAGTGCGTTCAAATTTTTGGCAATGTCCGCAAAGTTTGGTATGAATTTTCTGTAGTAGTTGCAGAATGCAACGAATCGTCTAACTTCGTCCGCGTTCTTCGGTATTGGATAGTTTTTTATAACATCGTATTTGGATGGGTCTGTTTTCACACCGTCTTTGGTTATTAAATGTCCTAAGTAAACTACTTCTGGTCTTAAAAAACAACATTTCTTTGGATTCAGTTTTAGATTGTATTTTTGTAATCTGTCTAGTACTTTTATTAAATTTTGATTATGGTGGTTTAAACTACAGCCATATACAATTATGTCATCTACGTAAAGAAATGCTTCGGATTCTAATCCGGAGAGTGCTATTGTAAGCATTCTTTGAAAACTATTTGAAGAAATTTTTAATCCGAATGGAAGTCTTTTAAATTGAAAATGGCCTTGTGGTGTAGAAAAAGCAGTTAGTGGTCTGGATTCTTTATTTAATTCAATCTGGTGGAATGAACTGGTCATATCAAGTGTGGAAAACCATTTTGCTCTACCTAATTTGTCTAAAATGTCTTCTAATCTGGTCAGAGGAAATTTGTCATTGACAATTTTATCATTAAGCTTTCTAAAATCTACAACAAGTCTCCATTTCTTTTTGTCTTCTATATTTTTCTTTGGTACCAAAAGGAGTGGAGCATTATATGGGCTAATTGATTCTTCTATTATGTCGTCGTCAAGCATTTTTTGTACTTGTTTATTTATTACGTCAGTATGTAAGTGTGGTAATCTATAGTTTTTTATGTAAACTGGTGTGTTGTCTGAGGTCGTGATTGTTTGTTTATAAAAATTGTTGACGGTTAATTTTTCGTCTTCTAAGTGAAAAATATTTTGATATTGTTTAAATATTCCTATTAATTGTGTTTTTGCAAAATCATCATTATGGTCTAATTGCAGTTCATTCACTATTCTTTCAAAACGTTTGTTGTTGCTCACTTTATTGTAACTTAATATCTCATAATTTTTAAGTGGGTCAGTCTGAAGTTGAATGCCTTTTATTGTCACCGTTTCGTTAGTTGTGTTTAAAATTTTTATGTGTGTCATGCCGCTTTTTGGTGTTATTGAATTACTTAAAAATATTCCCTCTTGTAATTGTTTATTAAATATGACGCAATCTTCTTTTAGATCCATTTTTATAGCTTGAATAATTTCTGTTCTGGGTGGAATTATTATTTGTAGTGAAGAAATTGGTTTCGACTGCATGGGCAAAATTATGGTGGAATCATTTATAAATAAAGAGATTGTAAAAGTTTCGTAATCTATTTTACAAAGATATTTCTTAAAAAAGTCTCTTCCTATTATCCCGTCTGTTTCGATGGGGAAGTTGTCATTTACCATGTGAAAATCGTGTTTGCAATTCTGTTCCGTAAATTCTAGATCGAGTTCTATTGTTCCTAATGACTGTATCTCCTCTTTGCTGATGCCTGTTAATTTGCATTTGTTCTCATCGATTAATTGTTCATGATTGAAATACCCTCGCATGCGGCAAAGTGAAATGTCCGCGCCTGTATCGACTAGAAATGTTAGTTGTTTATTCTTGTAGTATGCGATTATGTAATTAGTGTTATTATTTGAAATTTTGTAAACTCTTAATTGTGGCTGTCCGGAACATCTATATGTTCCGAGCCTTGAAAGTTTCCCTCATTTAGTATTGTATGAATACGTCTCCTGTAGTTATTATAGTTGTTATTGTTACTTGTGTTCCTGTTTATATAATTTTGGTTTTGTCTATTGCAGTTATTATTTGCTTGGTTATTTCTGTTGTGGTTTGAATTATTGTTTTTGTTATATCTGTTAGGTAAGTTATTGTGTTTATTATTGTTGAAATTGTGATTGTTATTTCTATTGGAATTTGTATTGTTGTTATTGTAATTTTGGCGAAAAGAATTGTTGTTTCTATTTTGAAAATTGTTGTTTCTATTATTGTTGTTGTAATGAATGCTGTCGTTATGTAAAGGTCGTCTTCTCTGAATGTGCATTATTGAGTTCTCATTAAACTTGGTTTCATTTTCTAATTCTATAGCTAGTTCTACTGCATCTTGCAGAGTTTTGGGACGAGCAGCAAATATAGTCGTTTTTAGAATTTCATTGATGCCTTTTTTAAATGCATCCAATGCTAGTTTAGCGTTTAATCTAATGATGACACTCTTTTCTGCCTCAGTTGGGTCATTTCCTAATTGTTCTATTTCTAGTTTGTTTAGGTTATCTATTATTGTCGTTATTCTGTCATTGTACATATTGACTGATTGCTTTCCTTGGTGAATGTTTGCTAATTTTGTCTGTAGTTCTGATATTGTCAAAGTTGATTTGTATCTTTTTTGAAGGTAATTTTTTAGTGTATTAAAGTTTTCTGGTTTTGTATAACAACCTATCGCTGTTCTTACTCCTGAAGTCAATTTGGCATGGTAGACATATTTTAAGAAATCCTGTTTAGCTGTTTCTGCTAGAGTCGTCTCAATTAATTCCGCTGTTACAATGAAACTTTCTAGCTCTTCGTATTTGCCATTGAAGAGTGGTAAAGCTTTGGAAACTGTGCCTAAATTAAATGCTGTCATTTCTGTTATTAATTCTTTTTCTGTCTGTTTTAGATATTGGGTAATAATTTTAAAAATGCTATTAAATTCTGTTTTCAGTGCTATTATTTCTTCTTTATCTTCTTTCTCAGTTTCTGCTATCAGAAATTCCTTTCTTATATTATGTATTAGATCTAGTTTTATCTGTATAGTTTTAGATGAATATGTTCTTTTTGGACTTTTCTTTAAATTTTTCAGTATTTCTTTAAGTTCAAACAATTTTTCTTCCATTTAGACCTCTGTTATTTGTGGTATTTTATTCTTGTTAATGTTTCTTAGATTATACAAATAATTGAAGATTTTAAATAATGAGAAAAAGATTATGAATAGTATTATGCTTAATTTTGTGTACATTATTTATCTATATATATATATAATTTGATTTAATGAGAAAATATTACAATTTAATTCCTTTTTGATAGTATTGATTTTATAATATAGGCAATAGCCATTAGAATTAACATAACAATTATGATGATTTCGAATGTGTCTATATCATCCTCTTTTTCTAAATGCTGTATATCTGGTTTCATGTATTCTATAATTTTGTTGTTTTTGTCTTGTTCATTTTCGAGTTTGCCTACTTCGTATGCTGCAAACAACGCAGGGATGGTTTTTAAAATGTTTTTCCACCACGTCATTTTTCTAGATTAAGTCTATTGTTTTTAAATTAAGTTAATTTAGTTTTCTTTATTTTTCTTTTTAGGTTTATTTTTTTTTCAGTGGTATCTGCTATGGTTAACTCATAGTATAGTATTGCTAGTTTCTTTTTCTTCTGGAACTTTTTTCCAGCGCGTTTCTTCTTTTTTATGATAATTTGTTGGTACTGGTCCTTTTTTCTTACCGTCCTTCTTTTGTATTCCTCTATAGTAATAGCTTTAGGGCCTGCTGTTAATGGGGTGGGCTCATATACTGGTGTTGACTCCGGAACTTGTTCTGGATGGTATTGCTCCAAGTATTTCTCCCAGCGGGATACAATTTCGTCTATTTCTGCGGACATGTATTGTTGATTTCTCAGAAATGGTCGGTTTGGCCATATGGTCAAAAATGTAAAATAATTTGGTCCTATTTTGCCGTGTTTGGCAGGATCGCCATGTAAGGTTTTTCGTTTGTTATTTTTCCTATAGCCCGGTTCTGTTTTTATACAGCTGTACGGGGATCAGCTTGATGTCGAGGCGTTCAAAGGAACTGCCAGATGTATTATTTGAATTTAAACAAGGCAGTTATGCCAATTCTGTTTAATCAAGTTTTTCCTGTTTTATTTAAATTTACAAGGTCTTATATACTACTTATGAGAATAAAACTTAGTCTCTCTAACTTATTCTAGCTTATTGCAATATTACATTTGTCTCTGTCGGCACCATGGAAATCCAAAGGAGTTGAATTACAAATTGATCGCAACCAATCGTAGTGCAACCACAATGGAATGCACTCAATACAAAGTGTGTCACTCAATTACCGACAACTCAGCACAATGCATATGACGATAAGTGTTGGTTATCCAATACTCTGTTATTGGCTTGTTTTATGCACCGTACTTGTGTCAATGACCAGTGAGACACACTACATTGTGTATGCACCAGTGACTGATGGGATACACTACACCCTTACCCTTAAGAGAAAAATTATGAAAATGATTTTTCTTTTTATCTCCATCTCCATTCCCATAATACCGTTACAACGATTCTTAAATGTATGTGTAATTTGATTGTATTTTGATAATTATGAAAAATATTAATAATAGTGTTGTGAATATCGAATTTTGTTATATATAATAATGGTATAAGCTAGTTGCTCAAAAAAAACATATTGTAAGGTTTTAAATTATTGTTATGGATTTCTTTTTCTTGTCCGTTATAATCTATTATTGTATTTACACCATTTTTTCCGATTATCTTGTAAGGTCCTTTGTATGGACTTTGATTTTTTTTTTCTATTTTCTATTTTGATTAAAACTAAGTCTCCTATCTTTGAATCTAATCTATTGCTGTATCTATTTTCTATTACTCTTTTTTCTTTAGTTCTAATTATTAATTCTTTAGCTTTGTGTAAAGAATATTTAAGTCTACGTTTAAGTTCTTGGGCATAATCATCGTAATTGTAATTTTTTGTTTCATTTGTTCCATATATTTCAGTTGGCAAATGAGGTAATTTTCCGTATACAAGTTCGAATGGCGTGTAGCCAGTGTCAATATGGGGTGCCGTATTATAAGCAAAAGTAAAATATGGAATCCATTTATCCCATTCGTAGTCAGTTGCTGTTGTTAGCAAGAATTCGTTGAGGACTCTGTGATTTCTTTCTACTGAGCCTATTGTTTCATGGTGGTAGGGAGTCGAAAAGGTTTGTTTTATGTCAAGTAATGAGCATATGTTGCGCATCAGTTCGTTTGTAAATTCTGTCCCTCTGTCTGATTTGAGTACTTGAAATTTTTCAAATTTTAAAATTAGTTGTTCTACAAGTGTTTTTGCCGTCACAAGTGCGTCTTTTGTTGGCATAGGGTGTGCAATGACAAATTTTGTCAATTCACATTGCATAGTCAATATGTATCGGTATTCGTTTGAAATTGTAAGAGGTCCTACTGTATCAATTGATATTATTTCAAAACTGTTGCTCGGTGTGTCTGTAATCGTAAGTGGTTCTTTTATGTATTTAGTTTGTTTATTTTTATTACAATTGTCGCAATATGATATGAATGTCTTTACCATTTTGTTCATGTTTTTCCAGATGTATCGCTGTTTTAATTTAATGACGGTTTTTCGTATTCCTAAGTGTCCTGCATGGGTGGTATTGTGGAATTGGTCAATTAGTTTATATTTTAAAATATCATCTGTTATTCTTTTCGGGGCATTGTATATTAATATCTTAAGTTGAGGACTTTTGTTATTTATTTTTAATTTTGCATATGCGTCTTTAAATTCTTCTTTTGTATACATTTTAAATATTTTATCTTCATTTGAGAGCGCTAATTCTTTAATATTTTCTTTAGTCATTTTAGATGTCAGTTTCCTCAGAATCGAATCTAGTTTCGCTGAGTTATCGCTGAATCTTGCATTCATACTATCATTATTCATATCTTCTGTATGTAACTTCTTCATAATCGAATCTAGTTTCGATGAATTATCATTATGTCCAATGTGCACCATATTATCTTTAATAATTATATCTTTTTCTTCTATATTTTCAAATTTATAAAATTGCAATTTTTTCATATTTTTGATATCATTAATGGATATACATTCCCATATTTGAAGTTGATCAGACTTCTGAGAATTGTT
This sequence comes from Cistogaster globosa, assembly GCA_937654795.1. Classification (NCBI taxonomy): domain Eukaryota; kingdom Metazoa; phylum Arthropoda; class Insecta; order Diptera; family Tachinidae; genus Cistogaster; species Cistogaster globosa. The sequence continues at coordinate 97,391,849 of OW569403.1, read as the reverse complement.
CTCTTCTACACGTGTATTATTTTCGATATCTTTTTTCTCGTTATTTATTATTTTATTTGCCTCGTTTGTAATTTTCAATTTATTTTGCATAGCCCTTGTCGTGATTAATACTTTTTTTTCTTTTTCGTCATTTTCTTGTGGTATCATTTGTGTTAATATGTCCGAGTCTAGTTTTATCCTAGAAAGTGCATCAGCATTTGTATTCATTTTTCCTTTTTTATAAACAATTGTGAAATCATAATCACTTAAATCCAGTCTTATTCTTGTCATTTTTGATGAAGGATTTTTATGTGAAAATAGTGAAATTAATGGTCTGTGGTACGTAACTACAATGAATTTTCTGCCATATAAGTAAGGTTTAAAGAAATTTACGCTCCAATGAATAGCTAAAAGTTCTTTTTCAATTACCGGTTTGTTAATATCATGTTTTTGCAGTGATTTACTGGCGTATGAAATTGGTAAATCTTGTCCTATTTCGCCTTGAGATAAGACTGCTCCTAACGCATAGTTTGATGCGTCGGTTGTTAAAATAAATGGTTTTTCAAAATCTGGATATTGCAATACCGGTGGGTTGATTAATTTGTTTTTTAATTCTTTAAAAGCATGTTGGCATTGTTCCGTCCATATAAATTTTGTTGATTTCTTTAATAGTGCGTTCAAATTTTTGGCAATGTCCGCAAAGTTTGGTATGAATTTTCTGTAGTAGTTGCAGAATGCAACGAATCGTCTAACTTCGTCCGCGTTCTTCGGTATTGGATAGTTTTTTATAACATCGTATTTGGATGGGTCTGTTTTCACACCGTCTTTGGTTATTAAATGTCCTAAGTAAACTACTTCTGGTCTTAAAAAACAACATTTCTTTGGATTCAGTTTTAGATTGTATTTTTGTAATCTGTCTAGTACTTTTATTAAATTTTGATTATGGTGGTTTAAACTACAGCCATATACAATTATGTCATCTACGTAAAGAAATGCTTCGGATTCTAATCCGGAGAGTGCTATTGTAAGCATTCTTTGAAAACTATTTGAAGAAATTTTTAATCCGAATGGAAGTCTTTTAAATTGAAAATGGCCTTGTGGTGTAGAAAAAGCAGTTAGTGGTCTGGATTCTTTATTTAATTCAATCTGGTGGAATGAACTGGTCATATCAAGTGTGGAAAACCATTTTGCTCTACCTAATTTGTCTAAAATGTCTTCTAATCTGGTCAGAGGAAATTTGTCATTGACAATTTTATCATTAAGCTTTCTAAAATCTACAACAAGTCTCCATTTCTTTTTGTCTTCTATATTTTTCTTTGGTACCAAAAGGAGTGGAGCATTATATGGGCTAATTGATTCTTCTATTATGTCGTCGTCAAGCATTTTTTGTACTTGTTTATTTATTACGTCAGTATGTAAGTGTGGTAATCTATAGTTTTTTATGTAAACTGGTGTGTTGTCTGAGGTCGTGATTGTTTGTTTATAAAAATTGTTGACGGTTAATTTTTCGTCTTCTAAGTGAAAAATATTTTGATATTGTTTAAATATTCCTATTAATTGTGTTTTTGCAAAATCATCATTATGGTCTAATTGCAGTTCATTCACTATTCTTTCAAAACGTTTGTTGTTGCTCACTTTATTGTAACTTAATATCTCATAATTTTTAAGTGGGTCAGTCTGAAGTTGAATGCCTTTTATTGTCACCGTTTCGTTAGTTGTGTTTAAAATTTTTATGTGTGTCATGCCGCTTTTTGGTGTTATTGAATTACTTAAAAATACTCCCTCTTGTAATTGTTTATTAAATATGACGCAATCTTCTTTTAGATCCATTTTTATAGCTTGAATAATTTCTGTTCTGGGTGGAATTATTATTTGTAGTGAAGAAATTGGTTTCGACTGCATGGGCAAAATTATGGTGGAATCATTTATAAATAAAGAGATTGTAAAAGTTTCGTAATCTATTTTACAAAGATATTTCTTAAAAAAGTCTCTTCCTATTATCCCGTCTGTTTCGATGGGGAAGTTGTCATTTACCATGTGAAAATCGTGTTTGCAATTCTGTTCCGTAAATTCTAGATCGAGTTCTATTGTTCCAAATGACTGTATCTCCTCTTTGCTGATGCCTGTTAATTTGCATTTGTTCTCATCGATTAATTGTTCATGATTGAAATACCCTCGCATGCGGCAAAGTGAAATGTCCGCGCCTGTATCGACTAGAAATGTTAGTTGTTTATTCTTGTAGTATGCGATTATATAATTAGTGTTATTATTTGAAATTTTGTAAACTCTTAATTGTGGCTGTCCGGAACATCTATATGTTCCGAGCCTTGAAAGTTTCCCTCATTTTGTATTGTATGAATACGTCTCCTGTAGTTATTATAGTTGTTATTGTTACTTGTGTTCCTGTTTATATAATTTTGGTTTTGTCTATTGCAGTTATTATTTGCTTGGTTATTTCTGTTGTGGTTTGAATTGTTGTTTTTGTTATATCTGTTAGGTAAGTTATTGTGTTTATTATTGTTGAAATTGTGATTGTTATTTCTATTGGAATTTGTATTGTTGTTATTGTAATTTTGGCGAAAAGAATTGTTGTTTCTATTTTGAAAATTGTTGTTTCTATTATTGTTGTTGTAATGAATGCTGTCGTTATGTAAAGGTCGTCTTCTCTGAATGTGCATTATTGAGTTCTCATTAAACTTGGTTTCATTTTCTAATTCTATAGCTAGTTCTACTGCATCTTGCAGAGTTTTGGGACGAGCAGCAAATATAGTCGTTTTTAAAATTTCATTGATGCCTTTTTTAAATGCATCCAATGCTAGTTTAGCGTTTAATCTAATGATGACACTCTTTTCTGCCTCAGTTGGGTCATTTCCTAATTGTTCTATTTCTAGTTTGTTTAGGTTATCTATTATTGTCGTTATTCTGTCATTGTACATATTGACTGATTGCTTTCCTTGGTGAATGTTTGCTAATTTTGTCTGTAGTTCTGATATTGTCAAAGTTGATTTGTATCTTTTTTGAAGGTAATTTTTTAGTGTATTAAAGTTTTCTGGTTTTGTATAACAACCTATCGCTGTTCTTACTCCTGAAGTCAATTTGGCATGGTAGACATATTTTAAGAAATCCTGTTTAGCTGTTTCTGCTAGAGTCGTCTCAATTAATTCCGCTGTTACAATGAAACTTTCTAGCTCTTCGTATTTGCCATTGAAGAGTGGTAAAGCTTTGGAAACTGTGTCTAAATTAAATGCTGTCATTTCTGTTATTAATTCTTTTTCTGTCTGTTTTAGATATTAAGTAATAATTTTAAAAATGCTATTAAATTCTGTTTTCAGTGCTATTATTTCTTCTTTATCTTCTTTCTCAGTTTCTGCTATCAGAAATTCCTTTCTTATATTATGTATTAGATCTAGTTTTATCTGTATAGTTTTAGATGAATATGTTCTTTTTGGACTTTTCTTTAAATTTTTCAGTATTTCTTTAAGTTCAAACAATTTTTCTTCCATTTAGACCTCTGTTATTTGTGGTATTTTATTCTTGTTAATGTTTCTTAGATTATACAAATAATTGAAGATTTTAAATAATGAGAAAAAGATTATGAATAGTATTATGCTTAATTTTGTGTACATTATTTATCTATATATATATAAAATTTGATTTAATGAGAAAATATTACAATTTAATTCCTTTTTGATAGTATTGATTTTATAATATAGGCAATAGCCATTAGAATTAACATAACAATTATGATGATTTCGAATGTGTCTATATCATCCTCTTTTTCTAAATGCTGTATATCTGGTTTCATGTATTCTATAATTTTGTTGTTTTTGTCTTGTTCATTTTCGAGTTTGCCTACTTCGTATGCTGCAAACAACGCAGGGATGGTTTTTAAAATGTTTTTCCACCACGTCATTTTTCTAGATTAAGTCTATTGTTTTTAAATTAAGTTAATTTAGTTTTCTTTATTTTTCTTTTTAGGTTTATTTTTTTTTCAGTGGTATCTGCTATGGTTAACTCATAGTATAGTATTGCTAGTTTCTTTTTCTTCTGGAACTTTTTTCCAGCGCGTTTCTTCTTTTTTGTGATAATTTGTTGGTACTGGTCCTTTTTTCTTGCCGTCCTTCTTTTGTATTCCTCTATAGTAATAGCTTTAGGGCCTGCTGTTAATGGGGTGGGCTCATATACTGGTGTTGACTCCGGAACTTGTTCTGGATGGTATTGCTCCAAGTATTTCTCCCAGCGGGATACAATTTCGTCTATTTCTGCGGACATGTATTGTTGATTTCTCAGAAATGGTCGGTTTGGTCATATGGTCAAAAATGTAAAATAATTTGGTCCTATTTTGCCGTGTTTGGCAGGATCGCCATGTAAGGTTTTTCGTTTGTTATTTTTCCTATAGCCCGGTTCTGTTTTTATACAGCTGTACGGGGATCAGCTTGATGTCGAGGCGTTCAAAGGAACTGCCAGATGTATTATTTGAATTTAAACAAGGCAGTTATGCCAATTCTGTTTAATCAAGTTTTTCCTGTTTTATTTAAATTTACAAGGTCTTATATACTACTTATGAGAATAAAACTTAGTCTCTCTAACTTATTCTAGCTTATTGCAATATTACATTTGTCTCTGTCGGCACCATGGAAATCCAAAGGAGTTGAATTACAAATTGATCGCAACCAATCGTAGTGCAACCACAATGGAATGCACTCAATACAAAGTGTGTCACTCAATTACCGACAACTCAGCACAATGCATATGACGATAAGTGTTGGTTATCCAATACTCTGTTATTGGCTTGTTTTATGCACCGTACTTGTGTCAATGACCAGTGAGACACACTACATTGTGTATGCACCAGTGACTGATGGGATACACTACAAAGTCATTGCAAAAAAATTGTGCTATATCATTAACTGTTGTCGGAAACTTAAAAAAAAGATTGAAAACGATGGTAAGAAGTGCAAGGTGTTTCTATGTAAAAATAAATTTACTTTTATTTTATTTTAGTTGTTATAATCATTTGATATTGAGTGTGTGTATGTTTGTATATATAAATACAAAAACTAAAAAACAATTTTTTTGGAATATTTTTTGGCAAAAATGCAATTTCTTGTTCCATGATTAAGCTGTTTCCACAATTTTTTGTAATGTTGTTTATTTACTGAAACGCTATTTATTATTTATAAAAAAATATATATATATATTGATGAACAGCATTTATTTTTGTTATGTTAAAATTATGTGCCTGGTTTTTTAAATATAGTTATTCTTGTTTTGAATTTTTTGACTGTTAAGGTCTCATTAATCTTTGATTGTTCCGTGCCGCTCTACTTTTTAAATTATTGTAATTAGTTTTTCTGTAACAACATATCAGCTGTTTATAATTAATAAAGAAAACACAACACACAACATAACAAAAAATAAACTACAAAAATGGGTTGTCTACAATTTTTTACTCACACTACCAAACAACTTCCAAGTAACATTACGTTGAATTCAATCTTCTACTGATTCAAACGAACAGAACAGAACAGAACGTCAAAGTGATAACAAACCACAAATACATATTTTCCATTTAACAAAAACTAATCAGCTGATTCGTTTCATCATGAGATGTAGTTTGCAATTGGGCTAAAGGCGAAAATTAACGGATTCGCCATAGCTACCAGCTATTGCCCCATTCCATAATCAAATACTCGATTATACCATATTATATATAAAAACTTTGGAGGTCCGCAACTTCGAAACTAAGGGTTGCGGCCATGTTTTTCTCTTAACATTTCTTGCTTAAATTGCATTTTGCACCCAGTAGGCAACTTGTTTTTATTTTAAAGCGTGTCAGTTAGCTTGATTTGTTACTTGCAAGGAGAATTTTTTGCAAATTTTACATTTTCCTGAAATTATTATTTTGCCCAGTAGGCAACTTTTTTTATTTTATTTATTTAAAAATGGCGAATATGGCAACCTGAAAATTAGATTCTGCAAGCTAATATCTTTTTATTTTTCATTTTTATTTTACAATCCATTAAATATTGATGAATTGTGACCGCTTCTAAAAACTCTTATTTTTTTAATTTTGTCTACATTTTTGATATGAACAACAAAAATAGCCTTTTTGTACAACTCTGTTAAAAAAGTTTGCTGTGTCTCAGAGTTTGTTTTCTCCTACGTAAAGCTTTTGATATCAGTTGTTATAGATTTGTTGTCTCCTTTTACGCAGTGTTGTCAACAAATTTAAAAATGTAGAATTTTTAGCGTATTTTGCTTGATATTAATTTATGATTAACTACTAAATTTGATATAAGTATTTTTAACTCTTAAGGAAACCCGTAAATGTATATTGTTCTTTAAAAGTATTACTGCAATTACAATTATTACTGCTATAATATTATAATTGTTAGTTTTTTTTATTTTTTTTACTATCATTATATTGTATTATTAGTTGCATTATTGCAATAAATACCTTAATAACTGTTACTATAATTGGTATTTTTTTAATCCGAAGGATGCATCGAGTATACTTTAAGAAAGTTGTATTAAACATAATAAAAAATAAATATCAAACATAAAATATAAATTTAAAATAAGGATTACAAATAAATGCTAGTTTAGTAGAGTACAGTTTTTAGTAGTGTGTGTATATATTAGTTATTATAATTATTAACTTTGTAGATAAATTAATATTTCAATATGAAAATATATTATTCGGAATCTTTTGAGCTTGATTTACTTTAATCGTGCTTGATTCTATCAAATAGAAATATTGTCTGATATTCTCATGAAATATTATTTAAAACTACAAAATGAGATGTATTACTGCGGGGAAAGCATATCTATATGGCCATTTCGCTACTGCTCATATAGTTCATCATAAAAACTATATTTCGTCTAATGTTCTTTATCCAATTAATAACCCATAAAGCCCTATCTGAACAATAATTATTTATGAATAATAATGATATATAACAATATTATATAAATATATACATATATATTAATACATACATTTATAATAAGTATCAGTCATGAGAGATTCAACTATAATTAAAATTAATGGTAATGTGCTATTAGATATTTTCAATTACGATTACATTATTTGAGATTTTTAATTACAAATTAAAGAAATTGTAATTAGGCATTAATCATTACTTGTAGTTTAACAAAATGAATCATAATCTCAAAAATATTAGTGTAACTAAAAATTCTGAAATTGAACCTCTGAAATACTTATAAAATTTAAGCTGAAGTAGATAAATCAAAAACTGTAAATGCTGTAAAAGTAAGTAGCAACAATACAATATTATTAAAATTTGCTTAAGAGCTCAAAGGAATATTAAACATTCTCTTTAAGCTGTAATTTCCTTAAGATTATATATCAGAATTATCTTTAATACAATGAGTATTATACGTATGTGTTTATAAAATACTTTTACTTTTAATATCAAGTAGAAACTATTAAATGCATAATAGTATAGTATGTTTTATATCTTTAATTTGTAAATACAAATAACGCTTAATTTATTTATTTAAATAGGAATCATATTATTTTTTACATGTTTATTATGCGTATATTTTTGAAATAATATATTTTTTAACTATTATTATATAATTTTTGGCATTTATTTACCTTACTTTTTGTGCTAAATAAAAGTGTAAAGTCCTGTTTCTGTATAGAATACATAGACAACAAAAAAATTAAATTGAGTTTCCCTCATTGCAATATATAACAGCAGTAATAAGAAGAGTTGTTTTAATTATCGCTACAAATTGTTTAAAATGTTTTGCTTATCAACTTTACTATTGATAAGCATATGGAACGTTTACGTTTATGCAGCAACTAGCTAGCGTTGAAGCCATCCGCAACATTTACATAAGAGTAATGAGGCCTTAAGTAACATTACTTAAAATCTACTTATAGTGCCAGTTCGCTCCACGTGCAATCGATAGAAATAAATATACAAATCGAGAAATTTGCAGATATTTATTAGGTTTTCATATATATTACCTTTACATAAAAAATTTTGTTTTCTGCATATTCGCTGCATATGTTGTTTAATTTTTAATTATAACATTAATTATTATTACTGGCAAAAATTTAAGAAAAAATCTATATTAATTTTAAATATCATAAATTCATACTATTTAATTCACAAGTTGCGAGATTTAATTATGTAACATAAGCCCTGACGTCCTACTTCATTATAACGTTTATATAAAATTCAATTAGCACTACTGAAAATCCAATCAAAGCTAGTTAAAAAAATTTGACGGCGGCATCAAAAAAGGCAATATATACAAGCAATCTGGCAACAAAAATTTTCATATGTATACTGTATGTCCTCAATATATGCGGAAGGCAGAATAGTGTCCTCAAACTATGCGGAATGCACATAAAATGATTTTAAACCTAATTCCTTTTTCACAGTTTTTCGAATTTCAGCAAAAAAAGTAAATATTTTTACTGTCCCCAAACTATGCGGAATACATACCATTGACACCGGTGCCTCCAGAAGCTATGTAAGTGAGAGTGTGGCGAAGGGCCTGAGAAGAAGCATCGAAGTGAGTCCATCAGTAAGTCGAATCAGACTGGCGCACGGAGCAACCGTGGAGGTAAGGAAACCATACGGATGGAGGTACGATTGGGTGGTAAGTGTTGCCGTTTAGAGCTAGGGGTAATGCCCCAAATGTGGGACAATGCGTTGCTCGGAAAAGATTTCTTGAAAGCGGTGGAGTGCGAGTTACGTTGTGGTGACCAGTAAATACGGTTTTCACGAGTTCGGCACCGAGTAATGGCGGCACATGAACAGCAGAAAGACGAAAACCCTTTTACATCCGTTTCAGATGAAACGTTTTTCATTTCGACGTTCCTGGGCCCGACGTCTTTGGCCGAACACAAAATAATTTTTAAAGATGACAGAGTGGTCCGCCAAAGGTATGCGCAACGTAATCGCGAGATGCAAAAACGTATAAATGAGGAGATTGATGAGCTGTTGAAGAACGGGTATATCGAACCATCAACGAGCCCGTATAGCGCACCTATTGTGGTGGCACCGAAGGAAAACGGTTCCCTCAGGTTATTTGTAGAATATAGGCTGCTCAACGCTAAATCGGTGGCCGACGCTTATCCATTGCCTAGGATTAACGCTATACTGGATCGTCTAAGAGATGCCAAGTTTATAAGCAGTATAGACCTCAAAAATGGCTACTGGCAGATACTTACGGCAAAAGATAGCAGGCGCTACACAGCGTTCACGGTAGCTGGCAAGGGTTTGTTTCAGTAGAGGGTGATGTCCTTTGGGTTGACGTCAGCCTCCGCAATTTATGAACGAACGCTAGACCAGGTGATTGGCGTGGAAATGGGGCCTTATGCGTTTGCCTATCTCGATGACATTATGGTAGTAGGTAAATCTTTACAAGAACACATGGAAAACTTAAAGAAAGTGTTTAAAAGACTGCGAAAGGCGAAAGTTTTTCCAAAAGGAGATAAAATATTAATCCACGTGGTCAATGAAAGTGGCATAAAAACAGATCCCGAAAATTTAGCGGCCATTCAAGAGCTGCAACCCCCTAAAAATGTAAGAGAGCTACGAAGATGCCTTGTGGTAGCGTCGTGGTACAGAAGATTTGTGCCTGATTTTGCGAAAACGATTTATCCACTAAACGTAGTGCTGAAGAACGGAAAACACTTTTGGTGGAACCAAGAGCAGCAGAAGGCTTACCGATGCTCCAGTTTTAGCATACCCGGACTTCCCGAAGAGGTTTACTCTACAAACTGATGCGTATGACTATGGATTGGGAGCGGTGCTGACGCAGCAGCTTGACGGTCAAAAAAAGGTGATATCTTACGCGAGCCGTGGGCTAAGCCCGGTAGAGGTGAACTACTTTGCAACGGAGAAAGAATATCTAGCCATCGTATGGGCCATAAGGAGACTGTTTAGAAAGGAATTTTAGTGGAACTTAGTTCAAACGTTTCGTCAGAACTAACACTATTTTTTTTTTATTTCCCTTTTGTTCTTACAAGCACTTGAACCTGAAGAACGCTAATTAATAGAATAAAACACCTTGAATGCTTTTAAATAATGATTAATTAATTTCTTTATTTTTCATGCTTATATACTAAATTGTTTTACAATAAAGTGATTAAAATTGCTTAGTAAAAAGAATACATTTTGCAAAATTATCGAACCTATTTTTTATTATTAAAGTTAAAATATTAAAATCTGTTTTGTCAACTATAATGTTAAATGAAACTTAATACAAAATGTTTAGAAAATTGAACTTAACAAAAAATGGTTAGTCAACAACACTGGTTAATGAAGTTAATATAAAATTGGGTTATAAAATAAAGTGTTTACTTAACAATAATAGTTATTTAATTTTATTTAATTTAAATACGGAAATTGTGCATTGTTTTTTAATAATGATAAAATAATAAAATAATAAAAAAAATAAAATTATGTTGATTAAGTATTCTCCCCTGCGTTGACCAACGGTCACTGGTGACAAGCGTTCATTAGGGTTGATGTTTGCACTGTCGATGGTAAGGGAACTGGATAAGGTGTCGGTTGAACAATCCTATGTATTTTTCTTCCTTTATAAGTTGAGTATAACTTGACTATAATGATGGCTATTAAAATGATTAGGGAAATTAAAAGTGCAGTGTAGCTGATGGCATGGTGATGTTGGCTTTGGGACCTGATTAATTCTGGCAATCTTACAATAGTTGACTCTTTAAGCTGTCTTTGCAGGTTATTCAGTTGACTTAGATGGGTTTCAATCTGGTTGTTAGTATTATTAAAAATTCTTTTGATCTCTTGTGGAGTGCTAATTTGAGCAATGTGCCTGAATGGGACGTATGAAGTATGCAAGATATTTGATGCATCAACATGGCCATGGATAGTGAGAGCGTTGGTTTTAATTATGCAACTTGGTTTTATTTGCATAATTTCAGTGCCTCTTATTAGCTGTTGTGATTTTTCATTGCCGCAAACTGCTGATATTTCTACATCTGTTGTGGTAGCAAAAATCCATTTATTCGGATTTTTCATTTGCGTCCATGTTGTGTTATCTGCCAGACGGATAAGACTACAATTGGCTGTGTTAACGCTGTTGAGGATATTAATTTCACAGGAATTTATATCCTTTTTGAATCTAAGCTGCTTATTATGGCATATATATGTATCCCTTGTTGCTATAGTGCAGCTTGACAAATCATCGGTTGTAAAAGGAATAAATTCATCTCTGTGAGGATTCATTGCTAAAAGAGGTACATCTGGTTTAATGGATATTAGTGAGTTATTTCGTATTGCTGGTACCGGAGTTATCTTCAGAAGTTCAAGGAACTGTTGATCGATCAGTGGCAACCTAATTTCAAAGAGAACTTCGTCTTTTGTCACTGCTCCATTTGCCTTCATAAGCTTGTATAGTTGGACCAAATTATCTTCTTCAATTGGAAGCGTACGTTGTACTGGTAGATGTGCCTTCATTGTAGTTAATTCATGTCTTAGCTGATGTGGTGATAATAAAAGTGGACTGATTTTTTCATGGTGAGCATCGGTTAGTACGTCGATAATCTCTTTTTCTACCCTTTGCAAGTTCAGTGCTGTTAATGTTAATTGATTGGCAAGAAGTGATATTAGTTGTGTTTGGCTGACTTCTGAGAATTCCCTAGCAATTACATTTGTTTCATTGTTAATTCTTGCAAAAATCTCTGATAGTTGTTTTTGTGTGCTGACTTCGTCTTCTTTAATTATATTAATAGTGGAATCAATAATTGATATTTGGTTTTTGAGTAATTTAAAAATATAGTCTGTTTCAATCTTCGCCCTTTTAATGGTGTCTGACTTTTTATTGGCATAGTCTGAGTCCAGCACTCCAAAAAGTGTCCTTGCTACATTTCCAACAATGTTGAAAGCACCCCTTTTAATTCTTCTAGCGGCAAATAGTTCCTTTTCCTCCAGCAATTCTTCTTTTACTTGATTGAAATTATTTATTAAAATATTGCATGTTACCCGATGTGTGATGGTTGAACATAAGTGTTGCAACGTGGTTAATCCAGACTGAAAAATCTTTAACTCGGACAAAAAAGGTGCTAGATCATAGTATACCATGAGTTTCCATTCAGCTGTTGCTAGTTTTATGGTACCGATACCTTCAAAGTAAAGCCCTGGATCAGAATTGAAGTTCTTTATCTCTACGGGACTGCCCATAACAGCTGGAATAAAAAGTATGGCTATTATCATGGTGAGTACAAGAGAGTTAGAAATAGTCTTCGATTTTTTGGTGGGTGGAGTATGTTCTTCGTCAACAGTTTCTGGGCGAATAGGATTGGATAACCCAGTTGCAGGTAATTCCTCTTCATGAAGTAGCGGAGCTAATCTGTGAATAGGTCTTCTTTTTATTCCTGCAGTTGTTTTTACATCTGCTACCCGAACCTTTCCATCATTTCCCTCGTGTGTTTGAAGGATTCTTCCAAGTGGCCAGCTCATAACCGGTAAATTGTCTTTTTTATGATAACCATCTGTCCTTCTTTCACGTTTTCAGATGATGATTTCCACTTCTGTCTTTCCCGCAGTTGGTGTAAATACTCGTGTTGCGGCAGCAACTGGTAAAATGAGCTTAGAGTTATAATAAAAACGCGATTACAATAGTTTGTTAACTGATTGTCTTGTTTTAATCTGAGTTTTGTTTTATTATCTAGAAATAATTACAATGTTTTTTTGCAAGTTAAAAATAGAGAATTACAAAATTATATTTAAATATTTTAACTTACTTAACTCTATCTCTTCGGCGTTCTTTCTGGACTTTTCGTTAATTTCAAAGCTTAAAATGATTACTTTACATTGGGTACCTTTGTACCGGGTGAATAATTCAGGACTTAAGTAAACCAGTTATTAAATAATGAGTGTTGCCAGAACAATAATTAGAAGAGTAACGACCGATTCAAATAAATTACGTGTAAGTAAATAAAATTCAAAAAATTCAAATTTAATTCGCAACATCCCACCACCCGTGAGTAGATCAGGGAGACTCACTACCAACATCGAGAACGGCCAACTTAGATGAGGGACGTCGTAGGATTCCAACTGAAGTCTTCACCAAAGCCGAACGAACCTGCCCGTCAGCCGCCGTAAAAATTTCCACCACAATGCCTTTCTTCCATTCGCCACGTGCCTCATTATCGTCACAAATGATCACAATATCTCCAACTCTTATGGGATTCATCGGACAGTACCACTTGGTACGTCGAGTTAGGTCTGGAAGATATTCTAGCACCCATCTTTTCCAGAATGTTTGTTTCAGTTGTTGCAATACGTGCCATTGTTTTCTAAGAACAACTTTCTCATCTACAGCAGGAGTCTGCACAATATTTGGGCAGCCAAGTAAAAAATGGTTTGGCGTAAGCGGCTCAGCTTCCGAACTTTCTAATGGAAGGTGAGTCAGCGGGCGAGAGTTTACTAAGTTTTCTGCTTCTATCAGGAGGCTATTGAAAGTATCGACTTGAGGTGACTTTTCATTCAACGTAAACGACAACACATTTTTAACGCTGCGTACCATTCGTTCCCAAGCTCCACCAGCTGACGGGTTAGCTGGGGTATTAAATACCCATTCAATTCTACGTTTTGCGCATTCATCTGCTAGCCTTACTTCGTCAAAAACGAACTTTTCTTTACAAGCTCCTACAAAATTTGTTCCTCTATCGCTCCTTATACGAACTGGCACTCCTCTGCGATTGATAAAATTCCTAATGCACAGTATCACTGCATCGGTTGACAAGTCTTTTGCTATTTCTAAATGAATAGCCCTCACTGTAAGGCAGGTAAAAATAGCTATCCATCTCTTTTCGCTACGACGACCGATTGAAACCGTGAAAGGTCCAATATAATCCACTCCCGTGTACGTGAACGGTCTCACATATGGCGTAAGCCGATCCACAGGATGTTGACCCATTAAGGGTGGCCTAGGAACCGCACTCCTGTTTTTACATTCTTGACAGTTCTTCTTAACTGATCTCACCAGTTGACGCACGCAAGGAATCCAAAATTTTACACGTATTGCCGCACATATTGCCTCTTGATTTTGGTGCCTAAAATCTTTGTGATATTGTGTTACAATTAATTTTGTTATGAGATCATTCTTTGGCATAATTATAGGCTCCTTTGTTTCACGTCCTACACATTCTGCCTTATTTATGCGGCCGGAGACTCGAATTAATTCGTCTTGACCCAAGAAGGGCGTTAGATTAAATATAGGGCTTCTATTACTTACGGGTTTATTTAATTTTAATGAATTATATTCTTCAGCGAATTGATTTTGTTGAGCAGTTTTACACCAGAATTTTTCTGCCTCCTCTATTTCTTCGACGGTTAAATATGAGGGAAACTTAAGTTCGGATTTTTTACGGCCTGATCCATAACATTTAAATATTTTGACGGCACGGACCACCCAACATCGGATTCTTAACAACGTGTAAAAACTTGAATTTTCTTCATATCGAATTAGCGAACAGACATTTATTGTTGTTAATAAATATTTAGATCGAATTTCCGAACCAACCTCATGCGCGTCAATATCATCAGGCAACTTCGGCCACTCGTCAGCGTCAGACTTTAAGAACTGCGGACCATTTAACCAACGAGAGCCTGAAGAACTCTCTGAAAAATGCTGCGGTCGTGTCGCATCGTCAGCAGGGTTATTTAAACCAGGAACCCATCTCCATTGTTTTACTTCTGAGAGCTCTAATATTTCAGCAATACGGTGAGAAACAAATTGCTTATAAGCTCGACTGTTTGAACGGACCCATTTTATAACGGTTTTGGAATCAGACCAGAACGTTATTTTTTGTGGCTTTATGTCATGGCTAGAAACGATCGCGTCCTTTAACCTAGCACCAAGTACTGCGGCTAGTAATTCCAACCTTGGAATGGACAGTGGTTTAATCGGTGCACACTTTGATTTACCAGCAATAAATGCTATACTAATATTGCCTTTATAATAGATTCTCCAATAACTAACAGCTGCAAATGCCAGCTCGCTCGCGTCCACAAAGATATGTAGATCGATAATTGCCGTAGAGTCGCTGAAGTACGATCCATAACATCTCGGAATTTTTACGTAGCTGACATTTTTAAGTTCAGTATACCACTCATACCACTTTCCGTATACTTCATCCGGAATCGGGGAATTCCATTCCATATCGTACCTCCACAACTCCTGAAGCAGAATTTTCGATCTGATCACCATATTGGCCAGAAAACCAAAAGGATCGAATATTGACATCGTCAAACTGAGTACTTCACTCTTTGTAGGTCTTCGACTGCCATTTAAAACTGCTTCAGGAACTTTGGCAAATTTTAATACAAAGCAAAATGTGTCATCAGTGGGCGACCAAAACATTCCTAATATTTTTTCGGTTGTCGTTTCGCTTCCAGATAAATCAGTCAACTTCAAGTCTTTGCGCACACTTTCTACCCCAGTAATACAACGCAAAAAGTCTGTTGAATTTGATACAAAACCTCTCAGTTCAAATCCAGCCTGTGCATGGGTAGATATAACGTTCTTGGCGACTGCTATTGCCTCACTAACAGTATTAAAGCTATCCACGTAGTCGTCTACATAGTGGCACTCTACAATAGCTTTATAGGCCCTTGACTCGGAATTGCAATGCGTTTTTGCGTTAAGATCTTTTACATAATGGGCAGAGCATGGCGAACTAGCCGAACCGAAAATCATGGCTTGCATTACATAAATATCAGGAGGTCTTGAACTATCTCCATCTCGCCATAAAAATCTCTGTGCTGTTTGGTCTTCTTCACGAATTTTTATACGATGAAACATTTCCCGTATATCAGCACAGACTCCAATTCGGCACTGACGAAATTTAAATAATATTGATAAAAGTGGTTTTGGCTGATATTTGGACGGGCCCTTTAATAGTCTGGAATTAAAAGATTCACCTTCGACTAGCGCGGCTGCGTCAAAAACAATTCGTCGTTTATTACCTTTGTTGACATTGGTAATAACAAAATGAGGCAAATACCAGGTATGATCATTCTCAACTGTGGCCTCTTTAGGAGATAATTTTCTTGCGTAAGATTTTGAAACGTATTCATTAATTTTTTCTTTGTACCAATTGGCCAAATCATCATCTTTTTTCATTTTTGCTTCGACTCCTTGAAGCCGCTTTAATGCTACAGAAAAGGTTTCTTTAAAATTAAAATGGTCTTGCCTCCATAAAAGGCCAGTCTCATATTGTTGATCGATTTTTACAGTCGTTCTTTTCAACATTTCTTCAGCCCTTTTATCATCATCGGATATGATAGGTTCAGCAGCTTTCATACCGAAATTTTCCAACGTAAAATATTCGGATACTTGTTTTTGTATGTCATCAAGGATTTTCAAATCGATTACACATACAGTGGCCTCCATAGCCTCTTCATTGGAACCAAACAAAGTATTTCCTAATTTAGTCTGATGTACAGAAAAATTGTCATCTAAATTAATAATACTCGACGGACGCACGAGACTGATATGCGGCAGGCCAATAAGCAGCTTAGGTGTGGCATCAAAATAGTCACTAATCACAATGTCCTTTAACTCTGGAAAACTCTTTTTAAACTCATCAATACGTAGACTTTGCGATGGAAGCATTAAATTTCTTGTTGTTCTAACGTTTTTCATTTGGTAACTACCTTCATTTCCAGCTACACTACTTATTTCAAGATTTACTTTAGCCGACATTTCATTTGAGGTTTTACCTCCAATCCAACCTAGTGATAAATTACTCTTTGGTCCCTGTAGTCCAAGTTGTCTTACAATATTTTCTTCTAATAGTGATATTTTGGATCCCTCATCAATAAATGCAATAACATTTATGCAACCATTTGGCCCTTTTAATTTCACTGGCAAAAATTTGAATAACGTACTTTTATTTAACCTGTTGCCAATAATCGTTGTTACGAGTGTATTATCTTTTTTACTATTTTTATCAACCGTTCCTAAAGTGCCATCACTGTTGCTTTGACATTGTGTAACATTCTCATTAAAATTATTATTATTATTGCTTTTGATAATAGTATTTTTATTTTCATGTAACAGACGATTGTGATATTTTGTACAGTTCATTAAACCACACTGGCGGCGATTGTTACAGTTAAAGGTGCTATGTCCTGCGTGTAAACAACCAAAACAAAGACGGTTGTCTTTTACAAATTTCCATCTTTCTTCAGTAGAAGTATTTTTAAATTTGGTGCACTGGTTCAAATAATGATTTTGATTGCACTTTAAACAATTTGGCTGCCGGTTTTGCTTTGTTGTGATGGCAAAGGATGACTTTACTTTATCGCGTTTGCTGCTGCTTATTTCACCTTTGTTAGTATCAATTTCTGCTGCTAAAGATATATACGTGGCAACTTCCTGCAGCCACACACTAAATTCTTTCACACTCGGATACTGGCCTAAATTGTTTAAAGAATATTTCATCCATTCTTCACGCTTGGCAAGGGGCAATTTATTTATTAATTCATCGAGGAGAGTTGGATTACACAAATGTGGTGTAGCACCAGCATTTTCCAAGAAAACAGTGAGGTTTGTTACCATTGAACTAAAATTAGTAATTTCGTAAAGTTTATTTATAGGCGGAAAAGCCCGCACCTTAGAAATTTGACTGCGTATCATGATTTGTGGTCGGCCATAGTGGAATTCTAGTGTGGACATCACCTGGTTTACATTTTCTGGATGGATTAAATATGCTTCCACTTTAGCCTTAGCATCTCCTTTTAATGATTTCTGAAGACGGGACAGGTTTTCTAAATTTGTGTAGTTGTAGTTTTGTGTAGTTTCCCTATACGATACCGAAAACATGGGCCATTGTTCAGGTTGGCCATTAAACTCTGGCAAATCATATATCTTACGTATGGGCCGATATTCATTAAACAATTGTGCGTTTGGTGATAGCGCAACAGGGGCGGCACTAGCAAACGTAGATGTACTAAAAGTTTGACGCGTCGATGTTGACGTAAACGGCTGCGTTGACAGAGGCGGCGTAAAATTTTGTGTATACGGTAAAGGCATATAACTTTGTTGAGATGGTGTCGTTAAAGGGTTATTTTGTGCAGGAGGTTGTGACATGTATACCTGCGTATTATGTGGCGGCATTTGTGAGTGTGAATAATAGGGCAAGCTAACATTCGACCTAAATGAATTTGAAATAGAAGTTCTTTCAATACTTATCTTTTGTTGCATCGGCTGGCGTGATTCTAGCATCTTATTGCTGTTCGGCGGCACGAGGGCATTGCAGGTGGCAGTAGTCGGCAGTGGTGTGACTGAATGTGGCATTTCGATGTTTTGGTGTGGAAAAGTGGTTCTTTCCAATAGCATCCTGTATGAATTTTTAAGGCTTTGAATTTCCTCCTTCAATGCGTCAACGGATGATTGTTCAATAATTGTTTTTTCATCTTCACTTTCGCTGGCGTCGCGTTTGGAATGTTCTTCTGTCTCATTAGGTACGTTGATGGCGCGGCATCTGGAACTTTCTTCCTTTTGCTCAGCCATGTTTTTACTCCGTAAGCGCTCACTACGTCTCATACAACACCAGAAAGCTTCACTTCAATAGTTAAATAATAAAAAATGTTGCGGCAGCAACTGGTAAAATGAGCTTAGAGTTATAATAAAAACGCGATTACAATAGTTTGTTAACTGATTGTCTTGTTTTAATCTGAGTTTTGTTTTATTATCTAGAAATAATTACAATGTTTTTTTGCAAGTTAAAAATAGAGAATTACAAAATTATATTTAAATATTTTAACTTACTTAACTCTATCTCTTCGGCGTTCTTTCTGGACTTTTCGTTAATTTCAAAGCTTAAAATGATTACTTTACATTGGGTACCTTTGTACCGGGTGAATAATTCAGGACTTAAGTAAACCAGTTATTAAATAATGAGTGTTGCCAGAACAATAATTAGAAGAGTAACGACCGATTCAAATAAATTACGTGTAAGTAAATAAAATTCAAAAAATTCAAATTTAATTCGCAACAACTCGGTAGACCAACGTTTCCAGAACTCATGCTTGAGCTGGGAAACGAGTTTCCATCTTGTGGCGAAAGAAATATTTGGTTGCACTGATCTACTATCTACTTGGGCTGTGAATGGTTCTCCAATTAAGAAGTGTCCGGGAGTCAGCGCAGTTAGATCATTTGGATTAGATGACATCGGAGTTAGCGGAAGAGAATTTGATATAGCTTCTATTTCTATAATCACTGTCTCGAGCTCTTCGTGCGTTAGTGACGCTGTTGAAACACTTCGTAGTAAAAGTTGCTTAGCGGCCTTTACTGCTGCCTCCCATAAGCCTCCAGGTGGAATAAATTTGAATTTGATGCCTTCTTTACTGCAAGCTTGTAAGATCTTTTATTTGGAGTTATTATCAAATATCGCTTGATTTAATTCTTCTAGCTGATTCCGCGTACCTATGAAGTTTGTACCATTGTCGGAATATATGGTCTTGCACCGCCCTCGGCGTGATAAGAATCTCTTTAGCGCTTCAATGAATGCATCTGTTATCAGTTCCGTTACAACTTCCAGGTGTACAGCCCTTGTTGAGAAACAGACAAAAACGGCTATGTAAACTTTATGCGTTTTTTTACTCCTTATCTTAAAATGAACCCAAAACGGCCCGCAGTAGTCAACACCAGATGTGATAAATGGGTGTGATGGGGTTACCCTGCTTTCTGGTAGATCTCCCATTATTTGTGAAAAAAGTTTAGGTTTCGATCTTGTACATCGCACACAATTTTGGACTATATTTCTTGCCATTGATTTACCCTTGATGATCCAATATTGTTGTCTGGATATGGCCAATAATGATTGTGGGCCAGAATGATAGTTTTTTTTATGTAACATTGTGAGTATAAGATTTGAAATTGAGTCGTTGTAGGGTAAAAGTATGGGATGTTTTGCGTCATATAATAGATCAGATGCTTCCAATCTTCCTCCGACCCGCAAAATGTTATTTTCATCTAGGAATGGAGATAAATTGCTAATTGTGCTGGACTTGTCTATTCTTCTTTTTCAATTCAGATATCTCCTTCGGTGGTCTGAACTGCGTGAATAATTATATACCGTGAATCATCCAGTTCTCTAGGACTCAGCGAAATGTGTTTTGGTCGAAATTCATTTTGCGTTTTTTAATTATTAATGAATCTTAGTACGTAACCCAAAACCTTCTGTAATGTTATAAATGAATTTTTTGTTGAATTTCGTATATAAGGCTATCGTTGCTTAATGCCATAGTTGCTGTAACAGGAACCAATTTCTTTTTCTCAACATCAGTGGGAATTTCTTGATGTAAGTATTTTGATGGCCACGATTCCTCTCTTCCATGAAGAAAAAGTGGTCCATATAGCCACAAGTTACATGCTGTCCTCTGGATAGTATATCGGCTGGGTTGTGTTTTGATCGTACATGGCGCCATTGTTCAGCTAGAGTTAGTGACTGAATTGTTGATACTCTGTTGGCGACAAAGGATTTGTATGAAGATGATTGTGAATATATCCATGACAGTATGATTTCTGAATCAGTCCATAGAAATGTAGCTTGATCTTCAAACAGCAGGTCAGTTTTAAGTCTTTTAGCAAGCTATGCAGCCAGAACTGCTGCATATAACTCTAGTCGAGGTAATGTCTGCTGTTTCAATGGTGCAACTCTTGATTTTGCACAGAGCATGCGCACGATTGCCTGCTCATTCTTTAGAGTTGCACGAATGTATGCAACTGCACCAAAAGCCTTCTCAGATGCATCTGCAAATACGTGAAGTTGAGTTTTTACCTGGATTTAGCCCTGGACGAAGTGTCGTGGTATAGTTAAATTCTCTAAATCGCTTCTAAATGTGCTCCAAAATGCACTAAGGTCATTAGTTAATGGTTCATCCCAATCTAATTCATGATGCCAAAGGTGTTGAAGAAATATTTTGGCCTTAACAATCACAGGAGCTAACAGACCAAGTAGATCAAATAGCCTTGAGAGATCAGAAGTTACTGTTCGTTTTGAGATTTGCTGATATTGGGTTAATTTGACTTTAACGCAAAAGTGATCGCTTTTAGGTAGCCAATATAATCCTAAGGTTTTTATTGAATTACTACTATTATTATCGAAATCTAAGTTAACCTCTTGGTCACCAGTTGGAATATTTTTTAGCAAATGTAGATGGTTTGCGCACCATTTTTTCAAACTAAATACATATTTTTTTAACATAATAATGAGTTCCTTTTGCATCTCCACTGCTATGTTTAGGTTATCAGAACCTCCGAGGCCGTCATCCACATAGAAGTTGTCTTTCAGCATCTGAGAACCATACGGAAATTTGAGAGAATTCTCATTTGCTATTTTTTGTAGACATCTTGTGGCCAGGTAAGGTGCTGCACGTGCCCCGTATGTTACGGTGTTAAGTTTGTAATAGGCAAGTGGCGATGATGGACCTTCCCTCCACATAATATGTTGATATTGTTGATCATTTGGGTTAATCAGTATTTGCCTGTACATTTTCTCAATATCGGTTGTAAAAATGAACTTTAGCAATCGAAAACGAATTAAAATAGAAAATAGACCACTTTGCACCACTGGACCAGTATACATTAAGTCATTTAATGAGTATCTAGTTGATGTTTTTGCTGATGCGTCAAACACTACCCGAAGCTTTGTTGTACTGCTATCTGGTTTGAATACGCAGTGATGTGGAATAAAATATCTTGGATGTGGTAAGTTATCCAGGTTTACCCTTTGCATGTGGCCTAGTTGCTCATATTCTTTCATGAATTGCGTATACTAAACGTGGATATTTTCATTCTTTTGGAGTCGTCGCTCTAAACTAACAAATCTGTTGTATGCCATAGCTTGTGAATCACCCAATGATGTTGGGTTTTCCCGAAATGGAAGACTGACGATAAAGCGACCATCTGTGTTAGTTTGAGTATGATGAATAAAATGAGCTTCACATTGGGCATCTGCTGGAGATAGAATCCTTTCATTTGGTTCTACTTCATCGAGTTTCCATAGTTTTTCGACCGCTTGTTCTAGTAAAGACTCCTCACCAAATACTGCACATGTAAGTGGTGGTTTTGAGTTATGGACAATGTTTTGTCGTACAGAACCGCCCACGATCCAACCAAGTAACGTGTTTTGAAGCGTTGGACCGCCGTTATTCAGTTTAATTGCTCTAGGCTGCATAAGACTAAAATAGAATTCAGCGCCAAGGAGGACATCGATTTTTCCTTGCTAATAGAATCTGGGATCTGCTTAGTAGATATTACTTGGAATGTTCCAAGTTGAAAAATCGAGGTTTTGATTTAACTGTGCCGGAATGATAGTTGGGAGGACAATCGCTTCCAAGTTTGTTGAAAAGTCATTATTTGTAGAGAACATCTCAACATTCACGTGGTACTCTGCTCGTTTTTTAATCCTTCCCACACCATCAATGCATAAGGACGCTTCCATTGGAGAAAGGGATAGCTTCTTGATAAGTCGTTCAGTCACAATATTTACTTGTGAACCTGAATCTAGTATTGCTCGAAATTCGTGTGTAATGCCATTTGTAGCCTTGATAACTAATTTTGCTGTGGCCAGCATAACATAATTCTGATGCCCTGTCATTGGCTTCATAGATGTGGATGAGACTGTGATCGTCTCTCCTCTTTTGTTTGTGGGTTGCACATGTGGAAGTGATGTCTTCTGGTTTTTTTTTGTATCTTGTTGTAAATGTAATAATGAATTATGCTTCTTGTTACATTTTTTACATCCACTGGAGGTGCAAACCTTTGTTACGTGATCATCCCTGAGACAGTTAACACAGAGTCTTTGTTGCTGTGCCCATCTCAATCTGGCTGATTCTGTCATGTTTAAAAAATTTTTGCAGTAATAGAGTGAATGATTCCCTGTTAAACAAAGTTTGCAATTAATTTTATTATTATTATTGTCCATAGATGCCAATTGATTCCATTGATTGAAATTGAATCTCAAGGAAGGAGAATAATTCTATAATTGTTGGCACATCTCTAGGTTTAGTTAGTGATTGTATAAATTGAATGTAGAGAGCACGATCTAGTTTTTTAATCATCAGTTGTATGATTATAGCATCCCAAGATGAAGTGTTAATATTTAAGTTATTTAACGCCAACAGACATTTTTTGGTAGTGTCATGAAGAGTCTTAATTGACGCGCTAGACATGGTTACTGTAGGTTGGTTAAGGATCTTGTTTACTAACGTCGCTACTTTAACTCTTTTATTCTCATAGCGCTCCTGAAGTAGTGTCCATGCTGTCTTGTAGTTCTCTTCGGTAAGCGTTAGATGACTAATAAGCTTTTCGGCTTCTCCTGAGATGTTTGAGTTGAAGTACCACATTTTCTGAACGTTTGGTAGAGGTTGCTTGTCGACCATTTCCGTTAGCAGTTCATAAAACTGACACCACTTTAAACAATCTCCATTAAATTGTGAAATTGTAAATTTTGGTAAAGGCAATGAGCTATGTACGCCTAGGTTGCTTCCCAATTGTAATGCACCATCTACATGCTGCCGTTTGTGTTGATTTGATAGTACTGCCAATTCTATCAAATAATGTTGAACTGAGTCATCTTGTTTTTGGTATTCATTCTGGTCAAGTTCCAGTCTTGTAGGATCTTCGACTTCATGCCACAATTCATCATAAAATTCTTGAATTTGATTCCATAATTTTTTTATGGTTTCACTCTTTATCCCTCCAACGATAACCCTTTCAATAAACGTGTTAAGGCCGTCATTCGAGCTTTAAGTTTTCTACCTAGCCCTTTAACTTGAGGTGACAATACTTCATGATCAGATGGATTAGGGGACTTGAATTCTAAAGTTTCTTTTCTGATTGTTGGTAATGGCTTGACCCTGAGCTTGTTAATTTGAGAAGTAAGAAAATCAATTGTCTCACTGAACATTTCCCCTATGGATTCGTGTAGGTTTTGGACAATATATGATCACTGGCTGATAGCATATTATCTCTTCTAATCGCGTTTTCTGTTTTGTCAAAGGCCTGCCATTATGTATTTAGTTCTTGCCTTTTAGTTTTGTAGAAGTCTAACGTTCGCAAATCATGTGGGGCCTTCTTGATGTTTGAAATAATTTTTTCTATCTCAGTTGCTTTTGCTTGCTGCTGAGATATAAGACTCTCTAGGTTAGTCATGTTAGATTGCCGTTAAATTGATTATTTAAAAAAAAAAAAAAGGTAAGTGGTATCCCTCCTGTTGAGTTGTTTTATACAGACTGGCTGTCCTGATAAATTGGACTGATTATTTTGATGAAATCATTTGTACGGACTGGCTGTCCTGATAAATTGGACTGATTATCCAGATGAATTGATTTGTACGGGCTGGCTGTCCTGATAAATTGGACTGATTATCCTGATGAATTGATGCGTGGGAGGAAACTTTAGAAATTATGTAATCTAGGGGTCACAAAAATGTTTAGAAAGGAATTTTAGTGGAACTTAGTTCAAACGTTTCGTCAGAACTAACACTATTTTTTTATTTCCCTTTTGTTCTTACAAGCACTTGAACCTGAAGAACGCTAATTAATAGAATAAAACACCTTGAATGCTTTAAAATAATGATTAATTAATATCTTTATTTTTCATGCTTATATACTAAATTGTTTTACAATAAAGTGATTAAAATTGCTTAGTAAGAAGAATACATTTTGCAAAATTATTGAACCTATTTTTTATTATTGAAGTTAAAATATTAAAATCTGTTTTGTCAACAACAATGTTAAATGAAACTTAATACAAAATGTTTAGGTAATTGAACTTAAAAGAAAAAATGTTTAGTCAACAACAATGTTAATTGTCGCCAACAATGGTTAATGAACTTAATATAAAATTGGGTTATAAAATAAAGTGTTTAGTTACCAATAATAGCTATTTAATTTTATATAATTTAAATAAGGAAATTGTGCAATGTTTTTTAATAATGATAAAATAATAAAAATAATAAAAAAAATAAAATTATGTTGATTAAGTATCAATAGAGACTAAGACCTTACCTCGAAGGCAGTAGTGACAGATCATCTGGCATTGAAATGGCTTAACTCGATCGCAAGCCCATCTGGAAGAATAGCGCGTTGGGCCTTAGAACTCCAACAGTTCAGTTTTTAAGTACAGTATCGTCGAGGTAAACTTAATGTGGTAGCCGATGCCTTATCCCGGGACTTAGTCACGGTACGTCAAGCCCTACAGGAGACCTCACTAGAGTGCAATTTGTGGAGAAGAAAACGCAATGAGGTGGAAAAAGTGCCAAACAAATTCCAAGATTTCACCATTCAAGAGGGCCGACTCTACCGCTATTTGCCGACAGCAGATAATGACGAGGAGGCAGTAGCATGGAAATTATGTGTCCCCTCATTTTAGAGGAATAGACTGCTAGATAAGAATCATGATTCACCCACAGCTGGACATCTGGGAGTACAAAAAATAATAGCGCGTGTCTGTAATAGGTATTATTGGCCGGGGATGTATAGAGACATCCGAACGCATGTCCGCAGGTGTCAAGTGTGTTAGCGGCATAAGCCTGACCCACAGCGGCCGGCAGGCCAAATGCTGTCAAGAATTGCGGAAGAGCCATGGGCTATCGTCTGTGCCGATTTTGTGGGGCTATTACCAAAGTCGAAACACGGGAACGCGATGTTACTAGTCTTTACCGACAAGTTCTCTAAATAGTCTGAGCTGATACCACTGCGTCGAGCTACGGGTGAAATACTGCGAAAATCGTTCCGGGAAAGAATTTTAGCAAATTTCGGGGTACCAAAGGTACTTATTATAGACAACGGCTCACAATTCTCAAGTAAGGCGTTTAGAGCATACCTAAAGGAGATCGGGGTGCATCACCAGCTAACGGCCCCCTACACACTTCAAGAAAACCCCACGGAACGCGTCAACCGCATGGTGAAAACCACGATAGCGCAATACGCTGGCTCGGATCAGAAAACGTGGGATAAAATCCTACCAGAGATACAACTTGCGTTAAACACGTCCAAGTCGAACTCTACGCAGTAAACGGCCGCCTTCTTGTTTCAAGGCAGGGAACCGGGACATCCAGCTGCTTTGTACGACGAAGTCACACCAGGAACAGGCACGGAGATAAGGCTGCCAGAAGAATAAGCTGAAATGATGAAACAAATTTTTAATCTGGTCAGGAGAAACCTGGTACGAGCGGCTAAAGACCAAGCCCGTTATTACAATCTGCGGCGTAGGAAATGGAGTCCTAGGATAGGAGAATTAGTCTAAGAGAAAGAACATCATTTGTCCAACGCAGCCGAAAGTTTTTGGGCCAAGCTTGCAGCGAAGTTTAATGGCCCTTATCGAATTCGCTCCTTAATTTCCCCAGTTATTGTACAGGTACAAAAGGACGGTCAGAAGGCTCTACGCACTGCTCACATCAGTGATTTAAAAGTGTACATAGGATCTAGCAGAGAAAAGGATAGAAATAACTAACCAGGGCCGAGTCAATAAAAAAGTGAATTTAAATAATAATAATAATAATAATAATAATAATAATAATAATAATAATAATAATAATAATAATACTAATAATAATAATATTAATAATAATAATAATAATAATAATAATAATAATAATAGTAAAAACAATCATTAAAAAAATGTATATAATGAATTCAATAATACTACCGTGAATTAATTAATATCGATGAACTAATATAATAAATGAATTACACAAACAGAAAAAAATCTACAATGGCAACATTTGGTAGAAGTTCGATCAACGCTTTGGTATGATCACGAGAGTATGCTCAATTAAAATCATCTTACGTCAGTTTAGTTTGAACAGTGAATGCAAGCAGTCGCAATTGTTACGACCGGCAGCAAACAAAAGAAAAACAAAAAAAAAAAAAACAACAAACAAAATAAAAAAAAAGAGATTGAAAAAAAAAAACAAGAAATAAAAAAAGCAAATACAACGGTGGTTGAATATAAGTTAATAGTAGTTAAAACAAAAAAGTGTTGATGTGTATAAACATGCAAAATAATAAAATAATAAAAAAAAACAACAACTAAAAGGAAAAATAAGTTTATATGAATATACATACATATAATAAAAATAGAATTAATAAATACTCGGTTATTTATTTATTTATGTTTATATGTATTTAAATACATATATTGTAAAAAAAATTAATTAGATTTGAATATAGAGAATAGTTGTGTTTATATATATATATCGCGTATACTTCACGGACAGTCTTTCAGTTTGTAGCATACTTTGGGGACATTTGCATACTTTGAGGACAGTCCTCAAAGTTCTGTATTTCTACCGCATAGTTCGGGGACATGTTAGTTTGGGGACATTTTTTTTGTAATGTTTAATATTACAATTTATTTATTCCACTGCATATATATAGCCATAGTTAGTTAGTTAGTTAGGAGTGGCAGCCTCTCGCGACGAAGCTCACTTGAGCACAAAAGAATGGCCCGTTGTGATACCACAAAGAAGGCGGCATGACTCCCATTACCCAGCCGAGAACCATGAGGATTCAGGGATGAACTTCGCTATGTCCCTTATAGAGTGAGATGATAACTCCGTAAGAGTTCCAAAGAAAGGAGAGCCCAGAATTCTTAGTCTTCTTCGAGACAGGGATGGGCAGTGGCACAGGAGGTGCAGTACGGTCTCTTCCTCATCCTCCGAGCCACAGCTGCGGCAGAAATCATTAAAAGGCAGACCAAGTCTTTCAGCATGCCTACCGATTAGACAGTATCCAATAAGTACCGAGGCCGTGATACTTATGGATTTTCTGTCCACTCTGAGCAGCTGCCTGGTCCGCTTGAGGTCCAGTGTAGTCCACAGTTGTCTGGGAACACAGCAGGAACTTTCATCTACCCATAATTTGCGAGCCAAATTTAGGTAGTGGTTCTTTATGGCCCTTTTCACCGTTGCCAGAGAAATTACAACGTCTGGTAGCGGGGAGACAATAGAAAGTAATGTGCCCCGTTTAGCAAGATCATCGGCCTCACAGTTACCCTGGATATCCCTGTGACCAGGGACACAAAACAGGTCAATCTGTGATCGCTCCGATAAAGTGTTCAATAATGAGCGACAACTCAGGAATAGCTTAGATGTACTATATGCACCAGCAAGCACCCTGATTGCCGCCTGACTGTCCGAAAATATCCGAATAGCAAGACCAGAAAGATCGTCCCTGAGCGTTATTTCGGATGTTTTCAGAATGGCCATTACCTCGGCTTGAAAGACACTGCAGTAGTCAGGGAGTCTAAGGGAGAGGTCTTAGGCCAAGATTATTGGAGAAGATTGCGCAACCGACTCTGTCGTCCAGTTTCGAGCCATCGGTGTAGATGTCAACAGTACCACCCACAACCACTTCGTTACGTACCCATATCTTCCTATTTGGAATATGGATCCGAAACCCGTGGTCCAGAGCAGGAGTAGAAGAGATTTAGTCCACCATTGATGGCAGTGAGTTATATAAATATATATTCTTTTATACTTTATCCCTTAAATACCTTATATATTTGTATTTTCTTTTTATAAGTTTGAATTTACTGTTATAAATTATTTTGGATTGTTATTTTTTTTGAACTTAGTTTTCATTGTTAAAAATATTAAAAAAGAAAAAACCCAATTTATATTTTCATATTAAATATTTTATATTTGAAATTATTATTTTAAATAAAAAAAAACAAAGAAATAATAAAATAACAAAACATTAAATTGTTTTGTTCCATTAATTACTTTATTGGCGCAGTCGTGAAACGGACCAAACAAAAAACTCAAAACAAAGTTAAAAAAAAAAAAAAAGAATTGTATTGTATACGATTCAGTGTGATGACTTTTTAAGTAAAAATACGAAAAAAGCAAAAAAAAAGAAAACAAACGATAAAAAGAAAGTGAAAACTTTAAGCGAGCGGGCGAAATAGCAATAGCTTTTTCAAATAAAGGCTGGCAAGCTAATTAACCTTAACTGAGGAGAAGACTTAAAACCGCAAAAGCATATTAAAAACATCAAGAACTGTTAAAAATTAAAGTATTTACAGTTGAGGAGGAAGAGGAAATAAGCAATCTGATTTCTAAAGAGAACAACAAAGGAGAAGAAATATTAATTTTGCAATGTCCTTCAATCCCTTTAGTCTTATGGAAAGTGTACCAGAATTTGATGGAAAGGTTGAAGAGCTGGAAATGTTTACAAAACATGTGGAAGAAATTCGAAAGCTTGTTGATGAATCCTTACATGGATTATTTGATTTAAGAATAAGGAACAAAATAACATCAAAAGCAAATATATGCCTCATAAATAACAATAACCCTATACGATGGGAGCAGATTAAGATAATATTAAGAATTAATTAAAGTAACAATTTTTTTGACTCTTTTTTTATTAATAAATTAACTTATTTTTAGCTTAGAGAGTCCTTTTTTATTTTATAGAAATTGCAAATATTTTTTTATTTATTTTTCAATATTTCGGTACTCCTTTGTGTACCATCTTCAGGAATTATACTGTTTTTACATGTATATAAAAAATTTTTGAACAAAAAACAAAATTTGAAAACATGAAAAAACTTTTTTTCATTATGAAGTTAAAAGAAAAATTTTCTAAGTCATATCAACAAAAAACAAATATACATACATATATGAAAAAAAAAAAAACAAAAAACTTAACTAATGTTTTTGTGTTCGTCCATGTATAAACAAATAATTATGTAATTTTATGTATTAAATATCTATATATATGTGCAACATTGTCAGTATCAGCTTTAAAATTAATTCTTTTTGTCATTGGTGTATTAACTATATGTAGCATTTCTAAAATATAACGTCTCTTATAATTCTTTTCAATATTTATAACTGAAGCATTTTCAAAGTTTGGATAGTGACCTAATTCAGAACAGTGGGAAGATAATGCTGTTCTTTGTGAATTAACATATCTTAAGTCAGACTTATGTCCAGCTATTCTTGTTTTAAGCTTATTCTTGGTTGTTCCTATATATACTTTACTACAATTCTCCTGATCGTTTCCTTTACACGGTATTCTGTTGACTATATTAGAAATGTCAAATTTATTAATTTTATCCTTAGTCCTACTAAATAACCGATTCAATGTGTTATCTGTCCTATAGGCCATATTATATTTATTCTTATCAAATATATTAGATTTTCTTAAACGTTCGGAAAAACCTGGTACATAAGTTAAAGATTTGTAAATTTTAGGTTCCATAACGTTTCTTATGTTAATATTATTACTATTTCTAAATTGATTAATTAATTTATAAGTAAGTCCCTTAGGAAAGCTATTATCATATAGAATTTTCTTAATCTTTTCTTTATTCTTTAATTAATCAATTTAGAAATAGTAATAATATTAACATAAGAAACGTTATGGAACCTAAAATTTACAAATCTTTAACTTATGTACCAGGTTTTTCCGAACGTTTAAGAAAATCTAATATCTTTGATAAGAATAAATATAATATGGCCTATAGGACAGATAACACATTGAATCGGTTATTTAGTAGGACTAAGGATAAAATTAATAAATTTGACATTTCTAATATAGTCTACAGAATACCGTGTAAAGGAAACGATCAGGAGAATTGTAGTAAAGTATATATAGGAACAACCAAGAATAAGCTTAAAACAAGAATAGCTGGACATAAGTCTGACTTAAGATATGTTAATTCACAAAGAACAGCATTATCTTCCCACTGTTCTGAATTAGGTCACTATCCAAACTTTGAAAATGCTTCAGTTATAAATATTGAAAAGAATTATAGGAGACGTTATATTTTAGAAATGCTACATATAGTTAATACACCAATGACAAAAAGAATTAATTTTAAAGCTGATACTGACAATGTTGCACATATATATAGATATTTAATACATAAAATTACATAATTATTTGTTTATACATGGACGAACACAAAAACATTAGTTAAGTTTTTTGTTTTTTTTTTTCATATATGTATGTATATTTGTTTTTTGTTGATATGACTTAGAAAATTTTTCTTTTAACTTCATTATGAAAAAAAGTTTTTTCATGTTTTCAAATTTTGTTTTTTGTTCAAAAATTTTTTATATACATGTAAAAACAGTTTAATTCCTGAAGATGGTACACAAAGGAGTACCGAAATATTGAAAAAAAAAAATAAGAAAAAATTGCAATTGCTATAAAATAAAAAAGGACTCTCTAAGCTAAAAATAAGTTAATTTATTAAGAATTAATTTTAATGTATCTGATATTGTAGAATCTATTATTAATCAAATTAAAACTGCGGAAATTAGAAGTAATATTAATGATTTTTACGAATACATGATTAAATTGTTAACTAAATTAAATTTAAAAACTAGTTTAGATAGAGACAATGAGCAATGGTATAGTTGCAAAATTAATGAAAAAATGGTGTTAAAAATTTTTATTTCTAAATTGCCTAGTGAGCCAAAATTAGTGCTCAATTCAAGAAATCCGGTTTCATTACTTAAAGCAAAAGAAGTGTTAATAGAAACAGAATATTTTTATAAAAAATATGTAGAAAATAAAATATTTGCTAATTCTCAATATTCTTTGCAATCGTCGAGTTTTAATTCTAATAATTTATTGCAAAATAATTCTGAATATATTCCTAATGTTCAAAATTATCGTTACCAAAATAACCCATCCCAAAATAACTCTTACACACAAAGATATAAAAATCAATACGGAACATCCAATTTTGAAAACTTACCAACTAACAAGAATAGTTACAAAATTTCTTCAAACTCTCAAAGAAGTTTTAGTAATTCAAATAGAAACACAAAAGTAATGCGGAAATTCTTAATACAGGAGAGTCTCGACAAAGTAGCATCAACAGCTCAAGTAGAATGGAAGTTGATAATATCCAGGCCTCAAATTTTCAATTGCTTGCCGAAGATCTTTACCCTGTATAGTTTTAAAAACGAGAACAATTCCAATTAAATTATTGGTTGACACGGGGTCTGGTACTACTCTTATTAGGAAAGGCTTATTTAACAATTCCTTTAAAACAAAACTTGAAAACCCAATTGTTTTAAATACTATATGTTCTGAAATTACAACATCAACAAAAATAACAATTCCTCTTTTTAAAGAATTTAATATACCGTGCGTAAAAATTGAAATGCTTGAGACAGAAATTTTAAGTAACTTCGATGGAATTTTAGGTTGTAATATTCTTAAACCTTTAGGAGCAAAAATTGACTTAAAGGAGAATATGTTAGTTACTGCAAATGCGAAAATTCCAATAGTATATGATACATCTTCAACAGAATTCAATGAGAATGATAAATTATATTTAG
This sequence comes from Cistogaster globosa, assembly GCA_937654795.1. Taxonomy (NCBI): domain Eukaryota; kingdom Metazoa; phylum Arthropoda; class Insecta; order Diptera; family Tachinidae; genus Cistogaster; species Cistogaster globosa. Next base: position 97,359,517 of record OW569403.1, on the reverse strand, counting down.
AATCCTTAGTCGTAGATTTACATTTTAATGAACCTAAATTAGAATATTTGGAGGAGTTATTAAAAAATAAAAATTTAAATAATGAAGAGATCAAAGAATTAATGAAGTTAATTAAAACTTTCAAAAATGTATTTTATATAGAAGGTGAAAACTTATCTTCTGTTGTTAAATATCGACATAAAATACCTACAATAAATGATATCCCTGTATATTCTAGAACATATCGCTTCCCAGAAATCCACAAGGAGGAAGTTGAAAAACAAGTTAATGAAATGCTTAAATCCGGTATTATAACAAAATCTTGCAGCCCTTATAACGCTCCAATTTGGGTTGTTCCTAAAAAACTTGACAATTCTGGAAAACAGAAATGGAGAGTAGTAGTTGATTATAGGAAACTTAACGACGTTACTATTGAAGACAAATTTCCCATACCTAATATAGAGGATCTTTTTTTAAAATTGGGAAATTCTAAGTATTTCAGCACTCTAGATTTAGCGAAGGGATTTTATCAGATTCTTATCTCAACGGAAGACAGACATAAGACAGCATTTTCTACTTCGACTGGGCATTATGAATTCAATAGAATGCCTTTTGGTTTGAAAAATGCCCCAGCATCATTTCAGAGAATGATGAATGAAGTTCTACAAGGTTTTATAAATAATATTTGCGTTGTGTACATGGATGACATACCAATATTCTCAACATCTCTTCAGGAACATGTTTTATCGTTACAAAAGATTTTTCAAAGATTATCTGAATATAACATAAAAGTTCAAGTAGATAAATGTAATTTTTTTAGACATGAGTCAGAATACTTAGGACATATAATAACTCCTGAAGGAATTAAACCAAATCCTAACAAAATAAATATTATACAAAAAGTCTCGTTACCCGAAACTGTTAAGGAAATAAAATCCTTTTTAGCCTTGACTGGTTTTTATAGAAAATTTATAAAGGATTATAGTCGAATTGCGTTACCAATGATTTCCTATTTAAAATAAGGTTTTTATATAGATATAAATAATCAACGTTATATTGATTCATTTAACAAACTTAAGCAAATATTGTGTACTACTCCAGTTTTGGCATATCCTAAATTTGATAAACAATTCGTTTTGACTACGGATGCAAGCAATGGAGCTCTTGGTGCTGTTTTATCGCAAAATGGACATCCAGTTGCCTATTCATCAAGAACTTTAAACCAACATGAACGCAATTACAGTGCTATTGAAAAGGAATTATTAGCAATGGTTTGGGCATTAAAATACTTTAGACCGTATTTATTTGGCAGAAAGTTTAAAATCCAAACTGATCATAAACCGCTTTTATGGCTCAATTCACTTAAAGAACCTAATATGAAATTACAAAGATGGAAATTACAAATGAATGAATATGATTTTGACATTGAATATATAAAAGGGAAAACGAATTTAGTGGCAGATTTTCTTAGTCGCGTAGAAATAAATCATTTTGAGAAAAACGAAGAACAAATTCTTTCTGATAAAGCAACAATTCATAGTGGAAAAGAAAATTTAAATGATTATATTTATATTTCGGAATCACCTATTAATATATTTAAAAATCAAATTTTACTTAAATTAGGAAAAAAATATCAGTATGAAAAACAAATTATACATGATAAAAAAATTAGGCATATTATAACATTAAAAGAGTATTTTGAAGAAAAAGTTTTAGAATATTTAAAGCATATATTTCCAATAAAAGGAACTGTAGCAATATTTTGCGATTTCGAATTATTCAAACATTTACAACAAACAATAGTACATTATTTTTCTAATCTTCCTGAAATGAAATTTTTATATTGTTCTAAATTTATAAAAGATGTATATAATAAAGAAAATTTATTGGAAGTAATTGAAAAATATCACAACGATAAAAATCATAGGGGAATAGAAGAAACATTCCTAGAATTGAAAGATAAGGTATATTATCCTAATTTAAAAAAAGAAATACACAAATTTATTAATAACTGCATTACGTGTAATATGTGTAAATTTGACAGACGACCTATAAAAGCAAATTTTTGTATCACAGAGACACCTTTGCAGTCTAATGAAATAATTCATATTGATGTATGGTTTTTAAATAAAAATACATTTTTTTTAACATGTATTGATAAACTTTCAAAACATGCGTCTATACATTACTTAGGTGATAAAAACTCACTTACTATTGTTGAAAAACTTAAGGAAAGATTTGCAATTTTAGGAAAACCAACTAAAATTATAGCAGATAATGAATTCAATACAGCCTATATAAAAATTTTTTTTCATTCTGAAGAAGTTAATTACCATTTTACTTCACCAAATACACATACAGGAAATTCAGACATAGAACGTTTTCACCTTACATTGAATGAGCATATAAGACTTTTTAAATTGCAAAACAAAAATGAGGATTTTGATGATAAAAGCCTTGTCTATAAATCTGTTCAGATTTATAATGATTCAATTCACAGTGCAACAAAATGTAAACCAATTGATTTACTTCACAATAAAGTGGATAGTTCTATGTGGCAAAAATTACATAACAAAATACATGAAAATAAAATTAATAGAATTAACAAGCTTAATGAAGATAGAGAAGAAAATCACGAATTCAAAGAAAGAGAATTAGTAAAAAATCTTGGATTTTATAATTTAAAGCAAAAACCGAAATATGTTATTAAGAAGGTTAAAGAAAAAAATAAAACAAATTTTATTGATGAAAAAGATTGTAGAAGAGACAGGCAAGTAGTTAAAAGAATTTTTAAATACCAAAATGAAATACCAAATGTTAGATTTGAAAGAAATATTACTGGTAGAAGTAACTTAAAAAATTTATAATTTGTAATAACGTTTTATTGTAAATATGATAATATATACATTAATATAATATATATATATTAAGAGATATATCTATTTCAAACTGTTAAAGAAGTTATATTAACAATTTTATTTTACTATTTACTATGTTGTTTATTATGTTAGTAGTATTTAATATAATATTAGTAAAATAAAAAGAAAATATATTTTATGATTGTGTATATTCCACATTCCAGGAGTAATGTGTATTCAAAGGATGGGGGAGTTATATAAATATATATTCTTTTATACTTTATCCCTTAAATATTTTATATTTTTGTATTTTCTTTTTATATGTTTGAATTTACTGTTATAAATTATTTTGGATTGTTATTTTTTTTTAACTTAGTTTTCATTGTTAAAAATATTAAAAAAGAAAAAACCCAATTAATATTTTCATATTAAATATTTTATATTTGAAATTATTATTTTAAATAAAAAAACAAAGAAATAATAAAATAACAAAACATTAAATTGTTTTGTTCCATTTATTACTTTATTAGTGGCACATCCCGATCGATAATCTTAGAGTGCCCTACGTCCAGCCTGAGCCAGCGTGAGAGGGCATTAAGTCTGGCTGCACAGCATTTAGCCTGTTGCAATACCAGAAGTTTGGTGGGTAACCAGTGGAGAAGAGCATACAGAGCCTTTGTCGAAGTAGTTAGAAGAGCCCCAGTAATCCAAATGAAGGCTATTCTCCTGACTTTGTCAAGAGGCTTTTGGTTGACCAATCTCTTTAGGGATGAAGCTCTAAAATGGACCGAAATTTATTCCAGTCCATTTGTTTCCTATTTATGTAGGAGTGAGACACTCCGGAACCTACTGATTCCAGATCTAAGTTATAAGATACATACCTATGGTCAGAAAAGGAGCACTCTTGAGAGACACTCCAATTTCAGACAAGCCACCACCTGTCAAGGTAAGATCGAGAACCTCCCTTCTACTAGAAGTGACGAAGGTAGGCTCGCTTCCCCTATTGACAATACTTAAGTCATAAAATAACATAAAATCAAAAAGAGACTCACCCCGTTCATTGACATCCGTGCTGCCCCACATATGGTGATGAACGTTAGCATCGGCCCCAATAATGACCGGCATTTGACTGTTGTTAGCCTCTGCAACCAGAAGCTTTAGCAGGTCATGTGGTGGTGAATTACCATGATCATGGGCCATATAACTGGAGACCACCCAGACATCCTTCGAGCCCGTCTCCACTGCTATGGCAACGCTGTCTCTGTCACTGAATCTCGAAGAAAGAAAGCGTTAATATTATACTTAATCATAATACAGGCCCTGGGTTTACCTTGACCTGTGACGTAGACAGTTTTGTAGCCGTCCATAGATAGTCCGGAAACCCGATCATTAATAACCCATGGTTCCTAGACCAGAACAATATCCTCTCCTTTCTGTGACAGGCGGAGGAATAGGGCCGCAGAAGCAGCGATGGAATGATGAAGGTTAATTTGCACAACCCTCATCATCATTATTTTTGGCCGTAAGGGTAGCGTCGGAATCGCCCTCGCTAGACAGGAGTGATTCCTCGCTTTTTGCCAGGTATTCGGATCCGAGACTCATTTGCCGGAAAAAGTCACCAGCAAACTCGGATGAAGAGATGACACTTCTTGTGTCATCCGACATATCTGAACCGCACATGGAGGCCGGAGCCATTTGTATAGGTTCAGTTTGTCCGGCGGCAACCTCTGGTACCAGAGGTTCCGTGGGAGGTTTAGAAATTTTTCCCTGTATTATCCCCCTTATAGATCTCGAGAGAGATCGAGCCGAAACCGTAGTTGATCTCCCCCTTACAGGCGTTAATTGGGGCGAGGGACTCGTCGTTAATGACAATGATAGCTTCACGGAAGTGGCGCTTTGGCTCGCTTACTTTAGCGACCTTCCAGTCGGCCATAGGCAGCTCTTTATTGCTGAGTTTAATCAGCTCCAGAATTTCATCCGGAGTGGAGGGATCTGCAGGATTCGAGGGAAGAATCTTGGACGGTTCGGAATCTGATCTTTGGATACAGCTAAGAGCTTAGCACCCGACCAGATTTCACCTAGGCTGTCAATTGCCTGCTTGTACAGGTCCGCTGAGCGTTGATCAGCACAAGCGATCAATTTAACATGCCCCTGATACCAGCCCGCATCACGGCATGAGGGGAGGGGCCAGGATTGGCTGAAATTATGTCCTTATAGACACTGCGAAGAGCCGCTTGGACTAACCGCCAATTATCTGGAGATATAGTCCCATCATTTTGACCAGTGTCTATTATAGCCAAAAAGAGGCTATCCTTAACTATCTCGCTAAGGGGACGTGAGGACACCGGTTTTGATGTTGAAGTTTTTGGCCGTTAAGGCAGTTGAGGGACTATCGTAGCGGTTTCCTCAGCCGACCTTTGACATTTCTGAGGTGCCAAGTTAGGTGGAGGGCGAGACTCCAAGTTCTATTTGGCCCATTTAGTTTAGTCTGGTCCTTTTCAGACAAAGTGTTCTGATCTTGCCCACCAAGCTTTTGCAGGTTCCGGTAGGCAGATATTCTGGTCCTATACGCCCACGTCGACGCGTTGATGTGTGCACGAGAAGAGGAGGACGTGCTAGGGCCCGGACTACCAGTTGTTTGGGCTGGCTTAACCAATGCCCTTACATCAGTAGTTGGACCAATATGCGGGGGAGCCCCTCTTTCTTTCTGTTTTGTAGCAGGGGTGATTCAGGTGCTCGAAGAGGGCATTACGCAACCCTTGGGGATTGCGATGCGGGATGTTGAGGCAGACAACAGAGTCGCTGCACCCAGCTGTGGTCTGGAGATAGAGGTCATAGACGAAGGTTGTTTCTGGATTGCCGGCTTTTGCCGTTTCAATACAGCCGGCTCCCTTTTTAGGGTTGGCCTTTGTGGTCTTTTTTGTGTTTGTGGTTTTGTCCATGCGAAATGGGTCCCCACTCATAGCCGCTATCTCAAAGTCAACTCAAAGGTCCCATGGTTATCTATGCAAGCAGGGAGGCCATGCGAGGGTTGGCACCAGCCTTCATGGGGACAGGTGCTCAGAGCCAGACCGTTGCTAATTGGGAGTAAACTCAACCAAACCTACACCACCAACTTAACGGTGACGGGTATCGAACGTACTATGAGGCCTGCTAGGGTTTTAACAGGACGGAGATAGTTATGACCTTAAACTGGAGCCGTTCCCACAGGGTTTCACCCCGGTGCTACTAGGTCCAGAAGCCATAACCACCAGCCCAATCAAACAAAAACGTGCCGAAAAAAATCGGAAGGAAGGTCCTTGGACAGAAAAAGGTCGAGCCAATGGGGGGGGAGGGGTATACATCATTTAGCGTTACCCAGGATGCACTTCGTGGAAGCGAACTATGTTACATCCCTACATAGCCATAGTTTCAACATATTTTACTGATATATGGTTAATAAGTTAATTAAATATCGATTTTAAACTTTCTGTATAGGTCGGGGTGATGCCACACTTCTCGAAAAACTACAAGCTTATTTGAACGGCGTTCACTTTTTTATGGTTGGCATCGATATGCTTTGCATTGATTAACACGTGTGTAAGGAAAAAAAAACATTGCAAATTATTTCTTACTCGGAGTTGCAAAAAAACGGAATATTTGGTTGAGATTAATATTCATATGATTATTTTTGAACGTTCTTCTACAAACATATATGCTTTTATTTATATAAGTGTATGTAAGATTTTTAAACATTGTTTAGCGCAGTTTAGATGTTAATTATATTAATAAATTGTACAGTAATATAAATATAATAAAGTATTAATGCTTGTCGGACTGTGAGATTAAAAAAGAACAAACTAAAATACGAAAAGCTATTCTCAATAGCATAAAATTTGATATCTTATTAGTTAAATTAATATTTACTACTTTAAAAATTTTAATAAGTTTTGACGTTTTGAGACAACAAAAAATATTAGCTTCTGTGGCGGTTTCGTTTAATTGTTACTGAAAACGTCAAAATTTACTTAAATATTAAAGCTTTAAATTTTAAAAGTTCAAAAATGGTAAAAAGGTTTTAAATTTATTTAAAAATTCATTTCACATATTTATTTTGGAATATGTTGCGTTAATTTACTTTTTCTTGTGTATTATTACTGGTAGCATAGCCACATTCATTATTTTTTGCTGGTAAACTTATTGTCAAACTCCATATATAAAAATCTGTATTATATGTTTTATATATGGAGTTCAACAGTAATGTTACCGTCGAAAAGAAGGAATTCGCATACGCTGCAACTTACTTTTTTATTTGCTTTGGTCTAATAAAAACATGGCTTTTTATTTTTGCTTTGTTCGTTGGAAATGTTAAAAACACAAAGAGAAATAAAAGATAATTGCTCTAAATGCAAATTTTTGTTGTCGTTATTTTTAAAATTCGTAAACAAACATTTTCAAGTACAACCCAGATGGGCGGGCGACACTACCTACTAAAATAAATATACCTTGGTGTTGATATCAACAAAAAACTATCAGCTAGGTGGTAGAGCAGGCAAATTTATTTGTTTTCGCCGGTAGATTAAATGTCGAGTTATGTACATATATATATAAAAAATCTGACATTTGAGAAGAAATCAATCTCTGAGAAACTTGAAATTTTCAAGATACTTGCAAAAAACTACTATTTTAAACTTGCTGGACTGCAGCAAATGGAAAATGTAGGATGAAGTATTGAGAATGCATTTTTAATTAAATTTTTTAATAAAAGCTTCAAAATGATTACACGCGCACTTTTCGCACCACCTGCATGCGATAAAGGACAAAAACATAAATCACACGGGCTTCCAGTTATTTTCTGAGAAACTTTCTGGAAAATCTAAAAGATACCAAGCTTTGGAAAATTAAAAAAAAATGTCGTCGAAATATTACTCAGAAATTTATAAATATTTACGGTTTTATGTATATAAAATCTAAATGTAGATATGATTATGTATATAAAATCTAAATCTAGATATAAGTGCATTTTTATCTTCGTGTTTGCTATTGCTAAATTTTTGCCTTTTGCGTGCAATACTTTTGCAACTTTATTTTAAATATTATTTTTGTTTACATTATACTGCTTTAGAGTAAAATTTAAATAAATTTCATCGTTCATTAAATACGTTTTTTATTCAATTTTATTTATGTAAGTCCTTTATATTAAAATAAAACGGGTCTTGAAACTTTAGCATATTTTTAGGTTCTTTCAAAGCGAATTATTATTTCTCTATTCTTCTATTAAGACAAATTGAAACTTATAAGTTTAGTTTTTCGCTAATATCTCGAAAACTGTGTCAGGTGCACGTATTCTGCTATATACGATTGATAGAGGATTAAATCATGAATCAATCGTGTCATAAGTTAATTCCTGCAAAAAACTTTCTGAAAAAAAGTTATTAAACAGATAACTTTCGAAGGTTACGAAAAATTGTTTGAAGATATAGTTCAAGGCGAATCTATTAAAAGATGGTAGTGATGGCGAATTCACTAATTTTTGCAGGTAGCCTAACTGCCAAACTCCATATATAAAAAATCTGTATACAGTTTTTATATGTAGTTTGACAATTGGGCTAACGGCGAAAATTAACGAATTCGCCATAGCTACCAACTTATAATTGATTCACCCTGATATAATTAGTAGCAGTATAACATATTTATGCATGCATAATACATATTTATCATGCTATTGTTAGGTTGTTTTTTCAAAAAAACACAAATATGAATTTATTTTTTTTTAATCAACTTCTGACAGAACTTGCAACTTAAACGTCAAAGTGAATTTATAAAAAAAACCGCCCGGGCAACTAACACCCAAAGATTGTTTCACCCAAGGCGAATAAATTATAAGGTGGTAGCGATGGCGAATTCGATAGTTTTCGCCGTAAGCCCGAATTTCAAACTACATATAAAAATAATTTTATACAGATTTTTTATATATGGAGTTTGACAGTTAAACTACCGGCGAAAATCAATGAATTCGCCATCGCTACCACCTTATAATTGATTCGTCTGGATTTCACCATGCATCAGTGGCCGTATTCTGTAAATGGCTTAAGCTTAATCTCCATTGCTAAAAATATCTAAAATCGATTTTTAGCTACAAATGCAATTCTGTAACGAGCATTGCTAAAATTAGCTATCTCTTAATAATTAATTTCGCCGTATTTTTAGCGTTTTATTAAATTTTACATTTAGAACATTTTTTAATTTATAAAAGTTCTAATTCTACTTTTCTATAATATATTTATACTTTTAATTATAAATAATTTACTTAACTGCATAGGCTTTCAGCTCAGTAAGAGAAATAAAAAAATTTATTTAAAAAATTAGAAAAATGTTGTTGAATCAGCAAATTTATTGCTTGGAAACCATTTCCGTCGACCCTTATTTAAATGTCAGCTTCATCTTCAACTTCCATATCAATATTATGTATCATCGTTTATCTCATCCTCTGTCACTCTTTTTTCAAAGAGTGTGTCAAATTGGACACACTGAAAGAAAAACAGTTTAAAACTCATGGATTTAATTTTAACAAAGATTGGTTCGTAAATAAGACTAAAGTAGATATACCTATGGAATGTAAGTGGATATTATCACTAGGAAAGAAGTTTGCTTTACCTATAGATAGCAAGAATTTTTCACCATTACACGTTATTGCAGACGTAGAACAATGCATACAAGCCATCAACGATAATGAAGAGAAAACAAAAGATATAGCAAGAATTAAGCTAGCTAACAACATCACAAGATTTAAAAGGAAAATAAAAAACACACCTAGAGAAAAATTTATACTTAATGTTTACTATAGAACAAAGGAATTCCTGCGTAGAAACAAAAATATAATAGTTATACAAGCAGACAAAGGCAACAAAACAGTGGCTTTGTATGCAGATGACTATAAAAACAAAATGGAAAAATTATTGGAAGACAAAAACACTTACCGTATCCTGAGAACAAATCCAACTATTAAACTCCAGAAAGAAAACAACAATATTATTATTGATTTACACAGGAACCAATACATAGACGGTTGGCATAAAAAACAATTATTTTGCACAGCAGCTACAGCTCCAATAATATATGGATTACCTAAAATACACAAGCCAGAGATTCCACTAAGACCCATAGTTTCATCAGTGCAAGTTCCTTGCTATCATTTATCAAAATATATAGGAAAAATATTGAAGAACATTATTTCAGACGAATACAACATTAAAAATTCTACAAGACTTAAGAAACAACTCAGTAATAAAATAATTGATAAAGGAGAAATACTTATTTCACTGGATGTTATATCCTTATTTACGAACATTCCTGTCAACAGAGCAATAAATATTATAATGGAAAAATGGAATATTATAAAAAATCACACAAAAATTCCCAAATCTATGTTTTTAAAAATTCTCCGGTTTTGTATATGTGATAATAATTATTTCATTTACAAAGATAATATCTACAAACAAATCTATGGTATGCCAATGGGCAACCCCCTTTCTCCGACAATCGCAGATATTGTGCTAGATAATCTTTTGGACGATGTTCTTAACGACTTAAAATCAAAAAATATACATATTAAATACATAACCAAATATGTAGACGATATATTAGCGATAGTGAACGCTAATGAAAAAGACATTATCTTAGAAACTTTCAACAAACATCACCAAAAAATCCAGTTTACTATGGAGATCGAGACCAACAACTCAATAACATATTTGGACACTAGGATATATAAAAAAGACAATGAAATAATATTAGATTGGTATACAAAAAGTACAGCATCTGGCCGAATTATTAATTTCAATTCAACGCAACCGAAAAGTCAGATTATTAATACAGCAAAAAATTTTATATACAGAGTATTAAATATTAACAATAAACATTTTGAAAACAAAAACATTGAACATATTAAAAGAACACTACATGAGAACAGCTTCCCCATAAAACTGGTAGACTCATTAATACATAAAACTATTGAAAAAATTTAAAACCACAACACAAATAACAGTTTTAAATCAAACAACAATAATGATACTCGTTTTTACAGTGTACGATATATTCCTGGTTTAACAGATAACAAAAACATAAAAACGACTGTAGAAAACAACAACATAAACTTTGCATACAAACCAAACACAACATTAAACACAATTTTTTCTAAAGTTAAAACGCCTGTAGACAAACAATATCTAAACAACATTGTTTATGAAATTAAATGCAAAGGAAATGATAATAACAATTGCAATTTAATTTATATTGGAACAACAAAAAGAACTTTAGAAACAAGAATGAAAGAACATAAGTACGACATAGAAAAACATAAACAAACAACGGCTTTATCACAACACATACTTGAAACAGGCCACACAGCTGATTTTGAAACTGTGAGAATTTTAGATAAAGAAAAAATAGAGAAGAAAAGATATACCATAGAGAGCCTAAGAATTCAGCAAAAGAAGAAACTAACGATGAATCTCAAAGAGGATACAGATAACATAAACTCTTGTTATATTGTTGCCCTGTAATAAACTGTGATATTAATTTAAGTCGTGTTTATGTGTGTAAAGTTCAAAATAATTGTAATGTTGTTATTATTTGTAAAATTTAATATTATTGTAATTCAATGTAGCTAAATAACACCAAATTTAATGTAAGTTTGTTATATCTAATGTAAAAAGTGGTTTTTCATATAATGTTTTTTGTTTAATGAATTAAATAGATTTCCCTTGAAAAAGTCAACAAAAATTGACGAAACGTCGGGAAAAAATGTAATTAAAATATTGGTTTTATTTACATTGAAGATGAGTGGCCCAATTAGCTTATAAGGAAAATACAAGGAATAAATGTATATTGTTCTTCAAAAACTTTTTTTCTTTTATATTGTAATTATTTATTTAAAAAACACAATAACAATATGGCCACTAAAATATTTCCAAAAACACAACTTATTTTACAAAAAAAACAAGCCATTTATAGTTTGCCAGATTTTGATGCTTTTTATACAATATCAATATTGGCGATTTCTTGAAAAAATAATATGCGTAAATAATGAACTTTATTATTATCCGAACAAATATATAACAAAATAAAATAAATTTTGATTAATATATTCAAAATTATTTTAAATATTTAACGTTTTACAACGAATATATATATATATATATATATATATATATATATATATATATATATATATATATATATATATATATATATATATATATATATATACATATATATAAATTTTTCGCGCGAAATGCATAACATTTATATGGAAAACAAAATATAAAGTTAGGTAACAATAATATTAAATGTCAAAAACAAGCTTCATAAGTGTGTCTCTTTCTAACATCATTACTGAAAATAGAAGGAAAAGAATAGGCTTGTTTTAGCAAATTAGCTACGGCGAAAATAGTAAATTTTAGCTAAGAGTTAGAGTTACAGAATACAAATTTAGCGATATCGCTAAAATATTCGCCGAAATTTATTTTAAGCATTTTAGCGATCGAGATAGAAAATTAGCTAAAAGAATTACAGAATACGGCTGCAGATTTAAACAAATAATTTTGTGTTGCCAGGCCAAATATTTAATGAATAGAACCAGTGGTGCCAGAATTGTTCATAGAAAAATCATTCGTCTAAAAAAATCTTCATTTTTGAAAAAATTTGCAAAATTTTTTATACTTGATTACGTGTTCTTGCTTTTAAGTTGGTTACTATAAATACAGAATTCTAATGTAAATTATTAAAAATAGATTTTTTTAGAAATTTGAATTTTGGAGAATAAAAAATAAATGCTGTAATCACTGAAGCCCTTTTCATACTACAATACTGATCATTAAGATTTGTCAAATACTTAAGTGCAATGAGAAAGTGTAAAAGCAAATATAAATCTCAAATAGCATAAACGCATATGTAAATGTCAAATAGCACGGGGAGAAATTTGTCAAATTTATTTTTAAAAATTTTTCTAAACGCTATGAATTTTCGTTTTATCACGGTTGTTATTTTACTTATAACTTTTATCCAACTTTAAGTGTGATTGTGTAATAAACTATGTAATGCTACATTAAAATTATGTATTGAAAATCTCGACAATTCTCAACTGATTTCCTTCTTACAAAATCCAATGCAAATTTAAACAAAAGATTAGTAAGGTTAGATAATAAAAAAATATAGATTTTGATAATATAGTTTTTTGATAGAGTTTTAACCAAAAAAATAAATATTTTTAGTATATCCGATGTCTTTTGAATAACTTCATAAATACCTTATTATTATTATTCTTATATTACTTTTTTCTTTATTTAACATATTTTTAAATTAGCGTTTCTATCGTGGTATATTGGTTGCCGAATTTGTTTGAAGCAAATTTGCTTAAAAATTCAAAACAATTCAAGGCAAATTAATAACAGGTGGCCTTGACAGGTCTGGTGACTATTGTATTTATTTAAATTTAATTAAAATAATTAATCTCGGATTTTTTTTTATTTCATTAAAAAATTTGTATGTTTTTTCAACAATTTTATTAATTTTCCTTAATAATTCGTATACACCACTTGCAAGCAACTACTTGTATGTGGAAACGGTTCAAAATTTTTTAGAAAGAAATCAATTCAAAAGAAGTACGAGCTATTTTTTGAAAGACTAGTTAAAGAGAAATCTTGCTACAAAATTTTTTTGCTCACTGTTCTTATTTATTTCGCAAGCACATATCGAATTTTTAGCAATCAGTAAAGGGCAGATGTATAAATCATTATTATATTATAAATGTATATTGTTCTTCAAAAACTTTTTGCATAAGAAGATATTACTTAACAAAACTTGGTAAATTAGAAAAAATCGTAAGAACAATCTAATAGCCGTTCAGGCTGCCACGAAATTTCAGCGAAATTAACTTGAAATTAGGATAGACAACGCTGTATTTATGTAAAACACTACTTTGTGTGTAACCATGAACTTATTTACAAGAATACACGTATGTACATACATTGATATACACAAACATGTTGTATAATAACATTAATGGATGATTATAAAAACTGCAAGAACTTAAATATTGTTAATTTATTTTTTGATATTTTATTGTTTATAGATTTCAATTTGATTAGTAAAAAGTGGTTTTTCTTTCCATTTTGCACAAAATATTAATGCAAAAGAATAAAAAAAATACCAATATAAAGACGAACAGCTGTTTTTGAAGTTAACTTAAGTATCAAATAACTCAATATAAACACTTCAGATTTCGTTCGTAATTTCAGTTTGAAATTACTTAATTTCGTGGCAGCCTGCACGGGCTATAAAGGCCTCGTTACTCCTACGTAAACCTACACGTTGCATTTCGTATTCCTTATAGTGCGTTTCCATTTATGTGATTTTGTCTAAAACACTTGCTTTGCTCAAATCAAGCGTTTTGCTACTTGATTTCCCATATATTTTTCATGCTACCAAAACCACTTAAATCACTTGATTTATTTCAAATCATGTGGAAAATTTATTTTTTCGAACTGACTTTGTCTTTGCAACACTGTGTTGCGTCTGGGATATTCAAGTTAAGCTCCGTGTTATCTATTCAGATTGGATGTTTTCATCGAAAAAGTGACATTTAATTTTAAGTTTTTAAAAAAAATAAACTTTATGGTAAAAAATTGTGTTTAAAGGAACATATAATTAGGTATGTGTAAAATCAAAAACAAAGAAAAGCAGGCACTAGATTTTTTTCAAAAATAAAATAGGGGTTGTTTTTCTTTAACAGAGAAAAGTGCCAGTATTACGTCACAAATTCGAATATACAAAACAGTTTTGCTTAATGGAAACACTTCGAAGTGTTTTCCTCAAAACTAGAGGATTTTAAGTCAATGGAAACATAGTATTACCTAGTTTGTGCATAAATGAGTACAATTTCGTAGACGTGACATTGCGTTGCGGACAAACCTGTTAAAATTAAAACTACTCATCGACTAGAAGAAAACAAACTTTTAAGCAAACTGCTTCTTTGTTTTGGCAAACATTATTTAATAATAATTTTCACGGTTATTTGTTTATTAACATAATATTAAAATTTCCTTAAAAAGGTCATAAATAGTGACGAATTATAGGTATATGGCTAATGGAAGCATTCAGAAGACCCTACACCTAAAAAATCGATGTGTACCAACATAACAGAAAAAAAATCGAAATCACGAAATTTGAAAATAACGGTTTCTTTATCAGACCTCGTACTCTCTGAAAAAATTTCTAAAAGAAGTTATTAAACAGCAATTGTTAGAAAACAACGAAAAATCGTTGGAATATATAAAAATATTATTAGGAAACTAGTATTTTGTTCATTAACCCAAGACGGTTTCGCGCGCACATATCCCACTACCCGGAGGACAATAATAAGAATAAAACATGGTATAAATTATTTTCTGAAAAAAATTATTTAAAGGCAAAAATTCTACTTGCAATACAAAATTTCAAATTCCATTTAAAACTGAAAATGCACAAACAATTAATTACCACTATCAACAATTAAAAAGTTTTCTAAAAAACTATATATTTGCAAAAAAATAACACATTTACACTAATGATTCATTTTTCATTTTTTTTAAATAATAATAATAATAATCATAATAATAATAAATAATAATAATAAATAATAATAAATAATAATAATAATAAATAATAATAATAATAATAATAATAATAATAATAATAATAATAATAATAATAATAAATAATAATCATAATAAATAATAATAATAATAATAATAATAATAATAATAATAATAATAATAATGATAATAATAAATATAATAATAAATAATAATAATAAATAATAATAAATAATAATAAATAATAATAATAATAATAAATAATAATAATAATAATAACAAATAATAATAATAAATAATAATAATAAATAATAATAATAATAAATAATAATAATAATAAATAATAATAATAAATAATAATAATAATAAATAATAATAATAAAAATAAGTAATAATAAATAATAATAATAAATAATAATTATAATAAATAATAATAATAATAAATAATAATAATAATAAATAATAATTTTTTGCAAAAAAATTTTAATTTTTGCAAAAAAATTTATTTGCAGGAAGAAAAGTTGCCTACTTGGTGCAAAATGTAATTCTAAGCAAAAAATATAAAGTGAAAAAATTAGCGGCAACCCTTAATTTCGAAGTTACGGATCTCCGAAGTTTTTATATGTAATATGGTATATATCGAGAATTTGATTGCGGAATGGGACAATATGGGTATCATTGGAAAGGGAATTTAGGAGCCTATTTAGTGAAGCAGGAAACATTGAAATAAATATACAAAAGCTGTTAAAAAAACAATTTTGTCCTTTATTAACGTAGCTTTACTAAATAAATAAAGTTATTCGGAATACTTCATGGAAAAAAAAATATGTATATAAGGAATGTAAAATGAATTTTAAGCAAAATATGGGAAAAACCTTCGTTTCCGAGTTACGGAGCTCTAAATTTTTCATGCATAATGTATTTTATGGTGGAATGAGACAATATGGGTATCATTGGAGAAGTTATAACATTTGTTTTTTCTCGCCGTGATTTTAATATATTTGGAGCTATAGTGCGTTTTGTGTAGAAACACTTAAAAGATTGACGTTTTGGTAAGTTGGATGTTGGTTGTACGAAAGATCAAAAAGTTTTGATTTTTTTGCAAGTTGTATAACTCGGTCGCAGCGTTAGTAAACATGTCGCACAATATTATTCTCTTTTCTTTTCATTTTCGTTGTGGCAACATATCAAAACACAGCGCAAAAGTATTCTATATACTTAAAGAAAATCAATATATGAATAAAAATCGAGGATTCTGATAAAATGTGGGCATTTATAGTATGTATTTTACAAATATATGCCTGAGTTTTGGAACTGCAGAAATGAATATTATAAAAATAAAAGCATTGGCAATAAAAGTTACAATAAATTAAATATGTCTTCTGTTATACGCATATAATCCTTGTAATCCTTTGGTTCACTTTCTTTTAAGGTTTTCAAAAGTTTGTTTTTAGAGTATGTTTTCTTTTCTATTAACCACTACTTTGACCACTTTCGGTTCATTCTAAACCTTTGTTAGCATTATTTTTTCTTGATCAAAGTCTTCATCGATTACAGCATACGCAATAATATCGGAAAACATCTTTACTGTAACGGCTTCTATATAAAATAAAGTTGTGCTGCGCGATTGTACGCAAGTTGTATAACTTGTAGAAAAAACACCCAACTTGATTACTACCAAAAGTTGTACAACAGGTCGCAACGTGTGTGGCTTGCATTAAAATTGCATTTTGTACCCATTTGGCAACTTTTTTATTTTGGAGCGTTGCCTGTAAATTTGATTTGTTCCTTGCAAAAAGAATTTTTTGCAAAATTTAAAATTTTAAAATGACTCAATAGTTTTTGTTTTTTTTTTTGCAAATATGGGTTTTCTTTAAAAACTTTTATACTGTTGATAGTGTTTAGTTATTTTTTGTTCATTTTAAGTTTTAAATGGTATTTCAAATTTTTTATTGAAAGTAGCATTTTTTGCAAAAATTAAAATTTTTGGTAAAATTTTCGTGAAAATACTTTTTTGGTAAAACTTTAATCGTTTAGTGAAATTTCAATTTTTTGGTAATCTTTGACATTGCGCATAGAAAATATTTGGCGTGAAGTTGAGTTGCTTATGTATCACCTTGGCATCTGCTCTGCACTCTCCTTCATTAAAGAATCTTTTGATATATAAGCGCGAAATTCAAGGCTCTTAGTAGGCTAAACGTTAGCAGAAAGGAATATACTGACGATATCAGATATTTGGTTTTCAGCTTCACTTGTACAAATATAATATAAAAAATGACTTAATAGTGTAAATGTTTTTGAGCGACTTTTTAAAATTTTTAAAGTTTGCCACCTAATAACTTTTTTCGTACGGTCTTTTAAGAAACAAGCTACACCACGATCGATTCGTATTTTATCATCTTTCAATCGTGTATAGCGTTATTATTCACGCGGAATAGTTTCCGAGATATAAGCGAAAAACTAAACTTATATATTTTAGGGATTATTTATATTTTAAAAGTTTGCCGCTTAATAATTTTTTCGAACAGTCTTTCATGAAACAAACTATATCACGATCGATTTGTATTATTATCCTTTTTCGATCCTATATAGCGGTATATGTGCACGCGGAACAGTTTCCGAGATGTAAGCGAAAAACTAAACTTATATATATAGCGATTTTTTTAAGTTTAAAAGTTTCGTACAGTCTTTCAGGAAACAAACTATACCACGATCGATTCGTATTTTAATTCTCTATAGATCTTATATAGCAGTATATGTGCATGCGAGTTAATTTCCAATTATAGGAAATGAGTAAAAAAATATATTTTCTTTTTTCTGCACCAAAAAATGTGTGTTTCTTTATTAAATATATTCTTAAGACTATCTATCCTACTTTTCTTAGCATCTATTTATATTAATAATTATGCTTAATGTTTCTTTGTCCTAACTCAAAATATGTTTTTCTTTGTTTAGGTTACTAGTACCTTTTTTATCAGTAGAACATTTTTTGAGTTATTTGTATTAAGTTAGAAAAGAAAGAATTTGTTTCTTATCGTTACAATAGTTGTATTTATGATGTTTGTCTTATCGTTACAATAGTTGTATTTATGATGTTTGTCTTATCGTTACAATAGTTGTATATATGATGTTTGTCTTATCTCTAGCTTAGAATAGTTATATTTGAGTTTATGGATTTATCATCTTTTATTGCTATCTAGTTATATTTGAATTTATGGATTTGTTATTACTATCTTAAAATAAGAGATGTTAACTCTCCTCCTTCTTAAAAAAAACGTCCTCGTTTTAAACTGTATATTGTCTCTGTCGGAGCTTGAGAAGTTCTATTTCATATAATTCGTCGATTTTTTTCCTTTGTGTTTCTATTTTTAATATTTTTGATATGAACGCTACGGTCCTGATCATTATAAATTACCTTTTTTATCCTTATCCGTACTTGTGTATTAAGGACTTTCACGTATCTTTTGTCTGCGACGGCTGCAAGAGCTGCTTTTTCGGTTTTATAAGCAATAAAGGCTGATGTGGCCCCGCTTTTCTTTTGAATATGTAGTTGATCAATTGTTCCGTATTTGGCAAATACTTCAATAATATTCATTCTAGTACATCGATAAGGTAAGTTGGTAACGTAAATAACTCTGTTGCAGGGTACAGTTTCGGGTATAGGTCCACTTTTAACTTGAGATAGTATTGTGGGCTCTTCTTTAGCAATGGCTACTTCTGAAGGAGCTTCATCATCATCGTCTTCAGTCACATCTTCTTCTTGTTCCTCGTCTTGATCGTCATTTTCATCACCTTCTTCCTGCTCTTCTTCATCGGAGGATTCTGCGACAACTGTTTCCTGAACTTTATTCGGATTATAATTTTTTGTTGGTTGTTGCTCCCTTCTGAGTGGGTTGTTTTGCTGCTGTGGAGAATATTGTGTTGAACGTCTAAATTGTTGCGAACTATCCACTTCCATGGGTTCCTGCCGTGGTTGATGATTAAATTGAGCTTGTACATTGGGATTGTACCTCCTTCTATCTTCGTATCGTTGTGGTCCGAAGTTTTGTTTTTGGTTGTATAATTGTGTTATAGCCAGTGTGTCGAACTGCATATTTGCGTTGTCATGGTATATGGTGCTTGCGATTGCAAATGCAGTTTCTAGGTCCTTTGGATGATGGCTATATAATGTACCGCTTGTGTATTTACTGTTGAGTCCTGTGATGAATGTACGGACTGCTTCCTGATTTGCATATTCCGCCATGGATTCAGATCCCTTATCACCTGACATCTCTATTTTCGAAAGTGCGAGGTTCAGTGCTTTGCTGATTTTGCTGTGGAATTCTGAGAGTGTTTGTCGTCCCTGTTTATGTTTCTTCATTTGCTCGAGAAGAACGTATAATGGTCGTTGATCTGCGTAAGTGTAGTAAAGCCTGTTAATTATAGAATTAAATTTCATCTTGGTGTTGTGGTTGATGAGGATGTCTGCTGCCTCTCCAACAATTTTTGAATGCAGTATCGTGAATGCTGTGTAGTAATTTGGGTGGTTGGAAAATTGTTTGATATTTTCCATGAATGTCCATGCCCTTGTCCGCCAGGATCTATATTGGTTTTTATCCCCACTGAAGCACGGTATAGCTTCGAATGTTTTTAAATTTATCTGAGTTGCATCCTTTATATTTGGTGTGAAGTCACTATGTTGTTCCTGCGTAGTGATTGTATGGGGAGATCGTTCCGCCTCCAGTGTATTTACCTTCAATTGAGTATTCTGTAGAGTTTGTGTGAGTACCTCTATTTGTGCTCGTAAAGCTGCGATATCTTGATTCATTGTGGCGTTGTCTTTTCCTATAGATTATAGGGAATTGAATATTTTCTGCCGTTTCTGACGTTGGTCCAGCATGGTAATTTCTGACTTTTTCAGAGATTGGTTTGCTTTTCTTCAAAGCCGTGGATTTTTTATTTAAATATCTTGAATGTCAAGAATACTTGGCTGTGGTCAAGAGTTTAGACCGGCTTGAGCACCCAGTTAATTTCCAATTATAGGAAATGAGTAAAAAAATATATTTTCTTTTTTCTGCACCAAAAAATGTGCGCTTCTTTATTAAATATATTCTTAAGACTATCTATCCTATTTTTCTTAGCATCTATTTATTTTAATAATTATGTTTAATGTTTCTTTGTCCTAACTCAAAATATGTTTTTCTTTGTTTAGGTTACTAGTACCTTTTTTTATCAGTAAAACATGTTTTGAGTTATTTGTATTAAGTTAGAAAAAAAAAGAATGTGTTTCTTATCGTTACAATAGTTGTATTTATGATGTTTGTTTTATCGTTACAATAGTTGTATTTATGATGTTTGTCTTATCGTTACAATAGTTGTATTTATGATGTTTGTCTTATCTCTAGCTTGGAATAGTTATATTTAAGTTTATGGATTTATCATCTTTTATTACTATCTTAGTTTTATTTGAATTTATGGATTTGTTATTACTATCTTAAAATAAGAGATGTTAACTCGCGCAATAGTTTCCGATATATAAGCGAAAAAGTGAACTTATATATTTGAGCTATTTTTTTCAATTGAAAAGTTTGCTGGCTTTTTACTTTTTTCGTACAGTCTTTCAAGAACCGAGCTTAACCACGATCGATTTGTATCTTTAGCCTCTATCGATTAGCCTTGTTCGCTATAATGCACGGCTTTTAGTTTGGTTTTTGTAACTAAAAAACCATCACAACTAATCACCATATGTATTAGGTGTAGATCCTTCATTTTTAAAATGGCGAAATCGACAACCTGAAAATCAGATTCTGCAAGCTAAGAGCTTTTTATTTAAATTTTTTATTTTGCAATACATTAAAAACTGACGATTTATGACCGCTTCTAAAAACTTTTATTTTTTGTCAAAATTTGTTTACATTTTGTTCTAAACAACAAAAATACTCCATTTTTTGCAACTCTGTTAAAAAAGTTTGCCGTTTCTCAGAGTGTTTTTTCTTCTTCATCGTTTCTTCTCTTGCATTATTTTTTTATCTTGCGTAAATTTCACAAAGTTTTTATGTATCAGTTTATAGATTTGTTACAAGGCGAATTAATTCGCCTTGGATTTGTTATCTCTTTTTAGGCAGTGTTCTCAAAAAATTTTAAAATGTAGAATTTGTAGCGTTTTTTGCTTAATGTTAATTTTTGATTTAATTAATAAATTTGATAAATGTATGTTAAACTCTTAAGGACATTCGTAAATTTATATTGTTTTTTAAGTATTACTGTGATTATAATTATTACTGCTATAATATTTTAATTATTTTTTTATTTTTTACTATCATTATGTTGTAATGTTATTTGTATTATTGTAAGAAATGCCTTAATAACTGTTATTATAATAGCTATTTTTAGAATCCGAAATTACGAAAAATCGTCGGAATATATCAAAATATTATTAGAAAGCTAGTATTTTGTTCATTACTCGAAGACGCTTTCGCGCGCACATATCCTACTAACCGGAAGACAATAATATGAATAAAACAAGATACAAATTATTTTCTGAAAAAAGATATTAAACAAACTTCCGAAAATAATGGAAAATCGTCGAATATTTTTATTACCCAAAAACGGTTTCGGGCGCATATATCTCGGTAACCAGTATCAATAGGATATGAAAAACATATATAACGTGGTATAATTTTTTTTCTGAAAAAAGATGTTAAACAGCAAACTTTAAAAAATTTGAAAAAAATCTTCAAAATATATTAAACTAATATTTTGTTATTTGCTCCAAAACAGTTTCGCGAAAACATATCCCACTACCTGGAATTTATAAGGGACAATAATACGAATAGAACATGGTATAAATTATTTTCTGAAAAAGTTATTAAACAGCAAACTTTAAACAATTAGAAACTATGTACAAGATGCTTTATAAAAGTAAAATATGAGAAAAAATGTGCATTATTCGATGTGATTTTGAACAGCAATTTGTTAATGTTTCTTAGAATACACAAATGAACTTAAATTGTCCTAAGCTGTTAGAATCAAATTTAAAGGTTGCCACTTTAATGATTGTAGAAATACATAAGCACTTTTTGCTAATAACTTCAAAACTATTTCGAGCGCACATATTCAACTGCCCGGAATCTATAGAGGGCAAAAGTAGGAATCAAACGTGATATAACTTGTTTTATACAAAACTATCTAGAGCAGAAAGCTTTCAAAAATTTAAAAAAATCGTCAAAATATTAAAAACCATTTTTTCACTTATTACTCCAACACCTTTTCGCACGCACATGTCTTACTACACAGAATCGATAGAGGATACGAATTAAACGTGTCATAAGTTAATTCCTCCAAAAAACTTTCTGAAAAAATATATTAAACAGGTAACTTTCGAAGGTTACGAAAAATCGTCTGAAGATATAATTCAAGGCGAATCTATGATAAGGGGGTAGTGATAGCGAATTCACTGCTTTTTGCAGGTAGCTTAACTACCAAGCACAATATATATAAAATCTCAAGGCGAATTGATAACCACGTGGTACTCGTATCATCAGCATCAAGGTACATTTATTTTACTAGGTAATAGCCGCTCTACAACAAATACAACATTTGTAAAAACAACATGGCATTTTATTGTTGCTTTGTGGGTGGAAATGTCAAAAATAGAAAAAGAAAATAAAAGAGAATTGGTCTAAAAACAAACGCTCTCTTTGTTCTACATATGCTGTATTTTTTGAAATTCGTAAACAAAAGTAGGAAAATGTAAGCAACTTTTGACATCTCCAACTACAAACCAGCTGGGCGGACGACACTACCTATTAAAATAAATGTACATTGATCAGCATGAAATACTGTTCGAAATAACGTCAAAGTTTTGTTTTTTGTTTCATTCTGTTTATTTTTCGTTTCTTGTGTTCATACATAACAAATAAAATGAATGAAACCGATTAAATTTAAGTTTAAGTAGGACATATCTTCCTCAAGAGAGCTAAATTCTACTTGCATTGGAAATGGATTTTAAGATTCCAAAAATAACAAAGAAAATATCAGAGTTTAAGGCAAAAGTTTTCAAGTTTATTTTTTTATTTAAACAAGTTTTTGCATTTAATTTAGTTTAATAACTATGAATATTAGTAGAAAATAAATTATCTTCTATTAAACATTAGTGAAAGATGGGCAAGAAGAGTATTTTAAATAGTTAATGGCCTATTAAGTCATTGCAAAAAAAATTGTGCTATATCATTAACTGTTGTCGGAAACTTAAAAAAAGATTGAAAACGATGGTAAGAAGTGCAAGGTGTTTCTATTTAAAATAAATTTACTTTTATTTTTGAGTTGTTATAATCATTTGATATTGAGTGTGTGTATGTTTGTATATATAAATACAAAAACTAAAAACAATTGTTTTGGAATATTTTTTGGCAAAAATGCAATTTCTTGTTCCATGATTAAGCTGTTTCCACAATTTTTTGTAATGTTGTTTATTTACTGAAACGCTATTTATTATTTATAAAAAAATATATATATATATTGATGAACAGCATTTATTTTTGTTATGTTAAAATTAAGTGCCTGGTTTTTTAAATATAGTTATTCTTGTTTTGAATTTTTTGACTGTTAAGGTCTCATTAATCTTTGATTGTTCCGTGCCGCTCTACTTTTTAAATTATTGTAATTAGTTTTTCTGTAACAACATATCAGCTGTTTATAATTAATAAAGAAAACACAACACACAACATAACAAAAAATAAACTACAAAAATGGGTTGTCTACAATTTTTTACTCACACTACCAAACAACTTCCAAGTAACATTACGTTGAATTCAATCTTCTACTGATTCAAACGAACAGAACAGAACAGAACGTCAAAGTGATAACAAACCACAAATACATATTTTCCATTTAACAAAAACTAATCAGCTGATTCGTTTCATCATGAGATGTAGTTTGCAATTGGGCTAAAGGCGAAAATTAACGGATTCGCCATAGCTACCAGCTATTGCCCCATTCCATAATCAAATACTCGATTATACCATATTATATATAAAAACTTTGGAGGTCCGCAACTTCGAAACTAAGGGTTGCGGCCATGTTTTTCTCTTAACATTTCTTGCTTAAATTGCATTTTGCACCCAGTAGGCAACTTGTTTTTATTTTAAAGCGTGTCAGTTAGCTTGATTTGTTACTTGCAAGGAGAATTTTTTGCAAATTTTACATTTTCCTGAAATTATTATTTTGCCCAGTAGGCAACTTTTTTTATTTTATTTATTTAAAAATGGCGAAAATGGCAACCTGAAAATTAGATTTTGCAAGCTAATATCTTTTTATTTTTCATTTTTATTTTACAATCCATTAAATATTGACGAATTGTGACCGCTTCTAAAAACTCTTATTTTTTTAATTTTGTCTACATTTTTGATATGAACAACAAAAATAGCCTTTTTGTACAACTCTGTTAAAAAAGTTTGCTGTGTCTCAGAGTTTGTTTTCTCCTACGTAAAGCTTTTGATATCAGTTGTTATAGATTTGTTGTCTCCTTTTACGCAGTGTTGTCAACAAATTTAAAAATGTAGAATTTTTAGCGTATTTTGCTTGATTTTAATTTATGATTAACTACTAAATTTGATATAAGTATTTTTAACTCTTAAGGAAACCCGTAAATGTATATTGTTCTTTAAAAGTATTACTGCAATTACAATTATTACTGCTATAATATTATAATTGTTAGTTTTTTTTATTTTTTTTACTATCATTATATTGTATTATTAGTTGCATTATTGCAATAAATACCTTAATAACTGTTACTATAATTGGTATTTTTTTAATCCGAAGGATGCATCGAGTATACTTTAAGAAAGTTGTATTAAACATAATAAAAAATAAATATCAAACATAAAATATAAATTTAAAATAAGGATTACAAATAAATGCTAGTTTAGTAGAGTACAGTTTTTAGTAGTGTGTGTATATATTAGTTATTATAATTATTAACTTTGTAGATAAATTAATATTTCAATATGAAAATATATTATTCGGAATCTTTTGAGCTTGATTTACTGTAATCGTGCTTGATTCTATCAAATAGAAATATTGTCTGATATTCTCATGAAATATTATTTAAAACTACAAAATGAGATGTATTACTGCGGGGAAAGCATATCTATATGGCCATTTCGCTACTGCTCATATAGTTCATCATAAAAACTATATTTCGTCTAATGTTCTTTATCCAATTAATAACCCATAAAGCCCTATCTGAACAATAATTATTTATGAATAATAATGATATATAACAATATTATATAAATATATACATATATATTAATACATACATTTATAATAAGTATCAGTCATGAGAGATTCAACTATAATTAAAATTAATGGTAATGTGCTATTAGATATTTTCAATTACGATTACATTATTTGAGATTTTTAATTACAAATTAAAGAAATTGTAATTAGGCATTAATCATTACTTGTAGTTTAACAAAATGAATAATAATCTCAAAAATATTATTGTAACTAAAAATTCTGAAATTGAACCTCTGAAATACTTATAAAATTTAAGCTGAAGTAGATAAATCAAAAACTGTAAATGTTGTAAAAGTAAGTAGCAACAATACAATATTATTAAAATTTGCTTAAGAGCTCAAAGGAATATTAAACATTCTCTTTAAGCTGTAATTTCCTTAAGATTATATATCAGAATTATCTTTAATACAATGAGTATTATACGTATGTGTTTATAAAATACTTTTACTTTTAATATCAAGTAGAAACTATTAAATGCATAATAGTATAGTATGTTTTATATCTTTAATTTGTAAATACAAATAACGCTTAATTTATTTATTTAAATAGGAATCATATTATTTTTTACATGTTTATTATGTGTATATTTTTGAAATAATATATTTTTTAACTATTATTATATAATTTTTGGCATTTATTTACCTTACTTTTTGTGCTAAATAAAAGTGTCCTGTTTCTGTATAGAATACATAGACAACAAAAAAATTAAATTGAGTTTCTGACATTGCAATATATAACAGCAGTAATAAGAAGAGTTGTTTTAATTATCGCTACAAATTGTTTAAAATGTTTTGCTTATCAACTTCCCTATTGATAAGCATATGGAACGTTTACGTTTATGCAGCAACTAGCTAGCGTTGAAGCCATCCGCAACATTTACATAAGAGTAATGAGGCCTTAAGTAACATTACTTAAAATCTACTTATAGTGCCAGTTCGCTCCACGTGCAATCGATAGAAATAAATATACAAATCGAGAAATTCGCAGATATTTATTAGGTTTTCATATATATTACCTTTACATAAAAAATTTTGTTTTCTGCATATTCGCTGCATATGTTGTTTAATTTTTAATTATAACATTAATTATTATTACTGGCAAGAATTTAAGAAAAAATCTATATTAATTTTAAATATCATAAATTCATACTATTTAATTCACAAGTTGCGAGATTTAATTATGTAACATAAGCCCTGACGTCCTACTTCATTATAACGTTTATATAAAATTCAATTAGCACTACTGAAAATCCAATCAAAGCTAGTTAAAAAAATTTGACGGCGGCATCAAAAAAGGCAATATATACAAGCAATCTTGCAACAAAAATTTTCATATGTATACTGTATGTCCTCAATATATGCGGAAGGCAGAATAGTGTCCTCAAACTATGCGGAATGCACATCAAATGATTTTAAACCTAATTCCTTTTTCACAGTTTTTCGAATTTCAGCAAAAAAAGTAAATATTTTTACTGTCCCCAAACTATGCGGAATACATACCATTGACACCGGTGCCTCCAGAAGCTATGTAAGTGAGAGTGTGGCGAAGGGCCTGAGAAGAAGCATCGAAGTGAGTCCATCAGTAAGTCGAATCAGACTGGCGAACGGAGCAACCGTGGAGGTAAGGAAACCATACGGATGGAGGTACGATTGGGTGGTAAGTGTTGCCGTTTAGAGCTAGGGGTAATGCCCCAAATGTGGGACAATGCGTTGCTCGGAAAAGATTTCTTGAAAGCGGTGGAGTGCGAGTTACGTTGTGGTGATCAGTGAATACGGTTTTCACGAGTTCGGCACCGAGTAATGGCGGCACATGAACAGCAGGAAGACGAAAACCCTTTTACATCCGTTTCAGATGAAACGTTTTTCATTTCGACGTTCCTGGGCCCGACGTCTTTGGCCGAACACAAAATAATTTTTAAAGATGACAGAGTGGTCCGCCAAAGGTATGCGCAACGTAATCGCGAGATGCAAAAACGTATAAATGAGGAGATTGATGAGCTGTTGAAGAACGGGTATATCGAACCATCAACGAGCCCGTATAGCGCACCTATTGTGGTGGCACCGAAGGAAAACGGTTCCCTCAGGCTATTTGTAGACTATAGGCTGCTCAACGCTAAAACGGTGGCCGACGCTTATCCATTGCCTAGGATTAACGCTATACTGGATCGTCTAAGAGATGCCAAGTTTATAAGCAGTATAGACCTCAAAAATGGCTACTGGCAGATACTTACGGCAAAAGGTAGCAGGCGCTACACAGCGTTTAAGGTAGCTGGCAAGGGTTTGTTTCAGTAGAGGGTGATGCCCTTTGGGTTGACGTCAGCCTCCGCAATTTATGAACGAACGCTAGACCAGGTGATTGGCGTGGAAATGGAGCCTCATGCGTTTGCTTATCTCGATGACATTATGGTAGTAGGTAAATCTTTACAAGAACACATGGAAAACTTAAAGAAAGTGTTTAAAAGACTGCGAAAGGCGAAAGTTTTTCCAAAAGGAGATAAAATATTAATCCACGTGGTCAATGAAAGTGGCATAAAAACAGATCCCGAAAATTTAGCGGCCATTCAAGAGCTGCAACCCCCTAAAAATGTAAGAGAGCTACGAAGATGCCTTGTGGTAGCGTCGTGGTACAGAAGATTTGTGCCTGATTTTGCGAAAACGATTTATCCACTAAACATAGTGCTGAAGAACGGAAAACACTTTTGGTGGAACCAAGAGCAGCAGAAGGCTTACCGATGCTCCAGTTTTAGCATACCCGGACTTCCCGAAGAGGTTTACTCTACAAACTGATGCGTATGACTATGGATTGGGAGCGGTGCTGACGCAGCAGCTTGACGGTCAAAAAAAGGTGATATCTTACGCGAGCCGTGGGCTAAGCCCGGTAGAGATGAACTACTTTGCAACGGAGAAAGAATATCTAGCCATCGTATGGGCCATAAGGAGACTGTTTAGAAAGGAATTTTAGTGGAACTTAGTTCAAACGTTTCGTCAGAACTAACACTATTTTTTTTTATTTCCCTTTTGTTCTTACAAGCACTTGAACCTGAAGAACGCTAATTAATAGAATAAAACACCTTGAATGCTTTTAAATAATGATTAATTAATTTCTTTATTTTTCATGCTTATATACTAAATTGTTTTACAATAAAGTGATTAAAATTGCTTAGTAAGAAGAATACATTTTGCAAAATTATCGAACCTATTTTTTATTATTAAAGTTAAAATATTAAAATCTGTTTTGTCAACTATAATGTTAAATGAAACTTAATACAAAATGTTTAGAAAATTGAACTTAACAAAAAATGGTTAGTCAACAACACTGGTTAATGAAGTTAATATAAAATTGGGTTATAAAATAAAGTGTTTACTTAACAATAATAGTTATTTAATTTTATTTAATTTAAATACGGAAATTGTGCAATGTTTTTTAATAATGATAAAATAATAAAATAATAAAAATAATAAAAAAAATAAAATTATGTTGATTAAGTATTCTCCCCCGCGTTGACCAACGGTCACTGGTGACAAGCGTTCATTAGGGTTGATGTTTGCACTGTCGATGGTAAGGGAACTGGATAAGGTGTCGGTTGAACAATCCTATGAATTTTTCTTCCTTTATAAGTTGAGTATAACTTGACCATAATGATGGCTATTAAAATGATTAGGGAAATTAAAAGTGCAGTGTAGCTGATGGCATGGTGATGTTGGCTTTGGGACCTGATTAATTCTGGCAATCTTACAATAGTTGACTCTTTAAGCTGTCTTTGCAGGTTATTCAGTTGACTTAGATGGGTTTCAATCTGGTTGTTAGTATTATTAAAAATTCTTTTGATCTCTTGTGGAGTGCTAATTTGAGCAATGTGCCTGAATGGGACGTATGAAGTATGCAAGATATTTGATGCATCAACATGGCCATGGATAGTGAGAGCGTTGGTTTTAATTATGCAACTTGGTTTTATTTGCATAATTCCAGTGCCTCTTATTAGCTGTTGTGATTTTTCATTGCCGCAAACTGCTGATATTTCTACATCTGTTGTGGTAGCAAAAATCCATTTATTCGGATTTTTCATTTGCGTCCATGTTGTGTTATCTGCCAGACGGATAAGACTACAATTGGCTGTGTTAACGCTGTTGAGGATATTAATTTCACAGGAATTTATATCCTTTTTGAATCTAAGCTGCTTATTATGGCATATATATGTATCCCTTGTTGCTATAGTGCAGCTTGACAAATCATCGGTTGTAAAAGGAATAAATTCATCTCTGTGAGGATTCATTGCTAAAAGAGGTACATCTGGTTTAATGGATATTAGTGAGTTATTTCGTATTGCTGGTACCGGAGTTATCTTCAGAAGTTCAAGGAACTGTTGATCGATCAGTGGCAACCTAATTTCAAAGAGAACTTCATCTTTTGTCACTGCTCCATTTGCCTTCATAAGCTTGTATAGTTTGACCAAATTATCTTCTTCAATTGGAAGCGTACGTTGTACTGGTAGATGTGCCTTCATTGTAGTTAATTCATGTCTTAGCTGATGTGGTGATAATAAAAGTGGACTGATTTTTTTCATGGTGAGCATCGGTTAGTACGTCGATAATCTCTTTTTCTACCCTTTGCAAGTTCAGTGCTGTTAATGTTAATTGATTGGCAAGAAGTGATATTAGTTGTGTTTGGCTGACTTCTGAGAATTCCCTAGCAATTACATTTGTTTCATTGTTAATTCTTGCAAAAATCTCTGATAGTTGTTTTTGTGTGCTGACTTCGTCTTCTTTAATTATATTAATAGTGGAATCAATAATTGATATTTGGTTTTTGAGTAATTTAAAAATATAGTCTGTTTCGATCTTCGCCCTTTTAATGGTGTCTGACTTTTTATTGGCATAGTCTGAGTCCAGCACTCCAAAAAGTGTCCTTGCTACATTTCCAACAATGTTGAAAGTACCCCTTTTAATTCTTCTAGCGGCAAATAGTTCCTTTTCCTCCAGCAATTCTTCTTTTACTTGATTGAAATTATTTATTAAAATATTGCATGTTGCCCGATGTGTGATGGTTGAACATAAGTGTTGCAACGTGGTTAATCCAGACTGAAAAATCTTTAACTCGGACAAAAAAGGTGCTAGATCATAGTATACCATGAGTTTTCATTCAGCTGTTGCTAGTTTTATGGTACCGATACCTTCAAAGTAAAGCCCTGGATCAGAATTGAAGTTCTTTATCTCTACGGGACTGCCCATAACAGCTGGAATAAAAAGAATGGCTATTATCATGGTGAGTACAAGAGAGTTAGTAATAGTCTTCGATTTTTTGGTGGGTGGAGTATGTTCTTCGTCAACAGTTTCTAGGCGAATAGGATTGGATAACCCAGTTGCAGGTAATTCCTCTTCATAAAGTAGCGGAGCTAATCTGTGAATAGGTCTTCTTTTTATTCCTGCAGTTGTTTTTGCATCTGCTACCCGAACCTTTCCATCATTTCCCTCGTGTGTTTGAAGGATTCTTCCAAGTGGCCAGCTCATAACCGGTAAATTGTCTTTTTTATGATAACCATCTGTCCTTCTTTCACGTTTTCAGATGATGATTTCCACTTCTGTCTTTCCTGCAGTTGGTGTAAATACTCGGTAGACCAACGTTTCCAGAACTCATGCTTGAGCTGGGAAACGAGTTTCCATCTTGTGGCGAAAGAAATATTTGGTTGCACTGATCTACTATCTACTTGGGCTGTGAATGGTTCTCCAATTAAGAAGTGTCCGGGAGTCAGCGCAGTTA
Source organism: Cistogaster globosa (assembly GCA_937654795.1). Lineage (NCBI taxonomy): Eukaryota > Metazoa > Arthropoda > Insecta > Diptera > Tachinidae > Cistogaster > Cistogaster globosa. Next base: position 97,328,028 of record OW569403.1, on the reverse strand, counting down.
GATCATTTGGATTAGATGACATCGGAGTTAGCGGACGAGAGTTTGATATAGCTTCTATTTCTATAATCACTGTCTCGAGCTCTTCGTGCGTTAGTGACCCTGTTGAAACACTTCGTAGTAAAAGTTGCTTAGCGGCCTTTACTGCTGCCTCCCATAAGCCTCCAGGTGGAATAAATTTGAATTCGATGCCTTCTTTACTGCAAGCTTGTAAGATCTTTTCTTTGGAGTTATTATCAAATATCGCTTGATTTAATTCTTCTAGCTGATTCCGCGTACCTATGAAGTTTGTACCATTGTCGGAATATATGGTCTCGCACCGCCCTCGGCGTGATAAGAATCTCTTTAGCGCTTCAATGAATGCATCTGTTGTCAGTTCCGTTACAACTTCCAGGTGTACAGCCCTTGTTGAGAAACAGACAAAAACAGCTATGTAAACTTTATGCGGTTTTTTACCCCTTATCTTAAAATGAACCCAAAACGGCCCGCAGTAGTCAACACCAGATGTGATAAATGGGTGTGATGGGGTTACCCTGCTTTCTGGTAGATCTCCCATTATTTGTGAAAAAAGTTTAGGTTTCGATCTTGTACATCGCACACAATTTTGGACTATATTTCTTGCCATTGATTTACCCTTGATGATCCAATATTGTTGTCTGGATATGGCCAATAATGATTGTGGGCCACAATGATAGTTTTTTTTATGTAACATTGTGGGTATAAGATTTGAAATTGAGTCGTTGTAGGGTAAAAGTATGGGATGTTTTGCGTCATATAATAGATCAGATGCTTCCAATCTTCCTCCGACCCGCAAAATGTTATTTTCATCTAGGAATGGAGATAAACTGCTAATTGTGCTGGACTTGTCTATTCTTCTTCTTCAATTCAGATATCTCCTTCGGTGGTCTGAACTGCGTGAATAATTATATACCGTGAATCATCCAGTTCTCTAGGACTCAGCGAAATGTGTTTTGGTCGAAATTCATTTTGCGTTTTTTAATTATTAATGAATCTTAGTACGTAACCCAAAACCTTCTGTAATGTTATAAATGAATTTTTTGTTGAATTTCGTATATAAGGCTATCGTTGCTTAATGCCATAGTTGCTGTAACAGGAACCAATTTCTTTTTCTCAACATCAGTGGGAATTTCTTGATGTAAGTGTTTTGATGGCCACGATTCCTCTCTTCCATGAAGAAAAAGTGGTCCATATAGCCACAAGTTACATGCTGGCAGATCTACTGCACCAAGCCCTCTGGATAGTATATCGGCTGGGTTGTGTCTTGATCGTACATGGCGCCATTGTTCAGCTAGAGTTAGTGACTGAATTGTTGATACTCTGTTGGCGACAAAGGATTTGTATGAAGATGATTGTGAATATATCCATGACAGTATGATTTCTGAATCAGTCCATAGAAATGTAGCTTGATCTTCAAACAGCAGGTCAGTTTTAAGTCTTTTAGCAAGCTATGCTGCCAGAACTGCTGCACATAACTCTAGTCGAGGTAATGTCTGCTGTTTCAATGGTGCAACTCTTGATTTTGCACAGAGCATGCGCACGATTGCCTGCTCATTCTTTAGAGTTGCACGAATGTATGCAACTGCACCAAAAGCCTTCTCAGATGCATCTGCAAATACGTGAAGTTGAGTTTTTACCTGGATTTAGCCCTGGACGAAGTGTCGTGGTATAGTCAAATTCTTTAAATTTTCTAAATCGCTTCTAAATGTGCTCCAAAATGCACTAAGGTCATTAGTTAATGGTTCATCCCAATCTAATTCATGATGCCAAAGGTGTTGAAGAAATATTTTGGCCTTAACAATCACAGGAGCTAACAGACCAAGTAGATCAAATAGCCTTGAGAGATCAGAAGTTACTGTTCGTTTTGAGATTTGCTGATATTGGGTTAATTTAACTTTAACGCAAAAGTTATCGCTTTTAGGTAGCCAATATAATCCTAAGGTTTTTATTGAATTACTACTATTATTATCGAAATCTAAGTTAACCTCTTGGTCACCAGTTGGAATATTTTTTAGCAAATGTGGATGGTTTGCGCACCATTTTTTCAAACTAAATACATATTTTTTTAATATAATAATGAGTTCCTTTTGCATCTCCACTGCTATGTTTAGGTTATCAGAACTTCCGAGGCCGTCATCCACATAGAAGTTGTCTTTCAGCATCTGAGAACCATACGGAAACTGGAGAGAATTCTCATTTGCAATTTTTTGTAGACATCTTGTGGCCAGGTAAGGTGCTGCACGTGTCCCGTATGTTACGGTGTTAAGTTTGTAATAGGCAAGTGGCGATGATGGACCTTCCCTCCACATAATAAGTTGATATTGTTGATCATTTGGGTTAATCAGTATTTGCCTGTATATTTTCTCGATATCGGTTGTAAAAACGAACTTTGGCAATCAAAAACGAATTAAAATAAAAAATATATCACTTTGCACCACTGGACCAGTATACATTAAGTCATTTAATGGGTATCCAGTTGATGTTTTTGCTGATGCGTCAAATACTACCCGAAGCTTTGTTGTAGTGCTATCAGGTTTGAATACGCAGTGATGTGGAATAAAATATCTTGGATGTGGTAAGTTATCTAGGTTTACCCTTTGCATGTGGCCTAGTTGCTCATATTCCTTCATGAATTGCGTATACTGAACTCGGATATTTTCATTCTTTTGGAGTCGTCGCTCCAAACTAACAAATCTGTTGTATGCCATAGCTTGTGAATCACCCAATGATGTTGGGTTTTCCCGAAATGGAATACTGACGATAAAGCGACCATTTAACAAATCTGTTGTATGCCATAGCTTGTGAATCACCCAATGATGTTGGGTTTTCCCGAAATGGAAGACTGACGATAAAGCGACCATCTGTGTTAGTTTGAGTATGATGAATAAAATGAGCTTAACATTCGGCATTTGCTGGAGACAGAATCCTTTCATTTGGTTCTACTTCATCGAGTTTCCATAGTTTTTCGACCGCTTGTTCTAGTGAAGACTCCTCACCAAATACTGCACATGTAAGTGGTGGTTTTGAGCTATGGGCAATGTTTTGTCGAACAGAGCCGCCCACGATCCAACCAAGTAACGTGTTTGGAAGCGTTAGACCGCCGTTATTCAGTTTTATTGCACCAGGCTGCATAAGACTAAAATAGAATTCAGCGCCAAGGAGGACATCGATTTTTCCTTGCTGATAGAATCTGGGATCTGCTAAGTAGATATTACTTGGAATGTTCCAAGTTGAAAGATCGAGGTTTTGATTTGGTTGTGCCGGAATGATAGTTGGGAGGACAATCGCTTCCAAGTTTGTTGAAAAGTCATTATTTGTAGAGAACATTTCAACATTCACGCGGTACTCTGCTCGTTTTTTAATCCTTCCCACGATCTAGTTTTTTAATCATCAGTTGTATGATTATGGCATCCCAAGATGAAGTGTTAATATTTAAGTTATTTAACGCCAACAGACATTCTTTGGTAGTGTCATAAAGAGTCTTAATTGACGCGCTAGGCATGGTTACTGTAGGTTGGTTAAGGATCTTGTCTACTAACGTCGCTACTATAACTCTTTTGTTATCATAGCGCTCCTGAAGTAGTGTCCATGCTGTCTTGTAGTTCTCTTCGGTAAGAGTTAGATGACTGATAAGCTTTTTGGCTTCTCCTGAGATGTTTGATTTGAGGTACCACATTTTCTGAACGTTTGGTAGAGGTTGCTTGTCGACCATTTCCGTTAACAGCTCATAATACTGACACCACTTTAAACAATCTCCATTAAATTGTGGAATTGTAACTTTTGGTAAAGGCAATGAGCTATGTACGCCTAGGTTGCTTCCCAATTGTAATGCACCATCTACATACTGCCGTTTGTGTTGATCTGATAGTACTGCCAATTCTATCAAATAATGTTGAACTGAGTCATCTAGTTTATGGTATTCATTCTGGTCAAGTTCCAGTCTTGTAGGATCTTCGACTTCATGCCACAATTCATCATAAAATTCTTGAATTTGATTCAATAATTTTTTTATGGTTTCACTCTTTATCTGATAAAATTGTAATGGATGATCCTCTCCCTCCAACGATAATCCTTTCAATAAACGTGTTAAGGCCGTCATTCGAGCTTTTAGTTTTCTACCTAGCCCTTTAACTTGAGCTGGCAATACTTCGTGATCAGATGGATTATGGGACTTGAGTTCTAAAGTTTCTTTTCTGATTGTTGGTAATGGCTTGACCCTGAGCTTGTTAATTTGAGACGTAAGAAAATCAATTGTCTTACTGAACATTTCTCCTATGGATTCGTGTAGCTTTTGGACAATATATGGATCACTGGCTGATAGCGTATTATCTCTTCTAATCGCGTTTTCTGTTTTGTCAAAGGCCTGCCATTATGTATTTAGTTCTTCCCTTTTAGTTTTGTAGAAGTCTAACGTTCGCCGATCATGTGGGACCTTTTTGATGTGTAACGAAGTTTTCTTCGTTCATATAAGTAGCTACTAAGTGGGAAAGAAATTTATATTCAGTTAAAGAAATATGTAATGAAATTACTTTATTTTGTTCTTACGAAAAGAATTTATATTATTTTCATTATTATCTATCGTTATTATTTTTATACTTTTATTATCAATAATAAATTGTTATTAGTAGGAAAAGTATTATTGGCCTTGAATTGTAATTATAAGTTAAAGATAAAATGTAAATGTAAAATATAAGAGAAAATGTAAATGTAGTAGTTAAGAGAAATGTGTATGATCTGTATAAGAGAACCAACTAGAAGAGAAAGGTTAATGTGTAAGTGTGAGTTATATCTGGTCACATGCTCTGCCCACTTATGCGAATACTGATAGGTGTAGTGTTGGTGTATTCATCGTTACATCTTTAGTTGAGCTTGCGCCGTCAAGGTGTTTGGACACCTACGCAGGTTTTTATAGCTTCGCTGGTTGAAGTACACCAAGGAATGTAAGCCAGCTCAATGTAGTGGTAGAGGGTTCTACTGGTTAATAGAGCCATAGTTCCCAGACCGGTAGTAGTAGTGATATAGGGCGACTACTGGTTATGATAGCCATAGTTTCCAGACCTAGATGTAGTAGTGCGCAGAGAAACCACTGGTTAATACAGCCATGGGTCCCAGGCGTTGTGATGACTAATACACTAACAATCAAAAAAAAGATATATCAATCTTAGTTGAGACGAGGTCAAGGAGAGTTCTTTTCCTACCGCTAAACCCATCAGACGTCTGACGGGTACTCTGCGACACTCTGGTCTTTTTTTTTTTTTGTTTCTTCCAGGACATAAGGATATTCGCTGGTTGGTTCAAGTTTCTATAGACTAAAAATAAAGCTTTATAATTTAATAAAAGGAGTCAATAAAAAAATGAAATTTTGAAGACTAAATTGGCTGGAAAAAAATATTTTTAATAATCCTGGCTAACCCTGAGAACTATCCAGGAATTCCCGTTATAAATGGCGCAGGAACAGGGACAATAATAAGAAGAATATAATTAAAGAATAAAATTTAATAATAATAATAAAAAAATTTATTATTAACAAAACTTAATATAAAAAAAATTTAATATACATACACATTTAGTAATAAGCAATAAAAATAAAATTTAAATATAAAACCTTAGAAGTCAATAATAAATTTTAAATAACTGAAATTACTGGAAAAGGCCTAAACTAGGAAATAAAAAGTGTAGCTGCAGTCTAAATAGACTACTCGTAATGATGAGCCGTGCTTTCATGAATCTGGTCAAGAAGGATGCTTTGAGCACATGCCTTAAGGAGCTGGGCCTAAGTGACGAAGGTAACATGGATGAATTAAGAAGTAGACTTCGAACCTTTTAGGACAAATTAGAAATTACACAAGATCAAGAGGCATGTATTCAGAAATTGAGGTTAACCTGTGATCCCACATCATCAGGTAAAGATTTAAAATTGCGACTCTTCCCACTTCTCGTGCTTCATCCCCATTAAATTCAGGCGGTGAACTTATGTTAAATTTGCAAAATGAACCGGATATTTGTGACAAAATTCGTAAGTGGGGCGTCAAGTATGATGGTGGTAAAAACCCACTTTGTTTTTTAGAGAGAATGGAAGAGCTAGCCACATGCTATTCGTTTACACGTGCGACATTGCTGAATGCCATGCCCGAATTGCTAAAGGGAGAAGCTTTAACCTGGTATCGCAATAACTACAAAACCTGGCAGTCTTACAGTGACTTTGTCGAAGATTTTAAATTGTTCTTTTTACCTGTCCGATTTTTTGAGTCTCTGGATGATGAAATTAGGAATCGTTTAAAACATCCCAATGAAAAGTTCGTCGATTATGTTACTGGAATACAAACCTTAATGCGATTGGCGAACTTGTCTGCAGAGTAACAGCTCGAGAGAATTTTTCGAAACTGTCGCTCCGAATATAAAATTTATATAAAACGACGCGATTTTAGCAAGTTAAGGGAACTTATAGTCATGGCTCAAGAGTTTGAGAGCATTAAGTCTGAGGAAGTGTCGCAAAAGAAACCCATCCGTCGTGTGCAATCTGTCGTTGCTTCTGGAGCTACAACCATAACTTGCTATCGGTGTGGCGAATTTGGACACACACGAGCAGCATGTTCGAATCCTCAAATTTTATTTTGCTGGGATTGTGGAAAAAGGGGTGTTTGAACCGTTAATTGCTGCAGGTCCGGATCGGGAAACTCCCCAAGAGGTCCTTTAGCAAGGGAAGTAGATCTCTAAGGATGCAACCCTTGTCAATTTTATTATCTCTTGATGACCAATTACGCTTAAGGACCAGGATCACGATTAAACACAAAACTTACTGTGCTTCGGTAGACGCTGGTGCAACGCATTCCTGTGTACGTCTAGCAGTCGTGGAAGAATTGAAGAAACCTGTGGGTGAGTCAACTGTAAATGCGATTGAGTTAGCCGACCGTTCTAGGATTTCAGTTGAGGGTTCCGTAAATATCTGGTTCACATTAAAAGGTTAGCACACCATAAAAGCTTTCTGGTGCTTAAGACCAGCATTGACCCAAGTATAATCGGAATGGATTTTATAGAACAATTGGGCTGCGAACTACACATAGCTCCCGGGAATAAGACCAAATCCTATCCAGAGCTATGCAAGAACGTAGGCCAAATTGGTTCGTTACAACATTCTCCGAGTAACGATAAAACTGACGATGACCAGGTGGAACAAAAAGTCATCGAGTTTCTTAAAAGGGAGCTGCCGCGTTTTGACTCGATTTCTGGATTTTCCAATGTAACTGAACATGTTATTACAATGAAGCATTCCCGGCCATTACGCCAGAAGTATTACCCTAGAAATCCAGCAATGAAAAAAATAATAAACGAACAAATAGATGATTTGGTAAAGGAAAAAAGGATTGAGCCATCGAAGAGTCCGTATAGCAGTCCAATTGTGCTTGTCTGAAAGAAGAACGATGAATGGCGCCTATGTGTGGACTATAGGCAACTGAACGAAAATTCGATACGGGATGCCTATCCTATTCCTCAAATCAACTCCATTCTTGAAAAACTACGGAACAGTGTATTTTTTAGTACCATTGAACTTTGTCATAGATATTGGCAGATACCCATGTCTGCCGAAAGTAAAAAATATACTGCCTTTACGGTTCCAGGACGTGGTCTGTTCCAGTGGCGTGTAATGCCATTCGGCCTTCATTCTTCATCGGCTACTTTCCAGAGGACTCTCGATGAAGTTATAGGGCCAGAACTGAAGACGTTTGCATTCGCATACCTCGATGATATAGTGGTTATGGGAAGTACCTTAGATGAGCACCTAAACAACCTGAAAACTGTTTTCGACCGCCTAATAGCGAAAAAATTACGAATCAATAAGGAAAAAGGCACGTTTGTGAAGAAACAAATACGATATTTAGGGCATATCGTAAGTGAAAGCGGTGTACATACCGATCCGGGAAAAGTAAACGCTGTCCTGGCGATACCTGAACCCACTACTTTAAAGGAGTTGCGTTCTTTTATTAATACTGCAGCGTGGTATCGACGATTCATACCAAATTTCTCTACACTAACAAACCCCTTAAACAAATTACTCAGAAAAGGGCAAAAATGGGAGTGCGAAAATGAACAGAAGGCGGCATTCGAAACGATTAAGCAAAAACTAGTAGATGCACCAGCTCTTGTTTGTCCTGATTTTAACCTTCCCTTCGTACTACAAACAGACGCGAGTGATGTTGGCCTAGGTGTAGTTTTGACCCAGGAGTTTCAAGATGGAGCCAAGGTTGTTGCTTATGCCAGTCGTACACTTTCTGCCCCGGAACGGAATTACACAGTTACGGAGAAAGAATGTTTGGCAATAATTTGGGGTGTTAGAAAAATGAGGCGCTACATAGAGGGTTATCATTTCATTATTGTCACCGACCACCAGTCCCTGAAATGGTTAAATTCCATCCAATCGCCTTCCGGTAGAATTGCGCGGTGGGCTATAGAAATGATGCAATTTGATTATGAGGTTCGATATCGTAAAGGTAAATTAAATGTTATTGCTGATTTTCTTTCCCAGACCGGTAGTAGTAGTGGTATAGGGCGACTACTGGTTATGATAGCCATAGTTCCCAGACCTAGATGTAGTAGTGCACAGAGAAACCACTGGTTAATACAGCCATGGATCCCAGGCGTAGTGATGACTAATACACTAACAATCAAAAAAAAGATATACCAAGCTTAGTTGAGACGAGGTCAAGGAGAGTTCTTTTCCTACCGCCAAACCCATTAGACGTCTGACGAGTACTCTGCGACACTCTGGTCTTTTTTCTTTTGTTTCTTCCAGGACATAAGGATATTCGCTAGTTGGTTCAAGTTTCTATAGATTAAAAATAAAGCTTTGTTATTTAATAAAAGGAGTCAATAAAAAAATGAAATTTTGAAGACTAAATTGGCTGGAAAAAAAATTTTTTAATAATCTTGGCTAACCCTGAGAACTATTCAGGAATCCCCGTTATAGATGTTTAAGATAATTTTTTCTATCTCAGTTGCTTTTGCTTGCTGCTGAGATATGAGACTCTTTAGGTTAGCCATGTTAGATTGCCGTTAAATTCATTATTTGAAAAAAAAGGTAAGTGGTATCTCTCCTGTTGAGTTGTTTTATACAGACTAGCTGTCCTGATAAATTGGACTGATTATCTTGATGAAATGATTTGTACAGACTGGCTGTCCTGATAAATTGGACTTATTATTCTGATGAATTGATTTGTACGGACTGGCTGTCCTGATAAATTGGACTGATTATCCTGATGAATTGATGCGTGTTTGTTTTAATTTTTAAAGTTCCTTACCACTGGTGGGGGAAACTTTAGAAATTATGTAATCTAGGGGTCACCAAAACGTTTAGAAAGGAATTTTAGTGGAACTTAGTTCAAACGTTTCGTCAGAACTAACACTATTTTTTTATTTCCCTTTTGTTTTTACAAGCACTTGAACCTGAAGAACGCTAATTATTAGAATAAAACACCTTGAATGCTTTAAAGTAATGATTAATTAATTTCTTTATTTTTCATGCTTATATACTAAATTGTTTTACAATAAAGTGATTAAAATTGCTTAGTAAGAAGAATACATTTCGCAAAATTATTGAACCTATTTTTTATTATTAAAGTTAAAATATTAACATCTGTTTTGTCAACAATAATGTTAAATGAAACTTAATACAAAATGTTTAGGTAATTGAACTTAAAAAAAAATGTTTAGTCAACAACAATGTTAATTGTCAACAACAATGGTTAATGAACTTAATATAAAATTTGGTTATAAAATAAAGTGTTTAGTTAACAATAATAGTTATTTAATTTTATTTTATTTAAATACGGAAATTGTGCAATGTTTTTTAATAATGATAAAATAATAAAATAATAAAAATAATAAAAAAATAAAATTATGTTGATTAAGTATCAACAGAGACTAAGACCTTACTCGAAGGCAGTAGTGACAGATCATCTGGCATTGAATTGGCTTAACTCGATCGCAAGCCCATCTGGAAGAATAGCGCGTTGGGCCTTAGAACTCCAACAGTTCAGTTTTTAAGTACAGTATCGTCGAGGTAAACTTAATGTGGTAGCCGATGCCTTATCCCGGGACTTAGTCACGGTACGGTAAGCCCTACAGGAGACCTCACTAGAGTGCAATTTGTGGAGAAGAAAACGCAATGAGGTGGAAAAAGAGCCAGACAAATTCCAAGATTTCACCATTCAAGAGGGCCAACTCTACCGCTATTTGCCGACAGCAGATAACGACGAGGAGGCAGTAGCATGGAAATTATGTGTCCCCTTATTTCAGAGGAATAGACTGCTAGATAAGAATCATAATTCACCCACAGCTGGACATCTGGAAGTACAAAAAATAATAGCGCGTGTCTGTAATAGGTATTATTGGCCGGGGATGCATAGAGACATCCGAACGCATGTCCGCAGGTGTCAAGTGTGTTAGCGGCATAAGCCTGACCCACAGCGGCCGGCAGGCCAAATGCTGTCAAGAATTGCGGAAGAGCCATGTTACTAGTCCTTACCGACAAGTTCTCTAAATAGTCTGAGCTGATACCACTGCGTCGAGCTACGGGTGAAATACTGCGAAAATCGTACCGGGAAAGAAATTTAGCAAATTTCGGGGTACCAAAGGTACTTATTATAGACAACGGCTCACAATTCTCAAGTAAGGCGCTTAGAGCATACCTAAAGAAGATCGGGGTGCATCACCAGCTAACGGCCCCCTACACACTTCAAGAAAACCCCACTGAACGCGTCAACCGCATGGTGAAAACCACGATAGCGCAATACGCTGGCTCGGATCAGAAAACGTGGGATGAAATCCTACCAGAGATACAACTTGCGTTAAACACGTCCAAGTCGAACTCTACGCAGTATACGGCCGCCTTCTTGTTTCAAGGCAGGGAACCGGGACTTCCAGCTACTTTGTACGACGAAGTAACACCAGGAACAGGCACGGAGATAAGGTTGCCAGAAGAAAAGGCTGAAATGATGAAACAAATTTTTAATCTGGTCAGGAGAAACCTGGTACGAGCGGCAATAGACCAAGCCCGTTATTACAATATGCGTCGTAGGAAATGGAGTCCTAGGATAGGCGAATTAGTCTGGGTGAAAGAACATCATTTGTCCAACGCAGCCGAAAGTTTTGCGGCCAAGCTTGCACCGAAGTTTGATGGCCCTTATCGAATTCGTTCCTTAATTTCCCTAGTTAATGTACAGGTACAAAAGGATTGTCAGAAGGCTCTGCGCACTGCTCACATCGGTGATTTTAAAGTGTACATAGGATTTAGCAGAGAAAAGGATAGAAATAACTAACCAGGGCCGAGTCAATAAAAAAAGTGAATTTAAATAATAATAATAATAATAATAATAATAATAATAATAATAATAATAATAATAAAAACAATCATTAAAAAAATGTATATAATGAATTCAGTAATACTACCGTGAATTAATTAATATCGATGAACTAATATAATAAATGAATTACACAAGCAGAAAAAAACTACAATGGCAACATTTGGTAGAAGTTCAATCAACGCTTTGGTATGATCACGAGAGTATGCTCAATTTAAATCATCTTACGTCAGTTTATTTTGAACAGTGCATGCAAGCAGTCGCAATTATTACGACCGGCAGCAAACAAAAGAAAAACCAAAAAAAAAAAAAACAACAAACAAAATAAAAAAAAGAGATAAAAAAAACAAGAAATAAAAAAAGCAAGTACAACGGTGGTTGAATATTACTTAATAGTAGTTAAAACAAAAAAAGTGTTGATGTGTATAAACATGCAAAATAATAAAAAAACAACAACTAAAAGGAAAAAAAAGTTTATATTAATATACATACATATAATAAAAATAGAATTAATAAATACTCGGTTATTTATTTATTTATGTTTATATGTATTTAAACACATATATTGTAAAAAAATTAATAAGATTTGAATATAGAGAATAGTTGTGTTTATATATATATATATATATATATATATATATATATATATATATATATATATACATGTATATAAAATAATTGTGTGTGTAGTAGAGCTATGGTTGTGTTGTCCGTGTCTTTGAAATGCGTTTAATTTAAAAGACTTCAATGCTATTTGCAGATGAACTGTCGCGAAAACCAAAATGGAAGAGTACCCCTCTGGGTTTGTGAAACTATCACCATTTCGGACACGGACTCTGAGGGTAAAGACGTGGCCATTGAAATTCGCTGTTCGCAATCGACCGCTATATCGAATGGGAGTCTGGTGACGGAAGCCGAAGGGGGGTGGTTTGACCCGGCTGTGCAACCGTCAAGCTCACAGGTGTCGCAGGCTTCAGAGAGGGAGTGGGACACGAGGATTTGAGTTGAGGCGAGGGTGGATCGCTGCGTGATTAGGCGCCGAAAATGTCGCCAGTACATTGCCAACGTAAGAATCACTTGGACCGTGGGGAAAACGGATAGTGATGTGGAGGATCCAGATCCACTCGTGGAATTCCCTGTATCGCCAGAAAGCTGGCAATTTTTGACGGTCGGGTGAGCCCGGAGCTGGAGCGTGAAGTTGAGGACCCGCTGCTACTAGAGGAGGCAGAGGAATTAAGGATCAGTGGAGTAGAGGAAGACGTCCTGTCGCTAGGCGAAATAAGCCTCGGAAGCCTGGAAGAGCTGATTCATCAGGCTCTGCAACAGGAGCAGGAGCGTGTCCAGCAGCAGTCGCTCCTCCGAATGAGGAAAACTTGGCAAACATACCTTAGGAGTTGCAAGAGGAAATTACAATCGCTCTAATGAAGCGTAAACGGTTGTGCTTTACGCAGGATTTTGGCAACCAGTCGTATCGCATCAGAATATCGCCGTCGGGTAGGGTGGTGGTACGATCTTTAGTGAGAGAGGGGATATGTGTGAGGACTTAAACTTCGGGGAATTTAAATCCACACAAGAAAATTAATATGTATAAATAAAAAATTAAAATTACAGGTGTTGTGTTTTAGTGGGAATGTGGATAACATCCACTTAAGGGAGGAGCGAATAATATTCGCCACAACTTAATTAAAATTGCTTTTATTACAGCAGGAGACGTTAGTGGAAGAGAGGGAAAGCTAAGTAGGCATAAGATGATATTACACAGAGGAAAACAGCACAGAGAAGACGAGCACACACACACACAGGAAAACAAATAGCAGCCGACAAAACATAGAGAAGCAACAGCATCGAATACAATCCATACAACGAATACAATCCACACAACCGCTATCGGTTCAAACCATACGAAATTGTGTGTGGTTTTGTAGTTATGAAGTCGTAGCCAAGATTGCTATAAAAGCAGGATGAAATAGAAAATAGGATGGTTTTTTAAGTGGTGAACGTAAGCAAGTGGTAGCAAAGGTCGGTAAGAAAAGATTAAAAATTTAAAGAGCAAGTGATAAAAGTAAATGTGGATTAGTAACACTAATCCTAGCAAATATAAGTGTAGGGAAATTTCAGACGGATTACATCCGGCTTACCTCCTTATGGAGGAAGGAGGAATAGGGCACTGGCTCAGGGCAAAGCTATAGATAGTTTTCCAGGAGGTTCTCACCCGAAAAGCTTAGGGAAAGTGTAGGCCCTGAATAACATTCGGGCAGAAACCACAGAATAGAAGTTGAGGTATAGGAGTGACTAGTACGTCGGCTCGTGTTACCACGAAGGCATACACTAAGTTATTTTAAAACACAAAAGGATTGAAAAAAGTGATAAAATATAGGCTACGGCTAAAATAAGAAGAAAACGTTGTGTTTTTTTTATTTAACGAAGACCTTGGCGGACTGAGCTACACCCGCACATTAAACCCGGAATAACCGGAGGTTCGTTACAAACTAGATTTACATAGTGAATGGTATATAAGATTTGGCATAACCAAATATAATACTCTTACTTATTACTTTTAATGAGAATGTATTTAGGATTATAATTGTTAGGTTTTTGTATTGTAAACGCCAAGGAGTAAGCGCATGTACTATATTTATATTTATTTAAATTATTTTACATTTATTTACATTACACTAATTATAATAATTTTTGAGAGACAAGCAAAAAAGATCAAAGTTCTAATTTGCGAACAAGCATTAAAATTAATGCCATTATTATCAGCGTTGCCACATTAATTTTTGGAAGTGACTAAATTCCCTAATACTGTTTTAAATACTTGTTAGGTATGTATATTGTTAGACCCATAGCAAGCTTACTATCCAAAAAAAGTACATGTACATGTGTACATATAAACACACATCTTTACATTTTACAAATATATGTATGTATGCATACAGGTACTGGCAGTTCTTTATGTTTAATAACATGTGATGGGAAATACAACGTTAAGTTTTTGGGTCTTATTTCATTTTGGCGTTAGGAGTTATTTCATTTTTTTAATTTGGGAGTTATATCATTTTTGTTGGGACTTATTTCATTAGAGTTATTGCATTGGGATTTATTTCATTTAGGAGTTATTTCACAGTAGCATTTTAAAAGGGTAAAATTTCTTTTATTGTGGTTAGTAACAATGTATAAGAACAAGTAAAAACGGCAATAACTATTTTATTATCATTAGGTACAAATAATTTGAATGAAAATTCTTAAATGTTTTATACGTACAAAGGTTGACGCAAACATTTTTTAAGAGATGTATGTATATTGATGCATACGTAAGTGCATATGTTTTGTGTTTGTATAATATTTAAATTGACTTTTCTTTAAAGATAAGTTTACTTTCAGATTTTACAAAGCATTATTTATAGTTCAATTTTACCGAAATTTATTCATTAATAAATTGAAAAAAATTTAATTCTTCACACGCTTCGTTAATATATGTTGCACTTTTGACATCAATAATGTTCCTTAACTTGAACTTAAAAAAGTCGCTGCCATTAAAAATCCTCAGTTACATTTTAACTGCCACCAATTTTAAACTGGTACAAAAAAAACTGTGCGCTGAAAAAAACTGTATGCTTTTTACACAATTATTACTGGGTGTGTTTATTCTTACAAAAAAGGTTAAGAATTTACAAGAAGCAACAAACGATTATGTAAGTTATCAATTCCATTAACAGGAATTGGCAGAAAAATTTTCCAAAATATTAGTCTCTCTTTTTTTCCTATTAAATATATTAATCGTTTAAATTGTGATATTATTATTGGTATTGATATTCTGTATATTCTTAATTAAAACTTTATAAAAAAAAGACATAAAATATTTTATAGAACAAACTTAGTTTCTGGCAATATTGTTTGAAATGAAGATAAAAAGTCAGAGTATTAATATTATTATTAGATTTACCATGAACAGTTTTAATAAAAATCGGCTTAGGACATTTTTTCCTATCAAAACGTTTTTCTGTTAAAAAAAACGGCTTTTTTCGAAAATCAAAAGTTTTGCTCAGGGTTGTTGTCCTCACTTAGTAAATCAATAGACTGCTATATCAGGTAAAAGCTCTCTAATATTTTAAATAAATCTAGTTTAAGGAAGTAACTTCAATCAAAAAACAAATATTGGGGTAGCAGAGAAGAAAAAGAACTAAGAAAAAAAAAATTAAGTGAAAAAATGGCGCTCGCCCAAATTTTAAGAAAATACGAAAAATTTTTCAATATTAAGAGCCTATAACATTTTTGATATTAAATTGTATACAGTACGTAGGAAAGCATCAGTAAGCGAAGCCGGTTTTGGTTTAAGTTGTTGCTTAATTATACCCTTTAGCACAAAAAGAAAAAAGGGTATATCTAAATTTCTCTTTCCATTTCTATTTGCTACAATATCTATTTCTGACCTCATAAAGTAAATATATTTTAAGTTCTTATGCACAAAAAACATACAGAAAAATAAGAGGCAGGCGTGATGTTTTGGTCATTGCCACGAAGGACATGGACCGATCTTGCTATTTTTTGATAGCAAAATTTTCAAAACTATGTTTGATCAATTGGCGTATTTAAATTTTCTCTAGCTCATCTAATGGCTTGGCAAAGCATATTTCAACACGAGCACGGACGGAGAGAGGGATATCGCTTAATTGACTTCGCTATGCATAATTACTTAGAATATTTATACTTTATAAGGTCGGAAATGGATATTGTAGAAATTACAAATGAAATGACAAACGGAAATATGTATACCATTTTTATCATTTTAAATATTCTTGGTGATACTGGCTGAATGCACAATGCATATGCAAGAAAAGCAATATATTCTTGTGGATTTTTTTGCGACTGGATGGAATGCGAGTTACATATACAAGATATGATCCAAACAAACCCGTATGCAGAGACTTTGTATCAAGCAATGGTAATAAGGAAACGTAAACTTCTTGAACACAAAGCCTTTGTCACTGCATTGTACTTAGACCTTCGCTTTCATTTTCAAGGAACACCACTACATACTAATGATCGAAAACAAACTTCCATGGTAGGCTTAAATTCTTAATAAAATAAAATAAAAAACAATAATAATAACAGCAATAAATGTTATTATATTTTCCGGATCACTTTATACAGATGTTTAAATTATTAATCAAATATCGTATTCGACATCTTCGTTAGATAATACTCCAACTACGTCAAGTGATGCACACTTTAAACACACACAATATGTCAACCTACTATCTAAAAAGATAATTCACACATGTACTTTTTTGCCGTCCTTACACACAGTTATTTTCATTTTGCATGTACGTTTTTTCCGTGCACGAATTTATTTTCATTTCTTCATGTACTTTTTTTCTGTACACGCACTAAAAATAAAGTACACTCAAACATCTGTGTCTTTAATGTACACGTACACGTACGCAAATAATGTTACAGTCGTACGTGTACGCAAATAAATATTTTAACAAAACACATTTGTGGATGTGTACGAAAAATTTGAAAATTTAGAGACACACATAATTAGTATGAAAAGAAAAATATGTACCATGTGGTTTTAGTTGCGTGTTTTTCATTTTTGTACGAGAATTTTGTACAGTGAGTGTACTTTTCTGAACTCTGAATTTATCAGCAAAAACGGTAAGCAATTAAAAAAAGAGAACTTTTTTGCATAAAATATGCCCAAAATTACTAATTCATAATTATAGCGCACTTCTAACTTAAGTGCAAAAATTTCATAACATTAGGAGGAAATGCTTCCACCTTTGACTTTTAAAACACATCTGATTCTCTTATTAAATGGTTTCACTAGGTTATAGCAATCATCTATAGTAATTTTAGACTAAATGTCTTCTATGCACTCTTTAATTTATTTTTTGTTGTAATTTTGTAGTTTGCAAGGCTTCGATCTATGATAGACCAAATGTTCTCAATTGAGTTAATATCAGGTGATGTTGGTGGCCAATCTAGTAGAGGTATATTGTTATTTTTAAACCAATCCATCGAGAATTTCGCCTTATGACTTAGGGCATTATCCTGTTGAAAAAGACCTGTGCAGATTCACGTCCGAAAATTTGGTCGAAATGCGATGGAAGTTTTTCAGAAATTAATTCAATGTAGCTTTTAGCGTTTACACGTCCTTTATAGAAAGTAAAACGCCGGTACCGTTAGTTGTAAAACATCCTTTACCGCTAACAGAGCCGCCACCACCTTGTGCTCGAGGCGCGAAACAAAATGTTTGTTTATTTTTAAGCTTTGTACGTCGTACAAATGATCGATTTTTGCGATTAATCAACTCAACGTGTCATTCGTCGCTAAAAATTACTCTATTCTAATTAATTTCATCCCAATTTACATACCTCTACACCAATTCAACCTCTTTTTTATCTGAAGCTTGTTTTGATATGGACGCCGCTTTTGTGTATAGCTTTAAAGGCCAAGGCCGATTTTGAGGTTTGTGGTTAATACGATGGCCACTAATGTTTTCCTTCTACTATGATCTTTTAAATATATCATTACAAAAGAATGCACTAAGCCTTAGCACGCCGATCTCAACCTTTCTTTGCGTCCTCTTATAGCGCCTTAAGAGCCATTCTCTCGGATTGTAGGCACTACTTTATTAAAAATACTTTGCATGCGAAAATATGTATTTTTAATCAAAGTATAATTTTTTACATTGTTAGTTTTGCTCATAAAAATATTTTCACTTTCAAATTTCATTTTGTACTTATAACAGTTTTGTGTTTAAATTAATTAAATAAACTTATTAAAATATTTTTGGAAATATAAATGACTTCTCATTTATAATTGGTGACCCCTAAAAGAAGACTTAATTTTTCTGATAAGTGCAAAAATTATGATGCCTGTTTTTGCAGATAGATTAGCGGGAGAAACATCCCAAAATATATTACCTCCAGCAGAACCTGTAAATGTTCCTGAAATTTCGTCAGCAAAAACCAGAAGTTTGGTTCCTCCAAGTTGAGGCAAGTTTCCGTATGTGCGGCATAACGCAAGATCTTACTAAATTTGAATACTTGGTTATGAATTTGGATCAATCCGTGTTGTACCTTGTGAAAGATATAATTATTTCACCACCATCATTGGGCAGATATGAGGCGCTTAAAGAACTTATTATTAAATCATTTGCAGAATCAGTGGAACAGCAATTAAAACGCTTGCTTAGTGGAATGGACATCGTTGATCAGAGGCCATCCCATTACCTGCAACGTATGAAATCTCTTTCAAACGGTAAGGTTAGCAATGACATTCTTAAAACCCTGTTGCTGGAACGTTTGCCTGACAAGGTGAAGAGCATTTTGGCAGTTTGTGAAACAAGCGATGTTGATAAATTACCATACCAAGCTGATAAAATTGTTGAGGCCTTTTCAAACTCAACCTCGATGTTTGTTTCTGAAGTAACTCCAATTTCACAGGAAAATAAAATTTCAAAGGAACTCGATAATATTATTGCTAGAATCGATGCCCTCGAAATGCGATCCAGGGTAGTTCACCGAGCAGCCCGTTCAAATTTCAAAGCATGGTCTCGCACAAGGGGTGTTTCAGTAAAGAGAAAAGAGTCTGGCTTGTGCTGGTATCATTGGCGTTTTGCTGAAAGAGCGCTTAAATGCATTAAACCCTGCAAATTTGTTACTTCAAAAAACTAAGTTTGATTCATACAAGTTCCTCGACCGCTTGTATAGAACAAATTTATAATGGTCGTTTATTTGTAACTGAAAAATATTCAAAAATACAGTTTCTTATCGACACAGGAGCTGAAATTTCAGTGTACCTTTGTAAGAATCGTAAGTCACCTCAAAAACTTTCACTATTTGCTGCAAACGGTACAGAGATAAAAACTTATGGTCACATAGTGCTTAATTTAGATTTAGGTCTACGCAGGAGTTTTCGATGGAGCTTTGTAATTGCTGATGTTTCCCGTCCAATTATTGGAGCAGATTTTCTACGTCATTTTCATCTGCTTCCAGATTTAAAGCAAAGATCATAAGTCGATGGTACAACCAACCTTCAAACAACCGGTAACATACTAATCGATTCTTTTGCTGGCATTAAAATAGTTTCTGGTAGAAGTGTCTATCATAAATTGTTAAAGGAGTATCCTGAAATTTTTACACCGTCTAATACTTTTGAATCCAATCACCACAACACTTATCACCATATTGTCACTCAAGGTCCTAGCGTTTCATGTAGACTAAGGCGCTTAGATCCAGCTAAATTAAAAGCAGCGAAGGATGAGTTTCAATACATGATGGATAAAGGAATTATTAGACCATCCAATAGCAATTGGGCAAATCCACTTCATATGGTGCTGAAACCTAATGGTGAATGGCGCCCATGTGGGGACTACAGAGCCCTTAATAAAATCACAATTGCGGACAAATACCTAATACCATACCTCACTGATTTTTAAATGAATCTTCATGGATCGGTAATTTTTTCAAAACTGGATTTAATCAAAGCATTTTATCAAATACCGGTGCATCCAGATGATATTCCGAAGACTGCTGTTACCACCCCATTTGGGTTATTCGAGTTTTTGAGAATGCCCTTTGGGTTGTGCAACGCTGCACAAACTTTTCAACGTTTCATCGATGGAGTTTGCAGAGGTATCGACTTTGTTTTCGTCTACATTGACGACATTTGCATTTTTTCAAAATCTGAAGAGGAACATCTCACTCACCTAAAAGTTGTGTTTGAGAGATTTAAACAATTTGGAATAAAAGTTAATCCTGCAAAATGTATTTTTGGTGCTCCAGAGATTGATTTTCTCGGACATCGCGTTAGCGCAAATGGAATCAGCCCACTTCCAGAGAAGATCAAGGTAATAAATGAGTATCCTCTTCCCAAAACTATTAAGGAATTAAGAAGATTTTTGGCCATGATGAATTTTTACCGAAAATTTCTTCCAAACGGTGCTACAGTACAAGCGGGTCTCAACGCATTTTTGAAAGGAAAAACCAAAAAGGATGATAATCGTAAGATAGCCTGGACTGATGACTCTATAAATTCATTTAGAAACAGTAAGAAAGCTCTAGCTGATGCAGCTTTATTATGTCACCCTGTTCCTAATGGGAAAATGAATCTCAAAGTTGACGCGTCAAATTTTGCCGTTGGTGCAGTACTTGAACAATTTGTAAAAAATTCTTGGCAACCACTTGGTTTCTACAGTAAAAACTTAATTCCACTAAAGAGAAGTATAGCACGTACGACCGTGAGCTATTAGCTATATATAAAGCTATCCATCATTTTCGCTATTTGTTATAAGGCCGACAATTTACCATTTATACAGATCATCGTCCTTTAACATTTGCTTTTCAGCAAAAGTTGGAGAAGGCATCACCCCGTCAACGAAATCACCTTGACTTTATTGCTCAGTTCTCTACAGATATTAGACATATATCTGGTTCAGATAATTCGATAGCCGATGCTCTGTCACGTATTGAGGCAATTCAAATTCAAGCAATAGACTATAACAAATTAAGTCGTATTCAAGCAAACGACACTCAACTCAAAGAACTGTTAAACTCAACAGGTGAAGAAAAATTTGTCCTTTTAACGCTTCCAAATATAGATACTCAAGTTTATTGTGAGATGTCAACTGGAGTTGCTCGCCCATATGTTTCAATTGAGTTTCGAGAAATAGTTTTTAAGAACATTCATACACTTTCTCACCCTGGTATTCGAGCTACTCGAAAACTTATTTGTTCAAAATTTTTGTGGCCGTCAATGAACAAAAATGTCAACGATTGGTCTCGGGGTTGTCACGAATGCCAACGCTCTAAAATAACAAGACACACAAAGAGCAAGCTTGGAACCTTTCCAAAAGTGAGCAACAGGTTTTCAGTGGTCCATTTAGACATTGTCGGACCATTGCCGTCATCGGAAGGATATAATTATCTATTAACATGTGTTGATCGTTTCAGTCGTTGGCCAGAAGCTTTTCCTTTAAAGGATATTAAAGCTGAAACTATTTTTCGAGTTTTCTATGATGGCTGGATATGTCGTTTTGGTATTCCAAATACTATCGTGAGTGATAGAGGAAGTCAATTTAAATCCAGTTTAATTAATGATATGCGTAAGAATTTAGGAATATCTTACAACTTTACTACGTCATATCATCCACAAGCAAATGGCTTAGTAGAACGTTTTCACCGAACACTAAAAGCCGGCCTTACATGTGCTAATAATGATCAATGGACTGTATCTTTAAATTCGGTTCTATTTGGTTTAAGAGTAAGCTTTAAAGAAGATCTTAGAACTTCACCAGCAGAAATGATATATGGTGAAAAAGTGCAACTTCCAGGTGAATTTTTTAAGTCCGCCCAAATAAATGATCCTATATCTCATTTTTCAACAATTCGGAAAATAATGCATAATCTTGAGCCCGCGGAAACCTCACACCATCAGCCCAACTCTAAAAAATTTTTCACACATCACGATCCCATGTTTGGATACGTCGTGATTGTTATACGAAACCTCTTCAACCAAAATATATTGGGCCGTTCCAAGTTTTACAGCGAAATCCTAAAACTTTCAAAGTTCTTATTAATAACAAAAGAGAAACTATATCTATTGATCGTCTGAAGCCCGCATTTTTTGTTAATTGTTCCTTAAACGAAGATATTTCCACTACCAATGAAGATAACAAGCGACAGATTTTAATTTCAAAGACTGGTAGAACTATCAGGTTTCATGAACGCGTCCGCGTCCATTGAGGGAGGAGTATTTGTAGGCACTACTTTATTAAAAATACTTTGCATTCGAAAATATGTATTTCAAATCAAAGTATCATTTTTTACATTGTTAGTTTTGCTCATAAAAATATTTTCACTTTCAAATTTCATTTTGTACTTATAACAGTTTTGTGTTTAAATTAATTAAATAAACTTATTAAAATATTTTTGGAAATATAAATGACTTCTCATTTATAGGATCATTTGCCGGGCCTGAGACCCGCTGGCCACCGCTAGGTTTCTATTAGATGTCTGGGACATTCGCATATCCAATTGCAACTCGCACATTGTTTATCAACTTTCCAGAATATATAGTTTATGAAGTCATATAAATAATGTTGAAATTAAGAAGAGAATGAAAACATATGTATATTATACGTATACTCTTTTCACCTGTAGTAGGAGGTAAAGGAATTTGTATATGACTTTAAAAACTTTAAAAACACAAACGTGCTTATAAGAGTTAAATTTCTATATTTGTATATTTTTGTGTTATTTAACATTATAATATTTTTCCTAATACAATTTATAACAATAAATCTAAGTCACGTGACTCTTTACTTTTGAACGAGAAAATTTTATGTAATACGTAAGTATCAAGTTAATATACATGGCTCATTAGCCTTTCATGGTTATTACTTATAAGTGCAAAAACACAAATCATCCTGTATATATAAGCGCTATTTTATTTCTTTATTATGAGTGTCCACATTATTATACGTATTTTCTACATGCCCTTTTTAAGTTGCACCCTTAAAATTTTTGGGTCAGCATCCCCTTTTTTCATATCAATTTGTTAAAATACCGCAAATAAATATTTATGTATGTCATTTCACAATCAAGGGTAAGTAGTTATGTTTTACAATATTTTATATATACAGAATTACCTATTAATTATACGTATATTTTTTATTAAAAAAACAAATAATTTGACAAAATGATTAATTAAAAATTATAAAAAAAAATGCCTTCATTTCAATTGATACAAACTAAAAAATTTATAATAAATTTGTTTAACCAATCACCAACTTAGATTCTTTCTTCTCAAAAGATTCTTTGTGATTGCTTAGTAAATTTCAGAGTTCAGAAAATACAAACATCATACATAACATGTACTGTTCGAAGGCAACATACAAATATTTGTTTTTTATATGTCAGTTTTTTATTATTATTTATTATTTTTTAATATTTGGTTTCTAAGGGGACATGTATTTGGCAAGAAAGAACATATGTCGGGTACTGAAAAAAAAATACATGTGCAACATGTTCGAAGTTCGTGTTGGTGTATCGAACACACGATTAGTGCACGATCACACCATTGATTGTATATAAAACTAAACTTTTGGCGCTACAACACAAATACAAACTACACCAAATAATGTAAACGTAATTTATACAAAATAAAAATTAAAGAATATTCTACCAGTTAATGTAGTTTAAACAGTAAAATTTTGAAAATTAAGTATATCTTGGAAACCTTAAGTGAAAAACTCTTGAAATTATTTTTATAATGCAGTATTTTAAAGATTACAATATCGAATGCTAAAAAATAAACAAAAAAATTAAGGGGTCTTCTATTAGGTTATGTATTTTTGATATTTTGCTTTATTTTTTTAGCCATTGTGTAATATTTAACAGTGTAAAAGTTATATATTATTATATTGACTATAAAATTTAAAATTTAAAGGGCATTCTATTAGTTAATGAATTCAATTTTGACAGTTTCATTTATCTTAGAAACCATAAGAGGCGAATTCTTCAAATTTTCTAAAATTTCAAAATGCCAAACGAAAAATCGTCCAATGGCAAAAATACTTAAGGAAAAAAATACTAAAATTACGGGTCTCAAACTTGATTTTTTATTGGCTTTAGCTCTTATAATAAAGTACTGATATAAATGACATGTTGATCACCTTAGAGTTCTCTAAAATACTTTTCAACTGGCATAAAATTTAACGAAAAAAACATAGTATTTCAAAAGCAATTAAGACCAAGAAAAAAGAGTTCACAAATAAAATACAGATACGTATAATTGCTTTGTGTGGTTAAAGTAAAATTGTTGCTATTCATTGTTTCCTATTTTAAGTTCTAAAGAGATCAGCAAGTCAAAGTTAAATTTTTTTATTAATATGTTGAAGAGACTTCTTCAAAAGCTTGGATCGAGACTGTAGCAAGTTCATCAAAAGCACGTTCTGCGGAAACTTGTCTTGCTGGTACAGCAAGTGCCATTTCGGTAACCTAATTTAATTGAAATTGTGTTAAGAAATTTTTTTCCAATATTATAATACGTTAGTTTCTAATGGTTCCATTTGTTTTTCGCATATAGCCAGAAGTTCTGTTTTTATACCACCAAAAAAAAAGTGAAAAAGGGTATAACTAATTTTGTTATTCTTTTTGTAATTTCTACAATACCATTTCCGTCTACATAAAGTATTTATATTCTGACTTGTTATGCATAGCGAAGTCGATTGAGCGATGTCCGTCTGTCCGTCCGTGTTAGTGTTGAAATTTAATTTGTCAAGGTACTAGATCAGCTAGAAAAAATTTAAATACGCCAACCGATCTGACATAGTAAAGAAGCGATATTGGAAATCAGCAAGATCGGTTCATGTCCTTCGACGAAGCAGGCAAAACACTACGCCTACCCTTAATTTTTCTATATTATTTAAAACAATGAACTAACTCCAATCAAAACAAGTAAGAGTGCTATATACGGCTATGCCTTCACCATCTTTGTAAATCTAGTTTAGTGAAGTAACTACAACTTTTTGGTAATCTTTGATATTGCACAATGAAGATATTTAGGGCGAAGTTAAGTTACCTATGTATCACCTTGGCGTCTGTTCTGCACTCTCCTTCATTAAAGAACACATTGATATATAAGCGCGAAAGGCAAGGCTGAACGATCGCTGAAAGGAATATTGTGAAGATGTCAGCTTCACTTGTACAATTATAATATAAAAAATGACTTAATAGTGTAAATGTGTTTTTATTTGCGAATATGGGGTTTTTTTGAAAACTTTTAAACTGTTGATAGTGCTTAGTTATTTTTTATGCATTTTCGGTTTTAAAAGAAATTTCAAATTTTTTATTGCACGTAAAGATATTTCCGTAAAAATAAATATTTTCCTGAATTTTAATTGTTTAGTGAAATTCCAATTTTTGTGGTAATCTAAAGCTTGTTTTGTTGAATTTTCAGTTTTTAGTGAAAATTCCATTTTTTAATTTCAAAACAAATTTTGTTGCAAAGTTTAATATTTTTGGTGAATGGGTTAATCACTTTTAAAAAATTTAGGTATTTTCTGAAAGATCTCTTCAAAACCTTTAAAATTATTATTATATCCATATTGATATTTTAAAAAATTTTAAAATTTCAGAGGCCCGCAATTCGTTAAATCTGGGGTCAGAAATGGATATTGCAGAAATTACAAACGGAATGACGAACTGCTGAAGGGTATAAAAATTAAGTACTACATACATACAATTTTACATCAAAATTCCATATGCTCTTAATGGGTTGAGCATTTTTTAAAAATTTTAGTATTACCTTAAAGATGTCTACAAAAGCTTTAAACTTATACTCATATTGATATTTTAAAAAATTTGAAAATTACAGAGCCCCTTAACTAGGAAAATATGGGAGAGCGCCAATTTTTTTATTTTTTTTTTTTAATTTTTTTATTTTTCTATCGCTCTTACTTGTTATATTCTATTATTGAATTAACACCTTGGCATTCTAGTATTTTATAAGAACCTTTGTACGGGCTATTTAATTTATTTTCTGTATGGTTTCTTTAATAAACTAAGTCTCCTACGTTAAAACCTGATATCTTAGATGATTTATCATAATATTCCTTACTTCTTATTTTTGACTCAAATAAAATTTTTTTGTTATTTTCGTTAACGTTTTTTAATCTTATTTGGAGCTTATTTTCTAATCATAAAAATTATAAATTGGTTTATTTACAAATATATTATTTGGTAACATACTGAATTTACGGGAGAATGTGTAATATGGTAAGCTTTTATGCCATTCTGTGTCTTCAGTGCAAAATAACAGGTAATCCTTCAAGAGTCTGTGATTTCTTTCTATACTACCTAAGGATTCGTAATGGTAATTTTTTGATATTTTGTAGTGTACAGGTTTCTGAAATTGTTTGATTAACGAATTCTGCACCGATATCGGTTTTCATTGTTTTGAAGTGACCATTTTTTAGAATGAATTTCTCTACTATAGTCCTTGCAACCTCTGATGATTCTTTAGAAGTAATCAGAAAGGCTTCAATATATTTAGTCAAATCACATTGCAGGGTTAAAATATATCTCAAATCATTTGATGAGCGTAGTGGGCCTACTGTGTCTAATGACACAATTTGAAATGGAAGAGAAGGCGTATCAGTGATAACCACTTTTTCTTTATTATGCATAATTATTTTATTTTTTGCATATTTCGCTTTTTTGTATAAACTTTATAACCATTTTGTTCATGCCTATCCAGACATAACGTTGTTTTACTTGCACTTCTGGTTATCGCTGCAATATTTGGTAAAAGGCTTTTAATTCATCAGAATTTTTCGGTATCGTAGATAGCTCATCAGCATTGGTGTTAAATTTTCCTTGTTTTATTATTATCTCAAAATCATACTCTGCTAAGTCCATGCGAATTTTAGTTAGTTTTGAAGAAGGGCTTTTATGTCTGTAATAATTTAAATTTTTTTTCCGTAAAGTAGGGTCTGAAATGTTGTATTGCCCAGTGAACTGCTAAGAGTTCTTTTTCAATTATTGGCTTATTTAATTCATGTTTACATAAAGATCTACTTGCGTATGCAATTGGAAGATCGGAAGCTTTCTTGCCTTAAGAAAGTAATGAGCCAATAGCATAATTTGAAACGTCTGTTGTTAGAATGAACTCCTTTTGCAGATTTGGATATTGCAGTTTTCGAGGATTTGTTAAAGATTGTTTTAAGTGTTTCAATGAATAGTCGCATTCATTGGTCCATTTGAATTCTACATTCTATTTTAATAGACTATTTAAAGGTTTTGCTATTTAAGCAAAGTTTTGTATAAAGTTCCTTTAGTAATTACAAAATGCAACGAATCGTCTGCTGCGTTTTGGGGAGTTGGATAGTTTTCTACTGATTTACACTTGTCTGGAGCGGTACTAGCTCCGTGCTGTGTGATTTTATGACCTAAGAAAAGGAATTCATTTTGTAAAAATCTACATTTTGATGGATTTCGTTTCAAATTGTTCCGTTTCAATCATTGTGATCTGAAATAATTTTACCAATAATGGTAATATCATCTATAAAACATATATGTATTATCTAAACCAGAAAGAGCTGTTGTTAGCATTCTTTAAAAACTGTTTGAAGCTATTTTATTGTTTGTCTTGCTTGCGAAAAAAAGCAGTTAGAGGTCTTGATTTTCTTTTTATTGGAATTTGATGAAATGAATTTGTCATGTCTAAGGTTGAAAATATTTAGCACCTGATAGCTTGTCAAGCACATCTTCTAATCTTGAAATTGGAAATTTTTCATCGACAAGTTTTTTGTTTAGTTGACAACTAATCGCCAATTCATTTGTTCATCTGCACCTTTCTTGGGTACAATCAATAAAGGAGAGTTTTTTATGTATATAGGGCTAGACTCGAAGAATGTTAGCTCCTGCTCATATAAGTTATTTACGGATAATTTCTCATTTTTTAAACAAAAATTTCTGGGAATTGATTGCAAACTAAACCTAAGTTCAATTCCTTTTTTTAGTTTTTACCATCGTTGTGTCGCATTTCTAATTGTTCCATTAGATATTAAATTGGTAACTAAAACTTCTTTTGATACCAAGTCAAACGTGTGATCAATACTTTTAAAGGTAAATGTGAATGTGAAATTTGTATAGTCTATTCTTGCTCTATATTTTGCACAAAAATTTCTTCCTAAAATACCACTGGATGTGATAGGAAAGAAACTTTCCACGAAATTGGACTTATGTTTTAGAAAGTCGTGTTGTAATTGTAATCCTAAACGGCATGTTCCTAACGTCAAAATATTTTCTTTCCCCGTTATTAATATTTCTTAAATTTTCCTTTTTTATGACAGAAATATCTGCTGCTGTGTCAATTAAAAATGAAAAAGTGTTATTTTTACATTTTATATATGCGTATTTGCTATAGTCTAAATTAACGTTAAACTTAAGAATTTTTTATTTATATTCCCCGAATAGCCTAATTTTCGGTATCGGGGGCTATCAAGTTTCCCTGTTGTACTGTGCCATTGATGATAAATGCATTATGCCTTTTATTGTTTTGATTGCGAGAGTTGTTGCTAGTAAAGCGCTGGCCATTGTAGTTTTACGAATTCTGATGCTGACATCTGTTGTAGCTGTTGACTCCATGCGTATTTCTTCTTTGTTGGTTATAGTTGTTGTTATTGTTATTGCTTTAGTAATTTTATTTATTTCGTTGTTGTCCCTTATGGTAACGATTTTTTAGCTGCATGCTGTGGTTATTGTAGCGGCTTTCATTCGTATTGATTTTGTGTTGAGTAACTCTGTAACTATTTATTTCTTTGTTCCTTTTGTTATCATGATACGAACTTCTACTGTGTAATCGGATTCTTCCGCTATTTGCAGAGCTTCTTTGAATGTGTTTGCTCTGCTTGCTGATATAGTTAGAGTTATGTTGGATTTTGTTATACCTCGCTTTAAAACGTTAAGGGCTATGCCATGAAAGCACATTTTTAGCTTTTGTTTGCAGAGTTGAAATTTGAATGGCATTTAGCTGTCCTATCAAAACTTCTATTTTTTCAGCAAATTGAGAAACGGATTTATTTCGTTAAGTAGTATTGAAAGTTCATCTAATATTGCATTTGCTGTTTTTCGAGGCTTATATATCTCTTTTAAGTTGGATATCAAAACCTTGACATGAGTAGTTCCTAATAGATGTACTTTTGTTTTTATCCTATCCGAAATCTTAGTGTTGTATACTAGTGCAAAGAAAGTTGGTTTTCTGTCTACAGGAATTTCATTATTAAATAGTTCCACTAAGTTTATAACTTTTTAAGAGTCTTCTTTCTTCTCGGAAAATTTCGCTATGGCTTTCATAAAAGAAATGACACTAATTTCTTGATTTCTTTATTTTTATTTTATTGTATAGATGCAGGAATGAAGTAAGACACTTGGATATTGTTTTCAACCATGTAAGGTTTTTATTAAACATTGCCTTTTCATTAAGGATTGTTATGATTTCAGCGTATAATGCTCTTGTCTTCTTTAATATTCCCAATTGTAGTGGATTATCTGCGTCTTTAATGATATCTAACATGTTGTGGTATAGTGCTGTACTGTCTGATCTCTTTTTTAATAATGTCGCTTTCGTGTAACGTCTGTTAGGGGTCTTTTTAATGTGGCGAAAACCAGTTGTTTTTGAGATGTTTTGCCATACAATTACTTGCCTTGTAAAACACTGCAAATTTACGTGTTTTTGATTTGAACACGTAGCAAAACACTTAAAAGCCAGGGTTCAGATATACTCGTGAAGTGTGTTCTGTCGTTTTTTGGATTTTGGTGTTTGACTGAACATGATTTTAAATGGCGACAAATCATAAATTAAGCGTCCTGTCAAAAAGCTTAAACAAAGTAGGTATATATAAACATATTTTGAAAGAAATTAATTTGCAATTAGAAAAGGAATTAAGTATATTTTTAATCGTGAATTTGTGCTCTGTCGTGTAGTGACATAGTTATTTTAAAAACTCTTTTAGCTTTGCTGTTTTAATAAGACGGTGTGTAGATTTATGTTATAATATTTTTTATGGTTCGGAAAAGTGATACAGTTTTATAATTGCAGGATAACACGTTGGAAAAGATGGAATTAAAAAAAGAATTTAAAAAAAGAAAAAAAAATTGACAGCCAAGGAAGAAGAGTTGGTAGTAGAAACCTAGGCGGAACACTTACGTGACCTAAGGGGAGCGCGCAAAATTACTAATGTTTTGGAAATAATGAAATGTGAGTTGCAGAAATACGGATGTCATGTTGTGGTTTTTGGGTACTTTGGGCTTCCTGCAGCCACTGTTGATTAATGAAATCATTACTCTTGTTAAAAAAGTCATGTAAAATACAACATGTCTTTAGAATAGCATTCACAATCTTAATGCTATTGTCTATGCCCTTACCCGTTCTCCGAAAGCGAGCTTTTAAATGGCCATTGTTTCTTATCACAGTTCCTGACAAACGGAATGCTGAGTCCGCCAGGATAACCACTGGAACTTCAATGTATGACAATCTTTTTGTCATATCTGCCAATAATGGGCAATCATCAAGGTTTTTTTTTAGTAATGACTTCTCAAAAACCTGTGAACCATTGCAACGTCCTGAACTTCCAACAGTGATATATATATATATATATATATATATATATATATATATATATATATATATATATAAAGCGATATCTGTAAACAGTTTTAGTTTTTATTAACAAAATTAGTGTAAATTTCATGCACATACCTGTAATCAACTAAAGCAAAAAGTATAGTTGAATACCAACCTTTATAATTGAAATAATTAACAGCATCGGCACTCTTAGGATGGACTTCAATGTGACATCCATCTAAATAAATAATATTGGGTTAAAAGCACACTTCCATACTTAACATACTTTCCGATTGCTCCCAAGCATAGAGGAAATCCAAGTGTTTCAAATTCTTATATTTTATTTATGCTTAATGGAAAATTATCTAAATATTGTGGGCCTAATATATTCCAAGCTGTTTTGCAAAACTGCACAAACTGTGGATTTTCCAATACCAAATAAGTTGGCTATACTCTTATACTCTGCGGATGATCCTAAAGAATATTAAGCAATAACAACTCTTTTTTCGAGTGATATTGTCGTCCGAAATTGCGTTTATTTTTTTTTTTTTTGCAAACATCTCAACTTATTGTAAAGTATTTGAAATGTTTGTCGGCTTACCCGAAAATTGTTTTAATTAGTATTTGGCATTCGAACTCCCAAAATGATTTTGAGCCGGCCTAAAAACAATAAAATTAATTAAATTACATTACCAATTGCCACAATTTTTTTCATTAATAAAACCGGAAAAATGCTCTGTCAACATTAACAATAGTCGCTGTTGCTCCATTCTTAAATCCATTATATTTTTAATTAAGCCACAACGTCTCCAGACTAAAATTAAGGTAAAGGTAATAATATAACATATAGGTGAGGTAAAATTATGGTTTGAAAATTTGTTTCTGATGTAAAGGACACTTAATGCAAATTGTAGTAAGTTTACTCCACCCATATTTTCATTTCACGAAAAAAACCTTTACAAACATGAAGGTTAGCTAGAAACGCTCAAAGAAAAATATAAACTCTGAAAGCACTGTTTTTGGAAGTGTATGTTTAAATACGTTTTCAACCAGTTATTATAAAAAATATTGACTTCTTTAAATAAAAAAATAATTAACGAAAAAATTTTACTTCGCATATCAAATTTCTTGTAACGGTGTAAAGTAGACAATTTTACAATTAGAGACCGATATGAAGAATGCTGAAGAAGGGTGTAGCAAACCAGAAAGTTTACATAATTCTGCTGGCCTGCAGTTTTTACCACAGATGAATAACCAGATAACTCACTAGTGACGTTTAAAAAAGTGTGTTATCATATTTTCTTCCAGCTTTCGTTTAAGTGAATAAAAAAATATTCAAAAACGCTGAAAGCAATGAGTTGGAAGAAACCGCTACACATACCTATTGCAAACATATGTTTTTATTTAATCAAACAAAAAATGTATAACAAAGTTGTGGTAAAAATTTAGTTTTTTAAGAAAAATTAAAAAAATTATAAATATCAGTGAAAGAAATTTATAAAAATTATTATAAAATGTTTTTATAATGTTACAGTGTATAAGAACAACTAAAAAAATAATGTTTTCCCTTATAATTTCAGGTTGTACTACAATTTCATTGGAGGCTCCGCAAACAAAAGTCAAAACAGCTTGCGTGGTTTTATTGGTAAGTAAAAAAATTGGCCATTAAACGTTTTTATACCAAATTTATTGTATTTTAGGTTTTGGTTTTTGCCGAAGTACAGCAACAAAAAATATAATGTATATTTCTATGGAACCGGTGAGACTGCTTATATTAGGGTGGAAGACCTCTTTCTGTTGAAAACAAAGAAACATTCGCCACAGACAAAAATATGAAACGGAAACATTTTCGAGAGGCCATTGATCAAATAGATGCTGCAGCTAATGGCGAAGATTCAGCGCCTATTGATTTGCCAAATGTAGCGCCTGAAGGTATAGATATTTCTCAAGCTGAAGAAGCTTTGGAAAGTACTCTGGATGAAAGTGTATCAATAATACTACGGTTTACGAACCGCAGGTAATGGATATAAAGGAAGAAAGTGTTAAAAAGGTTAACGAAGCTATTGGGGAAAGATAAAAACAGATGTCGTCTCGTCTGTCCCACTTGGTACAGATCTAAAAGAACCTGTTAGTCGAAGTGGACGGAAAATAAAAGTGAAACGTTACATTGATGATGTTGGTGATTCGTCAAACTCGATGAATGCCGCACCAGCAAAGAAAAAGTTACGCCAGAAGGTAAGTTAGTTATAATATTGTAGGTTACTGCAGCAAAACTAATATTTGTGTTTTTATATTTTTTAAGGTATATGAACTCCAGAACCTAAAGCAAAAACGGCCAAGAAAATCTAGAACAATGCCAATATAAAACCGATGGCGGCCGTTACACCCACTGTAAGCCACTGATCTATTAAACTTGATTCAAAATAAAACAATTTTTTGTGAGAAATCAATTTCAAACCATACTTTCTCCGACAACATATACATATGCTTTAGCCACTAAATTTACAGATTCCAAAGATGTGAATAAAAGTGAAAGTTTTAATCAATAATAATAATACTTACTTTTGTATTTCAAAAATCTTATATAAAGAAAAAACATACAATTTTTGTTATTATATTTTTTAACTTTAATGATAACTTTTACGGTTTTTATTTAAGTATATAATAAAAAAAAGAAACAATTTATAATAAGCAAAATTTTATGTTTTATTTCAGCAGTTTTAAAATAATTTTAGCAATTATTGATTTCCATCTCAGGGCAATTAGCAATTAATCGCTACAATCTGTGTTAAAATATAAAAAAGAAAATTTTAATATACCTTTATTTTAATAAACATAATTTCATCGATCTACTTCCAGTTTTCAGTAATTAAAAACAAAAAATATTTGAAGACTGGAAGAGTACGATCTTATTTAATTACTTATTTATATTTCACAATAATATACAAAGCCCTTAAGGGCCAATCAATATATCTGTGGCCACAAGCAATAACAGCTAAACTCGTTTTTTTAACGTTTTCAGCAGCATTTTTAATATTGTTGCGTTAAATCAGGGAATATCGACCTTAGCTGTTTAGATTTTAAGGTAAAAAATACTTAGTTTTTAAACTACAAACCTGAAATTTGACTTGCATTACAGATTCGAGTGTCAGAAGTATAATATTAGCAATAACTCAATTTTTTCTTAACTCGACAGCTGTTATTACTTGTGGACACAGATATATTACAGAGGAATTGACCATAGGGTTCTTATTAAATAAAAAAATGCAACTAATAGCTAGAACATATTGGCTCGCCAGCCAAATACTTATTAGGAAAATAAAACTAATATAAATAGACTACTGAATTTGCTGCACTAATTCTGCTTGTTGAATTATATTGGAGCTTTCATATTCTTGTACAACAGTTAATATTCTTTCTGTATTTTCAATTAAATTTATACTTTCACTATTTTATTAAATCTTTTTTAGTCATTTTGCACTTGTTTTCTTATATGTTTAAAACACTTATTAACACACGCACTTTTTTATTTTAAAATCCCTAACATTTTTCTGATTGGGAGAAGCACTGTCATATGTATATGTTTGCTAAGATAATATCTCATCAAACATACAATTCCAATTATCTAGAAATCAAACTAAATTAAAGATTTTGTACATTGAAAAGGAACACAGTTCCTCTAATGTACAAAACCTGCCGCAAGCATGTCACTAATGAAACTTA
The DNA here is from genome assembly GCA_937654795.1 of Cistogaster globosa. NCBI lineage: Eukaryota > Metazoa > Arthropoda > Insecta > Diptera > Tachinidae > Cistogaster > Cistogaster globosa. The sequence continues at coordinate 97,293,793 of OW569403.1, read as the reverse complement.
TATACAAACTTACTTGGCCGGATTTTTCGGGAACTGGTGCAGCTTCTCTCCTTCGGCACAACCCATTATGCAGCGGCGACTCCTGAAAGAAACCAAATAATTTCATTAAAATCTAATTTACATTAAAAACAACTTTGTTCAATTTACATCTTTTGTTAGATTTTTTGCTTTGTTGTTGTGGTTGATTTTTCAACCCTTATTTGATGTGGGTTTGAACAAAAAAACACACAAAAAATCTTCAAATAAAATTAATTACTTTAATTTATATTTATTATCAATATTAAAATGATATTAATCACTTTAATTATTGATATATTATTGCACTTTAAACACAATATTTATCTTTGCACAATACCACAATATCTTTACAATTTTTGTAAATAAATAAAATGTCAAATTCCAGCTATAATCAGAAAGAAGTAGTAGTATCAAAAAAGCAAGAACTGTTACTGTCCCTCTCTAACGAAAGCTGGAATCTGGCCACACTGAATTTTTCGTTTCGGATCTGGTTAGTTATCTGTGGTTTTTACTATCCTCTTAATCACAATTATGACGAATATAAGTCTATCTGAACAATTCAGTATTAATTAGGCATGTGTAGTTCATAAATGAACTAGTTCATTTAAACGAATCCATCGTTTGGACTAAGTGAACAAATTCATATTTTTAAGTATACCTAGTTTATTTTTGTGCTATACTTTGCATTTGAACAACTACTAAATTAAAGGGTGTTCCTACAAAATATACATATTTTTTACGTGTATTATGAACCGTAAAGGGCACTTTAAAATTTAAAATGGCCGCGTATTACTATAGCTCCCAATAACAAAAGGTAATACAAAAATATTAGGTGACGTAAATTGACCTATATTGGCCTATTTTTTGAACCGTTATAGATAAACGCTTGAAATTTTGACAGAATGTCGATTGTTATGACTGTTATAGTATCAACAACAAATTAAAGGATGGCCCAACAGTCCATTTAATTTGATGTATGTTGCCGAACATTTGAACCGTTATAAGCAGACAGCTGAAACTTACAAGAGACCTGCTTATAATTTAATTTTAGAAACTAAAGGGTCTCCCAAAATTAATGTAATCTGACCCATATGTTTTATATTTTCGAAAATTAGACAGAATATCCACTACCTGGTTTAGTATAATAAAAACTTCAAATATTTTAAATTATAAATTAAAGGGTTTAACAATAGTTGCCCTATTGTTGCTCTAATTTGATGCATATTGCCAAACTCTTGAACAAGTATAAAGTTTGGAGGTGGAATGTAAGGGTGTCCCAATAGTTAATGTAATTTATGTATGGGCTTCTTGAACCGTTTTAGACCGGTAGATGAAATTTGTTTTGAAGTTTTTTTTCAATAATTATTACCGTAAATGGTAAAATTATTTATATAATAAGACCTTAAAAATATCTACAAAAATGTGTTAACATGTGTAGATTATCTCTTTTGGGAGAAAATTTGCTTACAATTTTTTATTTTTATTTTGGACACCTTAACTTATTATTTCTGGCGTAGTGTACTTATTAATGATTGGATTATGACTTGAAAACATTAGCTATGTTATTAACAAAGTATTGCATAAACAAGTTCTAAGTTTTATTCTAATAGCTCTTTTCGTTTAAAAGCCTCTGAATAGGTATAGTATAAAAATACTGTTTTTTTAGAATGTTCCCCAAATTTATGGTTTTATTTTTTTTACTTACTTCAGTGCTAGCAAATGTTTTTTATCTATATTAAAGACAACCTATAGCAAATGCGAATAAAAGAAAAACTAGTTCAAAAATTATAACGGTACTCCAGCCTATCCAGACGTAGCCAATTTTAAAACAAAATTAAAAACTATTGTATATTTCCTCAGAGTGCAAAGCACCAATTGAAAGTAATAAACAGGCTTTTAAATCCCCAATTGTTGGCTACATACATCAAAAAGGATTTTGGTGGCCCCATGATCAATAAAGGTAGGGTAACCTATTTTGTATAAAAAAAAGAAATTTTTTGCGATGTTTTTTCTCCGTTCCGGGAATTTATATGTTAAAATAAAAAAAATTAATTTTATTTTTCCATTTGATTAAAAACTGTTTCATCTATATAATTTCAAAATTTTGTAAGATATCTCGATGCGTTTTAATTTTATGGCAATTTTAATTTCATATTTTGTTTCTCAAAAGACCACCTTAACGTGATTTTTTAGTTTTTGAGGTAAATTTTTTTTTAGCTGTTTGTGTTTTTCAGTTTGGCACGAAATGTGTACTAACACATTTTAAATTTTTACACATAAAATGAGGGAAAGAATTATCAGTAGGCGAGGTTTAGGAAGCTCCTATATCTTAAATATATGCTCGAAATACATGTAAGTGATATCAAAGGATAGCTTATGGCTTTTAAACTAATAATATTATGATTTTGACGTTACTACACCTTTTTATTTTTTTATACTTGTTTTTATAGAGACTTAGCAATACATACCCTCTGTAGAAGTGTAGTCTCAGTCCATTACGGTTCAAAAAAGTAAGGACATATTTTCTAAAATCACGTTAATATCGGGACATCTTTTATTTCATATTTATAAAAATTTCAAGCATATAAATAAAAATCACGTGACTATTAAGACACCCTTTAACTCAATTTTTAGGATTTTTTTATGTAGCGTGTAAAGTAATACATTTAAAACATTCAAAATTATATATAAAATATTCGAGTCTGTTGCTCTAAAATAGTGGATATTGTTTTACATCTCAGGAAACTTTTTTAGAGCTTCCGCACTAAACTTTATTTAACCAAAACTCTCTTAAAACATTATTTGTACCCAGCACATAATTATTACAAGTTTACTTAAGCTAAACTTTCTAAATTGTATATTTTCCTTCTGTCTTTTAATAATATATATAAATATATAAAGAAGAATTAGATTATTAGTTTGAAAATTTTCAGGTTATTTTTCAATCACTTTTTTATTTTCCTCAATTGTTTCGTTATCAAATGTATATTTGATTTGACGTTTTTGAAATTAGTGCCGTTATTTCTGTTTCATTCGATCTCTGTGTAGTTACCACACTTTTATATACATGCAACCGCGTCATTATACACTAAATAGTAAATTACTAATTGTTCATAATTAAAATAAAACCTTTATTTAAATAACTTTTATAAAACTGTAGTATTATTTTTATTAATAATATAGATTTGTATATTTTCCATTGCCTTTATTTGGTTTAAAGTGTGGCATCTATTCTGTATTAAAAATGTGGCAACAAATCTGGCTATGCGACGGGTATCTTTTTTTTTAAACACAGTACATATTTCAATATAAGATGGACAACGAAACAACTAAGGTAAGTAGAAACTAATTTAATATTTTATATAGAAATTTGGTTCAAGTCTAGTTTAGTGAAGCTTGGCCAATCAAAATAAAAATTATATATAGTGAAAGTGGGTTAAAAAATAATAAAAAATATAAATTTAAAAATTTGACGGTCGACATTTTCTTCAGAGTTATGGACCTCTAAACTTTTAACATAAAATTGTGATCTTGCACTACATTTTTTAACAAATTGGGTCAATATGGGTAACATAATCTCATAACGGCTATTACGTTTAAGCTTCGTGATTTCACATGGCCCTAAGTATTCGTTAGCAGGTTTTTAAAGCTTCTGGAATTATCTATCACGTGATACTCAAATGAAAAAAATTAACTAATAAGAATCTATAACTTTTTCCGATGGAAACAAGTATGCAGATAATCTTTAGTAAGCTATGCAGGAAAACTTTAGCAAGTGAATCCGATGTTAATCTGAAAGCTTTATTATGATACCCGTATTGACCCAATCTGTTCAAAAATGTAGTGTAAATCAGAGTTTTATATGAAAAATTCAGAGGCCCATAAAATGGAAAATAAGGGCAACAGCCAAGTTTTTTATTTAACATTTTCTCACTATTTTTTATTCTCTTTCGCCATGTAAAATTTTTTTTGATTGGTAAAGCTTAACTAAACTAAACTTGTTCCTTTTAATGATTTAAATTTTTTTACAACAATTTCGAACAAATGTAGTTTACGAATGCAAATAAAAATGAAAAGAAGTTGCCCACACGGTGTAAAATGTAATTTATAGCACCAAATATAAAGTGAATAGTTTGGGGCTGACCCTTACTTTCGGAGTGATGGGCCTCCAAGGTTTGTATGTATGTAGGAAAAATGTATGTAAAAGATGTTTTCTTGTCATTTGAATTAGATTTAGTTTTTATTAATTCAGTAGTTTATTTTTTGATTATTATTGAAATAATGTTTATGGGCTTGTTTTAAACACAGAGAATAATATTGATTTGGTTTCTAGCGATATATGTATTTAAATGACAACTTAGATTTAGAACAACTTTATGCAGCTTTTCAACTTTTATGCGCATCGACTTTTTCCACTGCCTTTTCACCCTCGACCTTTTCAACGTTTAATTCAATAACCTTCGTATCATATTCTTGTCTTCTTTTTATAGATTTTGTTCTGTTGTGCTGATGTGTTTGGTACTTCAGTGTTGTTTTTCATAGTACGTCAGAGTTGTGACTACTGTTTAAACACTGTTATTGTTATTCTTCATTCGTATGCCGAATAGGACTTCGAATGGTGAGCGGCCTACCGATCTGTGATAGCTACCATGCTGACATGGTCGATGCGAATTGTATTCAACGGCTGATCACCTTTATCGATGCACTGTAAAAAACCTTCGAGTTTTCCTTGTTTTTTGTTGAACAGGATACATTTTATGCAATTTTGAATGACTTTGTTGACTTTATTTTCTAAATGCGGAATAAATTAGTGTTGCTTTATTAGATGAACTGTCTTGGCAGTACCAAAAGGACCATTCTCGTGTGCTTTGCTGATAATTTCTTTTTCCATATGACGTGAAACAACAAAAACTTCGTGTCCTTCCGTTTCTTTACACAAAATACCCCCTATCATTTTGTAACTATCATAGGGTCGCAATTTTAATATATCTATTATCGCCCTTAATCTTTCATCAGTATGTTGTGCTTTTTGCAAGCGACATTTAAACTCCGATTCAAATGTCTGCTGAGCGCGTCTACATGATTTATGCGTTCCCCTTTCCGGTGTTTTAAGGAAAAATTCAAATCCTGCATGTACATCACGTATTTTGTTATTGTATTGAAGGTTGTAGGTCCTTTTTATTCGTTTGTTTAATAGCTAGGCAGTCTGTAATGAAATCGATTTTTAATCCTAGAAGGTAATGCCTCAGCTTTTCATAGCCAAAAATGGAACTTTTATCTCTAAGTAGTAGCTGTGAAGTTTGGAGTCAGACTCTGAGCTTTTTTAATGAAATGATAAACTGGGTACCACTGTTCATCAAACTGTTGCATCAAAATAGCACCAAACCCAAATTTTGATGCATCTGTGTGAAGTTCTGTTTTTGCATCTCTGGAGAAGATTTTTAAAACGGGATGGTTTGTTAATTTATTTTCAAGTGTGTCAATTGCTGCTTTAGCTTCACGATCAAAAAAAATTCCACACCTTTTTTCAAAAGATTTGTTAAGGGCCTTGAAAAGTCCTGTTAGTTCAAGAAATGACTGAACATCTTTAATGTTTCTTGGTTCCGGAAAAATTTTAACGGCCTTAATTTTTTCTTAATTAGGTTTTATTGAACCTTCTTCAATAAGAAGGCCTAAAAACTCAACACTCCTCTGTAAAAATTTACATTTGTTCCAGTTGATTTCCAAGTTTTTTTTTTGCTGCTACGTTAAAAATTCTTTCTAATTTTTGCATACCTGTCTCATTGACCGCAGAGAAAACAATTATGTCCTCCATGTAAATTTTCATTACGCTTTCATTTATTAGTTCTCGAAATATTGTGTTAATGTATCTCATGAAAACCCCAGGAGAGTTACGAAAACCGAAAGGTACGTAATTAATTTCATAAATACCTTGTTTGGTCACAAAAGATGAAAATTGTTTATTCTGTTCCTCGATTGGCACGTGCAAAAATCCATTTTTGATGTCCAACACACTAAATACAGATGAACCAACTAAACTGTCTAATAAATCCTCCATATAAACGACCTTTAAAACACATTTTGTTTAATCGGCGATAGCCGAAGCATATTCTTTTGAACCATCTTTTTTATCCGCTAATACCCCTCGACTGCAATACTGTGAAGTTGATTTTCAAATAATACTATTTTTCAACCATTAATTAACTTGGTCTTCCACGATATTTTGTTCAGGCGGTGGTAATCGAGTTGGTGAGGTGTATATAGCTTCTTCTTTCTCCAACATAATTTTCAGTTTAATGGAACTTATCGTATTACGTACTGGTGAATAATTATCTTTTATTTTTTCTATTTTCTTTTTATATTCGATCGGCAAAATAATTTCGGGTTCTTAGGGTATATTAATGTTCATAATATTTTAAAAATCATTCTCACCTGTGGAATTTATGACAGATTGGAAACTATATCCGTTTTCATCAGATGTGTACCGAATAACATCATGACCGATTACAATTGTGTTTAATATAAAATCAATCTAAATTTAAAGTAACTTCGAAAACTCCTTTAGGAACAGTAACCGCGTAACCGAAACCCGTAATTTGTTTGTTATAATCTTTTATATTTGTTTTGAAATATTTTTTGAAAACGCTTTCTTTTATTATAGAAATTTCTGCACCACTGTCAATAAAACACGGAAACTCTTTTCCATTTATAACTATTCTTTTTAACTTTGCATTGTACAATTTACAACATTCGTTTTTTTACAATTTTTAGAAATTTGGCCACTTTTGTTGCACTGAAAACACTTTGGTTATTTTAGCGTACATTCGTTTCGCTTGTGATCGTTAGATCTATGATTATAGCAGTGTAATATCTTGATATTATTTCTACTGTTGTATATTGGTTTGTTTTGATGTCTGTTAGCACTTTCAAACTTGTTCTTTATAAGTCCTTTCATATACATCGTATTGTTCCTTAAATTCGTTATAGTTTCACGCATTGTACAAATCAATTTTCCAATCTGAATTCCTTCCATCAACATGTACCGAATTATTGAACGTTCGTCCACTGCACTTAAGAACCTATCCGACGCATGTGTAAAACGTACTCTTGTATGTTTTCAATATCTTTTTTCTTGCGTTCACGTAGCTGTGCATGAATTTCAGCACTTGTATAATCTCCATAGTGATTTTTCTATCAACAATAGTTTTAAAGTGTTATAATCGCATACCAAGACCGACTGTAAAAACAAATCTGCACACTTTTTCTTTTTATTTCTGGCAAACACAAATTTTTAGGCTTCTGTCCACCCGTATGCTAATGCGGATTCTTCAAAGTTTTTTATCGACGTATTGATTGTCATTCCGGTATCTCCTTCAAACACAGGGAGAGTTTTTTCCACGTTAGCAACCAAAAGAACGTTAGAAAACACTTCGTTGTCTTCTGACATTTCCACGTTTTTATTTTGAACTTCACCTTTCGATTTTTCTTGTTTGTAAATTTTTTCTTTTCGTTTGTTTCGGTTAATTCAATTTGTTACTAATTTTGTGTTTTGATCATTTGTTTTTGAATTTTCTTTTGATTCTTTTGTTTCTAGTATTTTACTTTTACCTGATCACGTTTTTTTTTCTTAATTCTTCCAGTTTTGTTTTAAATGAAGCACTTGTTTGCCCTTTGTTTTTTTTTTCATCTCCCGTAGTCATAAAGTATGTGGAAACATTTAATATTTAACAATAGCTTTATTCATTCATTAGTAGCCAATTAATGCATTCTTCTTCCTTTCTCTTTAATAAAAATTCCCAACTCTCTTCACTGTACTCTTTTCTACTTATTTTGTTTTTTTACTTGACTTTGAATTTGACTTTAGTTTTTAAAATTAATGTCTATACATTTTAAAATACCGTATGCGGTTGCGTACCATTATTCTTTTTTTATTTTACAACGTTTTAATTTTTTGATATTAAAATAGCACATATTTGTACTAATTTAGGCACTGGACGAGCCCCCAAATGCAATAAAAATGTTAGTAAAAGAAAGATGCTTTCTTGTAATTTGAATTAAATTTAGTTTTTATTAAATCAGTAGTTTATTTTTTGATTATTATTGAAATAATTTTATGGGTTTGTTTTAAACATAGAATAATATTAAATTGGTTTCGAGCGATATATATTTAAACGGGAACTTAGATTTAGAACAACTTTATGCGGATTTTCAACTTTTATGCACATCAATTTTTTCCACTGACTTTTCATTCTCAACCTTTTCAACGATTGACTTCAAAACCTTCGTATCATCATCTTGTCTTCTTTTTGTAGATGTTCTTCTGTTGTGCTGCTGTGTTTGTTACTTCAGTGTTGTTTTTCATAGTACGTCCGAGTTGTGACTACTTTTTAAATCCCACATGTATACTATAGCATAGACCAAATATTTAGTGTTGGAATCAGGCAATACGGGTATCATTGGAAAGGTAATTTCAATATCTATTCAACTGAAAAGGAAAATAGTAACAAAAAAACGTTAAAAAACATTTAACGACAAAAAAAGCTTTTTTCCTTTTCATAACTTCATCAAGTAAATAAGTTTAGCGGCAATACTATGGTATGATCAACACCGGCTTCGCTTAAAAAAATATTTTTTGCTAAATCTTTTTTCGTGTAATATTGCCGCTGAACTTAATTTTTTTGTTATGTAGGTATTATGTTTATGTGAAAAATCTTATTTTTTGGTCGTTACCTGTTCTTTTTAATATATTTTTTAATAAATTTCAATTGAATAGATATTGAAATTACCTTTCCAACGATACGCATATTGCCTCATTTCATCACAAAATACTCGATATTTGCTATAGTATACATACAAAGTTTGGAGGCCCGTAGCTGCGAAACTAAGGGTCAGCCCCAAATGTTCAACTCAACATTTTTTGCTTAAAATCAAAATTTTCACCAAATAGACAACGTTTTTTTAGTTAAATTATCCCTACGCAACCGAACTTACCCTTTCATCACCTTCCTATCGACAAAAACTTTTGCTTCCATACCAAAAGAAAACTGTTAAGTTTCAATTTATAATCGCTACAAAGATTCTAATTTTATTAAGTTAATCGAGAATTCATATTATACAATACATAAAATTGGCTTTGTTGTAGATTTATATAAATATGAACAAACGGATGTTACTATTTAAATTTAGAGAATGGCTTTTATTTATTGAATTAATCATAACAAAAACCTTGCATGGAACAATAAAAAAAAATTTGTTTTCTTAAATTTTTAAAACAAAATTAAAATATTGCAAGATGCTAGTATTCAAATTTTTATCTTTTTCCTCTTTTCAGAGCCTCTGGTCGAGTTTGCACGATTCTCCGTAGGCGTGTCCTATGTACGGGTGTTATATATATATATATATATATATATATATATATATATATATACGGGTGCTGTATATATATTTATATATTTTGTTGCAGAAACTTAAAAGTTCTTCAACCGCACCGCTTGCCTTATTTTAATATACTATATTTTTAATACTATTAACTCTGTTTAATTTGTTTAATTGAATTAATAATGCTATAATTATCACCAATATTGTTCTGTATTTTAAATCATCTCATTATATAACCTATGTATGATAAAATACTATTATAATTGAGATTTTATATTTTTCTCATATACAAACTCTCTACTTATATTTTATTTAGTCTCTACTTAATTTAGTGACTTACTAGTAGCAACCTAATGCAAAGATAATAGGAAAAATAACTGTACTCATTACTAAATCAATTAAAATTTAATTTTTTCGGCTTTGGTTCATTTTTAATTTAACTTTTATTACGAAAAATTATTTTTCAAATGTACGCGGACGTTTTCCAAAGAAAACAAGAAAAATTAGACGCTGGCAGAATGTAATGCTGCATTTTCAGGACCGCCAAATCCATCTTCAGCATTCTTTGCATCCAACACCTTGATTTGCGTATACTGTAAATATCATCCATTTAACCAACTAATCAATATTAATTTGGTTGAACGAAATTCACACACAACTCAAAGCATTTTTTGTTGTCTTCTCTACAACACGTCTTGTACATTTGTTGAAATTTTGTACTACACCGTCGGTATAGTCACGAAACGCAAATTTTATTTTTAATCATTCATACTTGTTTTTCTCACAACATTATAGATGCTGTTCCAGTATCATATCAACTGTTGATGAGTTTGGTATAAATGTTATGCGCTGTGCCTTGCGTGTTTTCAAATTATTTTTAATTTTAGTCCCAGCCAGGGGTTGAACCGGTGATCATCATAAATCAATTAAAACTCATTACTCTCAATTGTAACATTAGTAATTTCTTATTTTATTTGGTTTGATTATTCAAGTATTTAAAAATTTCATTCTATTCGTTTTTGACTTTGAACCATTAAACATCATTTAATTAAAACAGAGTTAACCAACCACATTATTACAAAGGGCGTTCTTTTTTTCTATGGAATTTAAATTACCCAGGAATAAATTATTTATTAATGCACAGGGTGATTACGACATACCCCGCCAGTCCTTGGATCCATCAGTGGAACCAGGATGGGAGGAAAAATAAAGAAATATAAAAAAAAAACGTTTAGGATTATATGTCATAAAAACCACCTGCGGTAACACCGATTTGCTATTAAAAATTTTGCCACGTTGGCAACACACTTTCGTTAAATATAACACACAGCTTATTAATGGACGAATGTAGAGAAACAAAAACGCAAAAAAAAAAAATACTACGCGTCTGTTGACATAAAAAACAAGAAGCAGCAACATGTAGAAAAACGTTAGCATAGATAACCGACTAGATTAGACACGGAAGGATAGGTGGCATCACTTAGTTAACCCCTTCGTTTTTACAAGACAGAAAATTGTTATTTTTATGTTTCTGTCCCTTTTCATTTAAGGAGTTAATGACGTTTTATTTTGTTTACATTTTGTTAAACATTTTACTACAAATTGGCGGAAAAAATAAGAAAATTTGCATTTTCTGGCGCAATTTTCCATTTTTTCCGCCAATTTTAATATCAAATTCCCAATATAAGTATATGTGTACAGTATTAGCAGAAAGTGAAAAGAAGTTCAACAACACAAAGCTAAAAAATGTAAGTATTTATTCCTTAAAAAATTTATGCAGTTTTGTAAAACATTTTATTTTTTAGGAGTCGCAAGTGCATTATGCAAGTGCAGAGAATTCACCGATTCCCGAAGGATCCCACAAGGTAAGTTTATTTCAATTAAATTTTGTCTGATCATTAAAACGTAGAACTGTATTTCCGTCTGGAGCTGGAGTTGTGTTTGTTATTAGAAACAAGTGAAAGTGTTTTTTATTAGAAACAAAATATAGAATGTTCTTTCAAGAATTATGCATGTATGTATACTTTTATCCAATTGGCATATGGATACGTGTTAATCGTGTGTCTTAAAGTGTGGAAATGAAAAAGGTGGATTAAATGATACTCCTGTGATATTTAAAACATTAAGGTAAAAAAAGTAAAAATTGAACAAGAAGTAAAAAATGATATAAAAGGCAAAATGTGTTGTGGACTTTCCAATGCAGATTGTAAAGGATTCAAGACGGAAACTGGAAATTAAAGAAGAAACCAAAGTGGTGTTATAGGCATAATGTGTTGTGGATTCATAAGAAATTGTGGATGTGAATTAGTTTTTTTTTATTAACATGTTCTTTTTACAGAACTTGCCTGCAAATGGAAACAATTTTTTTTAACTGGTGGATAATTGGCAGAAAAAAATGTTACAATTGTTCGATGTTGTTAATTTGCACAACTACAGTGATGGACTTAAGTATAGGCACAAGGTTCAAAATGAAGCAAACAGTAATTTTTTTGATATTGATTATCATCAAATGTTTATTTTTAGAACGTAAAATGGTTCTTACAAAGCTTCATATAAGAAGTAATCAAAAAATTTGAACAGATTTCATTCGCCGATAGAATAATAACAAAAAAAATTTTAAAATATCGATTTTTTATGGGACAAAAGTATAGGCACATTCATTGTTAACGGAAATAAAAGACGATTATAAATTCGCCAATCTGGCAATACTGTATTTTTTGACAGAATGGAATGTTTCGTTATTATTTTCAATTTGTTTCAGTTGGTGAAAAGTAAGAAAAATTTGTTAAATATAATAATTTCTTTGTCGTTTTCTAAAAAATGTGTCCTAAATTAAGTGAAACTACAGAATCACAGCGAAAATAATTCTCCATCTGCATAACCAAGGCAAATCTTTCGCTGAGATTGGCGAATTAATGGATCGAAGCCGTTTTACTATTCGGACAATAATTAATCGTTTTAAAGGTAAAACTAACTTTGAAAGTGCTAATCGCTGTGGTCGTCCCAGAAAATTAACTGAGAGAGAACGTGCCCAAATAATACGGAAAGTTAAAATTTATCCGAAAACAACATCTACACAGCTGGCAGCGGACGTCAAGGAAAATTTCGGCAAGGACGTGCACTCTAAAACTGTTCAGAGATTACTACATGAAGCCGGTTATAAATCACGTGTTGCTAGACGAAAACCATTAATATCTGCAGTTAATAAAAAAAGACGTATGGATTATGCAAAACAATTTGAAAATCAGCCATGCGGTTTCTGGGAACAGGTCTCTTCTCAGACGAAAGCAAATTTAATATTTTTAAGCCTGATGGACATTCACGAGTATGGCGAAAACGTAATACTGCACATGACGAAAAAAATCTTACACCAACAGTAAAGTATGGTGGCGGAGAAGTTATGGTCTGGGGCTGTATGTCTGCAGCGGGTGTCGGAGAACTAGTCTGCATTGATGAAATAATGAACAAGACTCTTTACTTAAATATTTTAAAGGAAAATGTTAAGAAAAGCGCCATTAAGTTGGGTTTGTCAGAGTCATTTACATTCCAGCAGGACAATGACCCCAAACATTCTGCTCACGGCGTCAAGATGTGGCTTGCATATAACACCGCACATGTATTGCCACATCCTCCGCAGTCCCCAGACCTAAATCCCATTGAGCATTTGTGGGAGGAGGTAGACCGAAGAATTCGGAAACGCAATATTTCAAACAAATGTGAGCTTAAAACAGCGTTAACCGAAGAATGGCTTAAAATTGATAAAAATTTTACAAAAAAATTAGTACACTCTATACCTAATAGACTTAAAGCCGTTATTAAGCAGAATGGACTGCCAACAAAATACTAATTTGAGTTTCTGACTAGTTTTGATTCCGTTAAAAAAGAATGTGCCTATACTCTTGTCCCACAGAAAATCAAGTTTTTTAAATCTTTTCGTTATTTTTCTACCACCGAATAAAATCTGTTCGACTTTTTTGGTTATTTTTAATATGAATTACTGTTATAATTATTACATGTTCTTTAAATAAATATTTGATACTTACAAATGTGAAAAAAACATATTTTGTTTCATTTTGCAGCTTGTGACTATACTTAAGTCCTTCACTGTATATGGAATATGGTAAGTATTATCTGAAAGTAAAATGTTTATTATTGGTTACTTGCACGCACTTACATATAAAACAAAAGCCCTTTTCAGGGCTCTAAACTTTTTGAAAAAGGGATTAGTTAAAACTTTCAAAAGCCCTTTTGAGGGCTACAATATAGCTTACAAAGGAGATAATTGTGTACATTAGAAATAACATTGTAATTGTAATTCTTGTTCTACTGAATTTTTTATTTACATTACTAATTTACTTGCTATTTACTTTTTTTTCAGTTAATATCTACAATTCTGGTTATTACTTAGCCAATTTCCTAGCGGCCAAATAAAAGTTGTAATCACTACAACTCCATAAATAAGCTGAGCTCCAAATATGCGTGTAAAATAAAAGGTGGAACGAGATAAGAATGAAATTGTTAAATTTGTTATAAATTTTCTATTTATTTCCTTTTTGTTTTTCTTTTTTAAGTATTTTTGAAGCCCTTAAAAGGGATTTTGAAAATTTAATTTACCTCTTTTCAAACTTTGTCAGAGGCCTGAAAAGGGCTTTTGTTTTATATGTATTCGTCTGCAAACAAAAATGTTAGATATCCTGCTTAAATTTATATACTTTTGACCTAAAAAGAGCTGTTTAAAATTGTATCTTTTATCGCTTTTTAAATTATTTTGAGCCCTGAAAAGGGCTTTTAAAGGTTTAATATTAACATCTTTCTAAATGTTTTAGAGCCCTCACAAGGGCTTTTTTTTATTTAAAAGTGTCTGTAACTATTTAATACAATCTTTATTTTCAGTTACCAGTTTGTATCCCAATCTGCCAAATTTCCACCACGCAAAAAAACAAACAAACAAATTTCAAATGTATGTAAGTGCCTGTAAAAGAAAAATCCAATTGTTTGATTAAAAAACTGCAGGTACACATTTTACACATTTAATTTCAAACCTATACTTACATATTTCTGCTTGATTCTGTCAATTTTCCACCAGCCTCAGAATAATTCCAGTTTAAGGTAAGTGCCTGTAAAAAAATGTATTAACCAAACAAACTAATGCACATTCTGTTTTCAGGCATCTTGGATCCTGTTCTGCCAGTTGTCCGTCCACCGGGCAAAGAAATTTGGAGTTAAGTTCCTGTAAAAAGCACACTGTGAATATAAAATAACTAATAAAATTTTTATTTCCAGCAAAACTTACCATTTCGGGTCCTGTTCTGCCAGTTATCCGTCCACCGGGCAAACAAAATATTTCCATTTGGAGGTAAGTTCCTGTAAAAAAAGAAGATGTATTAATGAAACTAAATTATCTATTATGTTTTTAGCTAATTACTTCCAATTTGCCACCAGCCAATACTTACGAATTTGCCGCAAAATAATCAAATTTCATTAACTTATATATATATTGTTTTAATTAATGTAATTTTTATTTATTTTTTTAATAAAGTTTAAGATTTTTCGCCAATATTTTAGTTTATTTTGTGTGTGTCGTCCATGATTTTGTAGCTGTCATTAGTTTTTTGTGTATTTGTTGAGGTAAGAATTGTATATATAGTTGCATGTTTTTTCGCATTATTTTTGAGGATGCCACTCTTTATTTTCTTTCTCATATTTAGGGGTTAAGGCAGAATTAGTCTTTACTTTCCGTTCCGTGACGAATCAGCTGATCAATTTCTGTTAAATGGAAAATATGTATTTGTGGTTTGTTATTACTTTGACGTTCTGTTCTGTTCCGTTCGAATCAGTAGAAAATAGAATTCAACGTTAAGTTACTTGAAAGTTGTTTGGTAGTGTGAGTGCAAAATTGTAAACAAACCATTTTTGTCATTGTAATTGTAGTTGTTTTTGTTGTGTTGTGTATTGTGTGTTCTTTGTGTATTATAAACGGCTGGTTTGTTGTTACAGAAAAATAATTACAATAATTTAAAAAGCAGAACGGCACGGCACAGAACAGCAACAGAAAGTAAAGACTAATGAGGCCTTTAATCGCATATGATAAGTTACTTTTTAAACGTCAGTGTTGAGGAGTCTGGTTATGTCTGTGACGTTAGTATTCATTAAGCCTTCTTAAAAATAAATTATTAATTATTTAAAAATGGTATTTTATTTAAAACTTATATACTATTTTTAATTTCCTTTTATTATTGGTTATTAAGGTAAGCGAAAATAAAAACAACTCTGTAGAAATACCTAACATTATTAACTCTCTACAAATTTCATGCTAGCGACATTAGTTATAAAGGTAAGCAAAAATAAAAACAACTCTGTAGAAATACCTGACATCATTAACTCTCTACAGATTTAATTGCTAGCGACACAGCGACAAGTGGCCATAGTTTAGAATCTTCGCTTCGTTTTTCTAGACGAAAGTAAAGGTAAGTACTTTAAAATAATTTTTAACAGCTTCAAGTATTTACGTTTAATTCCCCAGGAATAAGGAAGATGGCGGTACCTGTCCAGAAGACCAACGGCTATTTCATTTTTGATGGCGATCGTACCAAATCACTGGTAAATTTATAAAAAAATTATACAATTATTAACTGAAATTATTTCCGCTGTTTTTTTTTCTTTCATGGCGTTCCCATCAATTGGCTGAACCTTGGCTGAGAGACGTCAACGGCATCCGGACTAATAAAGTAGGTTAAAAAAATATTACATTTCTAAGTGCAGTGTCTGAATTAAAATATTATATAAAGAGTGATCGTGAAAGATATTATTAGCTTTATTACTAGTACGTAACGTAACGTTACGTTAAGGTGAAAATAAAGCTATAAACCAAACAGTATAAAAAAACAGAAAGAATTTTCTATAAAAAAAATAAATACGATTTTTAATTTTAAGGATACAGTGGTCTAGAAAAATAACTCAGTGGAAAATACAGTGTGTGCATAAAGTGTTCGAACCAAACGAGATAAAATATGCACTTTAACTATCTAAAATTTGAATTTAATAACAAATTTATTACCCTATTGTAGTTAAAGGAGGCAATCTGATTTTAAGCTTATAAATATATATTTTTCCATTAAATTAACTAAGTAATAATTTTAACCTTTTTCTCTTTTTGGTTTAGAAAATTCATCAATGACAGATATCCCGGAAGATTATCATGATAATGACTTTAATCAGGTTGGTAATTATTAATTTTAGGCGAACAAACCCAAAAGTATTCAGCTAAGCTAGGAGGTAGAAGTACAGGGACTAAAACCACCAAAGGTTCTAGGGCTATCGCCTTAGAACTCTTGGCGCGAAGTACCCCCTGACGTTTCTACTAGACATGAAAATGTAAAGCCTAGTACAAAAAGAAACTAGAAACTAACCACAAAAAAATAAAAAAACGAATAATCTCAGTATTCGTAAAAATTTCCTAAAAAGGGAGCAATTAAACACAATTTATTTCAGACTCTTCCTTTTAGCAAATTTTAGAGAATTTAAACTATTCCCGATTAACAAAAAATTAAATACTCCTAAAAAAAATTTATTAATATATATTTCTAGGCTACAAATATACTTAAGTGCTCTGGATCTGCCGTGTGGGCCGCCAAAAGGTAAATTAAATTATTCATAAAAAAATGAATTGTATTCTTAAATTTTTATATTTACAAGGTATTTTAGAAAAATCAGGCTATAACTTCAATCTTAAGTAAGTTAAAGTAACTTATGTTTTATTTATGCATTTATTCAGTTAATTTAGTTAATTTAGATCTATTTATTTTTTTAAATTTAACAAATTATTATATAGCCGCGGTTTCACCCTTCTATCAATCGGAAAGATAAAGATTTTTAGTTTTTAAGAATAACCGACCGCCGGTTAATTTATTTGTCTCATTTCGTGAGGTAGCAATTCAGTCCTCCTTTTAAAGACACCTAATTTTCCTGTAATATACAGTTGGCATTTAAGCATATTTTGCGTCATCTTGCTGTGAGATCGGATTCAGATAAATGTTGTCACACTAGATGACTAATAATTCCTAGCCCTTAATGGCATAGTTCCCTAGGGTGTTTATGGAATTGCATCCATAGTGTGATGACGGTTTCAACATGCAACCCGCTCAGAAACGTTAGCGTTATAGTTGCGCAAACGATGCATTTAAACAATTAGTGTCCTTTGTTAGACAACTCAAAAGCTCTCCCAGGAAATATGACAAATACCATTTTATGGCCACCAGATTATTCTCAAAACTAAGACTTTGAAAATTTAGGCTCGTAAAAAAATTAATACTTTGATAAATTTAAATTAAATAAACAAATACTAACATAAGAAAAACTGTTTTATTGACTCTTAGCCTCGAGGACTTTGTTGGTTTTTGCGTAGGACGTTAGGACTAAGTACACCAAAGATAATAAAGCTATTGCTTTAAATCTTTGGCGTGAAATACTTCCAAAGTCCTGCCCTGAAGGTCTTCTACCTCATACAGCCTGTTGCCTATGGGTCGGACAATTCTACACTTGAGGAATTTCTTAGCCAACTTCCTGTTAAAGCAATTTTTGAAATCGCTTTTTTGGAAATTTTGGCGATAAATTTCTTGCCCCGGATTAAACTTCACTTGTCGGCAGTGCGTATTATACGACTTTTCGCAGCGTAGGTATGCTTTGTGTAGATTTTTACGAATATTTTGTCTAATTAAATCCAGTTTCGTAGATTTTGATAGGATATTAATTTCTGAATCCCCGAGACGTTTTAATTTTCCCGCAAGACTATACACACTACCATGCCCTATCATGTTCATTTAAAAAACCGCAAAATAAGGACTAACCCCTATTGATGTCTGTACGGAATATCTCAATGAAAACTCAATTTCTGATTAATATTTGTCCCATTTCGTATGATCTTCCTGCGCATAGAATCGATTGTTCACAAGTTCTGATGCGTTAGCCTGAGGTGAATGAATAGCGGGTTTAATGTGCTTAACTACAAAGTTGGTTACTTGGTACTTAAATTCTTTACTTATAAATTGTTTCCCATTATTAAAGATAATGGTCTCAAGCATGCCAAACTTATGAAACACTTCGGTAACTAAAAACTTCACCATGTTTTTGGTGCTTGCCTTAGCCATTGCTTTTAAAAGTACATATTTGTAAAGTGATCAAGCACTCTAAAAATGAAACAATTTCCGTTCTGTGCACAAGGGTATGGACCTAAGAAGCCTACAAAAACTCGTTGAAATGGGCGTTCAGAATCCGTTTTGGCCCCCATAGGTGGTCTTAATATGCCATTGCCGGGTTTTGATTCCGTACAAACTTGACAATTTGTTACAAATCTGCGTTTTCGGATAACCGGGTTATTAAATCCTGGTAACTTTCTGACTTAAAATCTTCTGAATCTAAATCTATTAAAGTGGCCACATTTTCCGAAATTTCCTCCATGTCATATCGTGAGGAGCGATGTTTTTGGACCCGAGCCCATGTTCTGTGGAAAACGAAAAAGACTGCAAAAGCAGGCTCCATCGA
Organism: Cistogaster globosa; assembly: GCA_937654795.1. Lineage (NCBI taxonomy): Eukaryota > Metazoa > Arthropoda > Insecta > Diptera > Tachinidae > Cistogaster > Cistogaster globosa. Next base: position 97,274,857 of record OW569403.1, on the reverse strand, counting down.
GCGAGGCGACCAGTTAGATCTTTATGAGACATGAGCCATTTAAGACTACTGTGATCAGTAATCACCGAGAATGGCATGAGTTCAATATAAAGCTTAAACTTTTTGATGGCTGGAACAACGGCCAGACACTCCCTCTTTGTAACGGAAAAATTCCTTTGAGCGGGAGAAAAATGCGATGGGATGTTCACCGTCGGAATTATCTTTTTGAAATAATACGGCCCCGACTCCTAAATCTGAGGCGTCACATTGTGCGTAAAAATGTTTCGAAAAATCTGGGTGGGTAAGAACCGGGCTAGTGGTAAGAGCTGTTTTAAGTCTATCAAAGGCGTTTCTGGCGTCGTCGGGAAACCTAAAGGTTTTACTCTTCTTTAGGGTGTTAAAAATGGGTGCAGAAATGGTAGCGTAGTTGGGTATGAAGCGACTGTACCAACCAGTGGCTCCCATAAAACTCCTTATCTGTTTAGCGGTTTTTGGGTAGGTATATTTAACTATTTTTTCAATCTTTTCGGGGTCGGGCCTTAACTTAACGCCTCCTACTACGTACCCCAGGTAGCGAAGTTCCCTAAAACAAAACTTAGATTTTGCCACGTTAATGGTCAAACCTGCCTGTTTCAAACATTCGGACACCTGCTCTAACAACCCCAGGTGAATTTGCAGGTCTGGCGAGACATCCAAAAGATCATCCAGATAGACAAAAACTCTATCACGAAGCGCTGCAGAGATCACTTTATCCATTAAACGGCATAGCTTTTGGGCAGCATTACACAACCCGAAAGGCATAACCGTAAAGTGATAGAGTGGTCTGCCCGGCACCGTAATGGCAGTTTTTTCTCTACTGGATGCATCTAATGGTATGTGCCAGAATGCATCCTTTAAGTCGACGCTTGATATAAAATATGTATCCCCTAACCGGCTGAGCAAACCTTCGATGTGCGGCAAAGGATAGGTGTCCTTGATCGTGAGGGCATTTAGCTCACGAGCGTCCAAACACAATCGATTCTTCTCGCCCTTGTGGACAAGAGTAACCAGATGGCTCCAAGGACTCTCGCTCAGCTCAATGACCCCAAGATCAAGCATCCTATCCAGCTCTGCGTACATAAACTTTTTACAGCGGGCGAGACCGAATAATGTTTGTGCTTCACCGGAGTTGCATCGCTGGTGTCAATTATATGAACATCCAGGCGAGTTCGCCCAAGACCCTTCCTCGTGTAGCAAGAAAACTTCGCTACCACCTTATCCAGCCGGTTCTGTTGATCTGAAGACAAAACGTGAGTTTTGACTCGGTTCTCTGCGGACTTAAACTCCGGACATAGTGCTACGTCGTTGGTTGTTAGGCTGCACACATTGGCGAATAACCCAAACTTTCGTATAAAATCGACGCCTAAAAATAAATGCCTACTAAGGGACGGAACTAAATATAAAACGATTTCGTCCGAAATTTTGTTACCCTTTACTTGGACTTTTACACGCCCTACAATTTTGTGAAGGCTGCCATTGGCAGTCTTTACATACGAAAAAAAAGTCGGAAATTTGCAGACCTGCTTTTTCTACAAATTCCATACAGCCCCTTCCTAGACAAGTGACGGTAGCGCCACTGTCCAACAGACCTTCAATTTCCACACCATTTATGTTTATTTTCAAGTAAAAACGCGTATCATCTCCCTTGTAGAGTGAAGCAGACAAAATTTCTAATCTTAATTTTTTTCTTCGCTTGTATCTTTCCCTAGCTTTCTTAATTCGGGTCGACACTTCTCCGAAAATTCTGGCTTTCGCTGCGTTAAACTCTTTTACTCTCTGATGCAATGGCTTTATTACGTGAACTTTAAACTTTTCTTCAACGATATTTACTTTATTGGGATTAACTAAAATTTTTACTTGTATTTAAGGTACGGTGGGAGAATTCGCTTTAATAACCGGACTTAGGTCTAAGTCAAACGAGTCTCCCCAGCTTAAAACTTGTTCAATGGCAGGTTTCCCCTGACACTTCGAGCAGTTAGGGGTAACCAGGTTATCTCGACCACATCGAAAAGAAAAAAGCGCCGTAAAGGTGAAGGGCAGTCCATTAAACTGTGTCCCACTTGCTTACAATTCCAGCAAGTATATCGGATGCCAGAAGAAATAGCTTCAACCTCTAGATTAGAACCAGAGGCTTCTTCTTCGTCAAAATCAATTTCATGTACACGTAGTGCTGAAAACTGACGTTGAGAGTACTGCTGCCCTTGACTAGACAGTAGATTTTCAGCTCTCTTCGCTTGCTGATAAAAATCATTCAAACCTCCTATCAATACTGAAAACAGCCTTCATAATTTCAACGAGGTCTCCCTCAGAGTAAGGCGTCCTTTGCTGATTCCTGAGCCTCGTAACCGCGTTGCAAAAATCTTCAAAAATTCTTGTGGCATCTGGCGACGGTCCATAATAGAAATAGAAATTCATTTTCGTACCGCTTGTACTGGGTCAAAAATTCCCTTTCTAAATCCTCCCAGGTCGGTATAGGAATCAACTTTCTTACGTTCCAATACCAGTCTAGTGCTTGGCCTTCTAGCAATAAATGAAGACTGCGGCGGATGTCATTAAACGAACAATTGAAGTCTTGCATCAAAACATCGAATCGAAAAATGAAATCTTCGGTACAATCAAATTTTATGCCCCACTTAGACAAATCCACACCTCGATGATTAAAATGAGCAGGGTCCAGCTGTACAGCAGGTGAGTACCATCTAGACTGCGCCGGCAGATTTACGACTGGTGGTAGTTGCGGACCAACTGCCGCTTGTGGACCCCTATTGCCTTGATAGGCTGAAACTTGCTGTGAGACGTACGGCAACTGTGAATTATGTACTGGTGAGTTGATATGTGATTGAGGCTGAAAACCGTTTGTTAAAATGTTTTTCTTTATTCTAGGCTGTTGTGGTTGCACCAAATTTGGACCCTGAGGCTGAGATACTATCACATCAGGCAAATTAACCGGTGCCGGAGGCCCCCAGTTATGATTAAGGGTATTCGGGTTTTGTTGCCTTTCTATTGAATGACTTAAAGCTCGAGCAATTTCTTGCTGCAAAACCTGCTGCATTTCTTGCGTTTGCCGCAATATTTCCGCAGTGATGGAGCTTGGAAACCTTACCACACTAGCCGCTGGCGGAGCTTGCGTTACAGGAATGTTCTGGCGAAACTCCTGTTGAACGCTTCTAGCCGTTATGCTGCTGTATTCAGGTAAGCGTATGGTACTGTTAGAAATATTAGACACATTTGAGTCATGAAAAGAGCCGTTTCTGTCTTGTGCCTTTGATATAAACTGCTGTACGGCAGGTGTAATGGCACAAGCAGTTGTAGTGGCAGTAGTAATACTAGCAGGAGCCGATAGCACTGGCACTGTATTTTAAATTACCGTTGGCACTATTGTCGTTGGTATGTTTTCCATATCAGTTGAAATTGGTGTACTAACTGACCGAGTAATAACCATTAGAGAAGCCCAAGAAATATATACCAGAACGTTTGCACTGGTAAAAACAAATAAAAAAATTAAAAAAAAAACAAGATCCCAATTTAAAGAAAAAATAATATATCAAAATATACCAAAAATCAAAGAAAAATAAATAGTTATAGTTATTAAACGCAAATGTAAAACTATATAGAAAAACACAAGTAAAAGTAAAAACTTGAGCGTTATATTTTTCACTTTTACCTAAATACAAAATAAAAAGAAAAAACACATAAAAGGAATTCAGTGGTTAAGTTAAATATAGAAATAAATAAATACTTTCAATCGTAAAAATATGAAAAATAATAATAAAAAAATCAAACAAAATAATAATAAAAAAAATTTATTCCAAAGGAGTAAAAAAAATAAACAAAAAGCAAAAAAAAACTTTTTCCAAAAATAAAAAAAATCAAGTACTATAGGATTTTCAGGTGATGAAAAGGTTTCAAAAAGATTCCGGTAAAAATAAAACAATTATCTATACAAATATATTTGTATAGATTTGTATATTAGTGCTAAGAGAGCAAAAACTAAATATGTTTTTTTTTTCTATGTTTTTTTTTTTCTAATTTTGTGAGTGAGTGCTCGCCTTCAACTAGCATGCTGACAGATTTTCGTGTGGTGCAACTGATCACTGGGTTCCTAATGATGTCAGGACAAACCAGCACTAAATTTTTCCATCGATATTCAAAGCATAGATAACCGATTAAATTAGACACGGAAGGATAGGTGACATCACTTAGTTAACCCTTTCGTTTTTACAGGACAGAATATTTTTAAGTCGTATGGTTCCGTCTCTTTTCTTTTAAGGAGTTAATGACATTTGATTTTGTTTACGTTTTGTTGAACAATTTAATACAAATTGGCGCAAAAAATAGGAAAATTTGGATTTTTCGGCGCAATTTTCCATTTTTTCCGCCAATTTTACTGTCAAAACCTCCATACTCGTATATATATATATGTGACCCGGTCTACGAAAAGGGACCTTCGGTGTGAAAATATAATTTTTCACTTTTTTGGCGATTCGGATAGACTAATGTGTGCTCTTTCTAATGGCGCAAAGCAGAAGTTTCCAACTCGTAAAGAAGTTTGTCAGGAATTTTCCAAAAAAGAGCAGAAATGAGTGAAAATGAAAAAAAAAATTGGACATTGAATTATAACATAATAAACATCATTTCATACTTTTATTTGAAGGGAAACCAGCCATTTTACATAAAAATCGAAATATAAAATAAATCTATAATTTTTTTTACGCTTTATATTTTTTTTCCGATGCCAATTTTTTTTTTTTTTTTTGGTAGTAGAGCCGCAGAATCTTCCTCGTCATTACCATCTGCCTTTCGTTTCTTTGATGCCAATTTTTTTTTTTGGTAATGGAGCCGCAGAATCTTTCTTGTTATTACCTTTTGCTTTTTGTTTCTTCGATATCGAATTGTTGTTTTGCAAGGGAGCCGCAGAATTATCTTCTCCATCAACTTTGGATTTTTGTTTCTTTGGCTTTTCTTCCGGTTTTGGGGCTAAAATATCTACTTTTCTTGGATCTGCGACTAAACTGCGGAGATTTTGGTAAATATACCATTGGCGTTCCAACGTTAAACCAACTGGATGTATAGTTTTTGGCATTTCACTGACGATAGGTTCCAACAATAGATCAAAAGAGTCCACGTTCTCACTATCCGCGAATTTTTTTGCTTTTACACAATCTGTACAGATTATGAAATGATGGAACTGCGTTATGCCAACGAGTGGCCGATAAAATAGTTTGAAATAGGTATCCCATTGATACCATGTAACATTCTCTGCTGATACTACTTTATTATAACCACCGGGTGAGGATTCAACAACACATTGCAATAAATCTTCATAAGTATCGATGTTGCTAAGAGCATACTTTGCTTTGAAAATCCCGAAGAAGCGATCAGGCGCAAATTTCGTATGTCCTGTTAGTAAGAAATTGAATAAAATCGTTTGTTCAAGTTTTCGAGCAACTCTCCATTGTAAATACGATAATACGGTATTATTTTTGTTTTGCCCTACGCAATTGTCACAAAAAATAACCAGTTTTGGGATATCTTTGCAATGAGTTTCTAAGTAGTGATGCAAAATGCTGATGACACAGTTCGGTCCTTTACCAATATCATCCTTCTCATCAATTAAGTAATTATGCTGAAAATGAAAATTAGGTATAGTTCAAGTGGTTCGAGTTTGTACAATTTCAATGTTTGATATCCTCACCTGAATTTTCAATTTTTCGTTTGTGATTCCAAAAACTCCACACTTTTTTGTAGCTTTTAAAGTATGCTGAGCCCGGCTGCTGTGGACTAGTAGGGTAATGTACAGTTTGGGCAAAATCAAACGAAAGAATTACTACCGTATCATCAGTATTTTCGCACCAACTTTGATAATACGCTCGTTGGTTACGGGCCTTGTGAAGATGATCAAGAAATTGATTCAGTTTTTGTTCTCGTTCAATATCAGAGACGTTTTTAGTCAGCGCAATCGAAACCGTATTTGCTATGTTAAAAAAAAGTCACGTTTAGTTTTGGATGTAATTATTAAGGTAAGTACCAATTCATCTACTTACCACGACATGTGTCGCATAAATCGTCTGCTGGTTTCATTGTTGTTACATACGGAATATACTTGGCCCATATACGACAAAAGCTGCGATAACTCATTTTTGGTTCGTTCTCTTGGAGTGAATCAATGTATTTTCGATAAACTGACGACTTTGTTTCGCTCGAAGGTAATTTCATTACTCGGTAATCTTTAAATTTTGAAAGTCGGCCAGGTATTGGCAAAGCTAACAGATCTGCAGTGTATTCGATAAATTTTACAGCCTTTTCAATTTCAGCTGGTGTAAATGATTTCGTATTCGTACTGGATTTATTAGCTAGGCCATGTTCTCGCACTATTAAACCGTTTTTATGATAATGAGTTACCAAATGTTTGTAACGTTTTATTCTGCATGCGTGCAGAAAAAGGAAAAGTGAACGACAAATTGGTATGCCGAGGAAAGAGAACTGAATCTGATGCCTTGTAACTTCTTTACCTTTTCTGCATTCTTCTACCTTCCGCTTAGCTATTTGTGAGTAAACACTTTGCAATTCTGCATTATACCTTATTCCAGCTTCGATATTACTTAGTATCACTAGATCTAGTTTGTTTTTGGAAAGCTCGAAACAGTTCATTCTACTATCAACAATCCAATCTCGTGGTATAAGTGTATTGCATTTCTTAACACAACAATCGGTAGAGAAATATTTTGTTATCAGCTTTTCTTCTTCTAAATCCACAATAGATAAGTCCATTTTAACGAAAATTTCCTCTGTATTATCTCCTGCCTGATGTAAATCATGATCGCTGTCGAAATCGTTATCAATGTCGGTTTTATCACTATCTTGTTCGTCTTCACCAATATATTGTCTAAGAACGAAACTAACCTCTTCATCTACACTCATTTTTAATTTATTTCGGAATCAAAAGACGCATAAAAATGATTCAGTAAACGTAATTGAAAGAGGAACGATGTATAACAGCTAATTTGTCAACATTGATAACGTTCACAAATATCACCTCTTCACTGTTGGTCGTTAACTAAAAAAGAACTCGGTAAAACCACGAAATTACGCCATCTAATACGATATTTTTCGAGACAGAAACAACACTGAATATCTTTAAACACGGTAGGATGAGTAGGGATACAGAGAGAAGGGAACAACTGAAGCGAAACTTATCACATGACTTGTTTATCTTTAACAGCTGTTTTCTCGAAAACTTGTGTTTACACCGAAGGTCCCTTTTCGTAGACCGGGTCACATATATATATGTGTGTGTGGTTTGGTGACCTTATTGCTTAATTTTAAAACACTTAGTAAACGTATGGTTTGTTTTAAATTCATTTATTTGTACACGAGTTATAAGACAATTTTAATACTAATTGTAAGATAGTTTTAATATTTAATGAAATTACTAGTTATATAATATCTTATTAAACCACTAATTATAAGACAGTTCTAATATTTTTATCAAAGCACTTCTACTTTAATTGTAAGCTTAATGGATTTAGCAAACTTCGTCAGACCTTGACCGTTTTCTTCGAACTCTCGACTCACTCTGCCCTTATATATTTTTCTTGCTATTCAAGTACGTGTATGTCTGTTTGTTCTGCTGTAGTTATCGTCTGTTCTTTATTGCTATTCTCTGTCTGCGAGTTTACGGGTGATGGTAATGTAGTGTGTTTATTAGCATTCCACATCCGGCCGTCCTGAGTCTACATTCGCCCTCGAATGTCCTTCCCACGGTTTCATCATGTCTACTACAGTTGTTGTATTTCTATGACCCTCAAAATTTCCAACCCTTTCGACTTCGTAACTCGGTACGGTCCAAAGTATTTCGGCCTCAGCTTCATATCGGGAACGCTTGATGGCGACCAATTCGTTGATGTCGTACACGGTTTCCGGGATTCGTTTGCGGTTTTCTTCTTAGATTTCCAGAATTTTCTTTTTGGATTTCCAGAATTTTTGCTTCTCTTATGGTGTCCCACTCCGTATTAAATAATTCAGGTGATATGTGATTTAGTAGATCTCGAATATCCGGATTCTCATTGAGTCTCATTTCTAGTCCCGTTAATATTTTAAAAGGTGTGAACTTGGTGTTCCTTGGTGTTGTGCTATTTAAAGCTTGCTGGACTCGACGAACGTGCTTTTACCAGTTCGCTTATTTCTTTACACATAGCTTTGTTAACAAGGTGATTATGGTACTATTTATTCTTTCAACTTGGCCGTTTCCCCTTGGTACCCCGGTTGCTATTAAGAGATGCTGTATGTTTATTGCGTGCAATATTCTGCAAATTGGCTAGATAAGAACGCGCTTCCTGTATCGGTTATTACTCTTCTAGGATTTCCAAAAACTGTAGCTTGTTTTGTCAGTCGATCGACAACTTCGTTTGATCCTGTACTCTTAGTGGGGTACAGCTAAACAAATTTGGAAAAAGCATCCATGACGACTAATATGTAGTTGTATTGTTTGTAAGTAAACTCCATCGCCCAGTGGTCAATTTCGCGAGATAGCGGTCAAAACTCTATAACTTTTGACCGGATTGATATTTTTTCACGCAATTTGTTTTGTTCAATAGGAGGGACTTTAGGCTTCAATTTGCGTATTTAAACGTAAAAAAACGTAAGTAATGTGGAGTTAAAAATGCATTTTAATTTTTTGTTGAGTTTCCATGTAAAAGATGAATATTTTGACATTTTAAATAGGTATTTTTTTATAATTTCTTATTTTCTTCAATCGTATTTTACAACCAATATTTATTTATTATTCCTAAACATAATTTTGGTCAGAAAATGCCAACATTTTGCCACTGACATTTATTAAGTCTCAATATTCACAGGGGCCAAAGGTTGGTTTTTTGGAAGAAAGCTAATTCTTGTGAGGATCAAACTGAAAAAAAAAACACTGAAATTCCCTACAATATCAATACCATTTGGATATATTATATACAGAACACAACATCGATAAAATTTTAAGTAAACTTTTACTATTGATTTAAAGTGCACATATATTTTATTTAAATGTATTAATAAAAATTAATACTAAAATTAGAAACAAATTATAATCTTTAAACTAGTATTAATTAAACAATATTAGTAAAAATTTCTTCCAAATAGCTTTGATTTTCATTTTTCAGTAGTTGTTTAGCTTCTTCATCTAACTCTAATGAGGTTGATTTACATTTTTGTCGAATACTGGACATATATGGATCTGATGTGCACAAAAAAATATTAATAAGATCTTCATTAGTACATTATCTGAAAATTTTTCTTGTATTGTGCCCGCGAAAGAATCTGTAGTCTTTGTTCCTTTTTTCTTGCGCTTCTTCTAAGAGATCTCCAATTGGAAGCATATTGTGCTAAATTATTTGTTCCCCATAGAACAAAATTTTGTGAACTGTGGTTGGCATATGTCTCCAAGAATATTTTTGGTTATAAAGGGTTGCTGTCTCATTAGTTTACTAACCAAATTTTTTTGCATCTATCTTTTTGCTACATGCTATAACTTCTAATATGATTTGGAATCGTCGTATTAAATCATAATCTATCCAGTTATAGAAGCTGCAGTTTATGGATCGGAAAATAATCTCCTTGCTGTGTTTCCATCATTAGAATTTCTTTCTCCTTGCTTTGGCTGGTCAATTATAAGGCCTATCACGATATTTTTCTCGAATATGTTTTTGTTTTTTTGCTTTATTTTTTCAAAATTTTCTTTGTTGTTTCTCACTGTTTCGCCTAACGGGCCAAATTCCAAATCGTATCCCAATTTAAGAATATGCTCCATAAAACGAATTCTAGCATGAAGAGGTGACATTCCAAATTCATATGCTTCATTAAAACTATCGTCTTGTGTTGGTGGTTGGCTCAATTGACTTGATGTTTTTTGGCATATGGTACAGCTTGACGAAGACTTTGTTTCGATTAAAGCTTGTGCAACTTTTCCATCGATCATTGTAAGTGACATTTTAAAGTTACCTTCGATGCATTGGTCATTAAATTCAAATATCACTGGTTGAAGTTCTTTAATTTCATCTGCTATTTTGCCAACTTCTTCAGTTATGACATCTTTAGTTTCTTTTTTGTAAGCAAGCTTTATTGGTGTACAAAATTTTGTTGACGAGGGAATTTCATTCTTCCATACGTCTATCTCTGCAGCTCTACTAGTTGACAGCTCTGAACCACAATTTTTTTCATTGGTTCGCTTCCGCAATTCTGTATATTGGAGTAAGTTTATTTTCTTCAGTTGGTGTCGGCATACTTTCTAAAATCCTTTTTGTGCGTATGGGGCTTGCTTCCACTAATTTTTCAATGATAGCAATTTTACTCTTTTCAGTTTTCGATGGTTGAATTTGATGCAGAAATGAATCCTTTATGATGCTACAAGAAACTTCTTCATTGATATGTTTAAGCTTGCGTCTTCGTGATCTTTCACTACAATTATCAATTGCCTTTGCTGGTCGACCACCTTTTCCAGTTTCCGTTGTAGTTACTGATGGCTTTTTAAAAATAAGTTTATTTCTTAGCCATTCCTGGTTGCGTGAGTAAAACAATTTCTTGTTTCTGGAACATTGATTGTACCGTTTTCTCAAAGTTTTTATTTTTAAGTTATGAATTTTAATTTCTTGTTTGTCGCATATTTTGAAGAATGGATTATTCATTATATGTAAAATAATTTCGTTTTCATCTTTCCGTTCAAAATATATATCAGATAGAACACTATAACTAAATTTAGCCATTGTTTAAACAATAATGAAGAAACAAAATTGAATGCATGGATTAATATACTACTGCTCGAAGTTTCAACATGATCTTTTTTCCCTCTTTGAAACATAACAGGTACTTGGTTTTACCAGTTATTTCCATTGGTTTTAAATTTATTTGCAATTTTCAGGTATTTAAGTTATTTAATATTATATGGCAATAAAATCATTTTTTACCTTTTCCAAATGAATTGCCAGACACCACATAATTTGAGAGATCTATTGTCATTTTTGTCAAAATTTTGATACACCCTTATATGTGGGCTAGTTCCAAATATGGGCCAACTGCTCCTAATTTCAACAGAATTATTTTTTGGGTCAATAAGAACTCTTACACAAAATTCCATCAAAATATATGCATAATAGCCACTTTCACATACAAATAACTTCTCAAAAAATATGACGTGCATTTGTACCGAATATCTTACCTTGGGTCAGAAAAATTGCTGTAGCTCAAAAAGTGCAGTCCCGATACATGGACATGTATATATAGGAATGTAGGGGAGAGTTAAGACTACAAAATAGTAAATTTGTGTTTTGACTTAGCTTGACTCACAGGAGTTGGGCTCTATGAATTATGAAATTTCCGAAAAATTTGACCTTTTTCAAAAAAAAAAAAACATTTAAATTGTTCTGAAAACAGTAGAGCTTCAAGTTGTATACCAGTAATAGGAAATAAGTTAGGTTACAACACAAAATTTATTTCTTCCAAAAATCTTGAAAAACAAAAAAGTTATGATCATTTAAACTTTAAAAATTAACTAAAAATATCATAAATTTACTAAATTCTGAAAAAGTCCATTTTGGACCACCCTGTTCTCAGTGAAATAGTTGAAATAGAGTTCTAATTTTTTGGCTCCCGAGGTTTACTACTGTCTACTTTCATACGAGTCTAATAACTTTAAAATCGGAGAACAAAAACCAAAAGGAGTTTTGGCCGCTATCTCAAAATATTGAACACAGTGCGTCGGCCCTACGTGGTCTATATGATATGTCAGCAGTGGGTTGTCAGATTTATCAATTGGGCTTATAAGTCCCTCTTTGCGACCTTTTTTTGCCTTGGATACTAAGCACTCTACGCAACTTTTTACTACACGTTCAACTTTATCCTTTATCCTTTTTCAGCTTTGGTCCATTCGCCCTGTATTTGTGCATGCTTTAACCGGTGAATTAGCGAATCTTCTATCATTAGAGATGTAAAACGGCATCCACATGTTTCATTTTAGATCCTGGTCTATGCTCTATTTGATAATTAAACTCCTGCAAGAAAAGAGCCAAACAAATATTCGCAACTTTTTTAGTGCTTCTATAACTGCTAAAACTTCTAATTCATATGAGTGGTACTTTTGCTCTGTATGGTGGTTTTTCTGCTCATGTACTCTACTGGGTGGAACAGACCATCTTCATCTTTTTGTAGTATCACTGCTCCATAGCCCTATAGGCTAGCATCCGTATGGATCTCTGTAACCGACATAGGGTCGAAAATTTTCAAGACGGGTGGGTTGGTCATTGAAACTTGTAATTGTTTAAACGCTAAAATTTCTTTGTCTCCTATTTTGAATTTTATGCCTTTTCTCAATAGATTTGTTAGCGGTCTGGCTATACATGCATAGCTTGGTATAAATCGTCGTAAAAATGAGAAAAGACCTAAAAATTTTTGTAGCGATTTCGTGGTTTTAGGTAACGGAAAATTGGTCACTGCTATTGTTTTCTCAGTCGTCGGGGAAATTGTCGAGTTTTCGAAAATGTACCCTAAAAAGTTTATTTTGCTCTGTAGAAATTGTCATTTTTGCCACTTTATGTTAAGTCCGTTTACTTCCGCGACTTTTACAACTTTTTCCAGCTTTTCCATACCCTCGTTTTCATCTTCAGACGGTATAACGATATCGTCCATATATGCATATTACTAACATCCCGTCGCATATTAACTCACGGAAGACAGAGGCTGTATATCTGCAAAATACCGCTGACCAATTTGATATACCAAAAGGCACAAACTTGAACTCATATTGCCCACTGTTAGTAACAAAAGCTGTATATTTTTGCGAATTTGGTTCAATGGGAACATGGAAAAATCCGTTTGAAAATTTTTCCGCTTTTCAGTCTGTGTACGACGTTATCAATTACCGCCATTGAAAAGTTATCTCTGATAATCTTTTCATTAAGCTTTCGATATTCGGAGCATAAACGTTTGGTTCCATCTTTTTTCTACACTTGCACTACTGGCGCTGAGTATTCTGAATAGCTGTGTTTAATAATTCCGTCTTCCAGCCATTCTTTGATTTGGTTATCGATTACGAGCTGGTCAGAATATGGTACTCAACGAGGTCTTCATCTTCACTGGATATGTATGGGGCTTTATACGCTTGTAAGCCATAATTCTACATTTGAGTTTCTCTTGAATCTTCTTGTCTAGGTGTTCTAGCTTAATTTCATCATCTTTAAAATCTCCTCTAGATGCTGAAAGAATTATTTCGGTGAACTCTTTATCTAGTTCAGCTATTGGGCTTATGTTGAGCTTAGCGGTTGGATTGATTTCCGTCGCCTCCCTGTGCTCGCGGTTAAATGTATTTGCTTTATTTTCATCGTGGTCTTTTAACATTGACCATCCTGGTACTTTTTGATGAAATTTCGCTCCGTCGGCATCTATTATTAAATCTACATGACTCAATACATCATTTCCAATTACGGCTGAATATAATATATCTTGTTCTTTCGCTACGTCTTTAGTTTAATGCGCGTCGTAAAACTTCCGAATGTTTTTATAGTTTTGCCACCTGTACCTGTTAACAGTTTATAGTTAGGTTCGAGTTCTACATCACTTAATGTTAACAATGTGTCGTATCTGAGAATACTTATCTCACTTTCAGTGTCGACTACTGCTGAGATCTTCTTTCCATTAATTTCTACGTCAGTGAATATTCTTCTTGATGTGGACACAATTTTATCAGCTAGTGTATGTACATTGTTGTTTGGCGTTCTTCTTTTGTTTCCTTCTTCTCGCCCGTAGTTGTCGATAGTTGTACGATTGAAAGATTTATGTCCAAACCCTTTGCATTTAAAACATTTAAGTTCTATCTTGCTGCAGTCTTTCGCAATATGTCCTTTATCTCCGCATTTAAAACAGATTTGGTCATTTTTCGCATTTAGTTCTGCTTATTTTCTAACCGTTTCTCTGAAAATAACCCCTTTGAACTTAATGACTCTCAAGTAGTTTTTATTATTTTCTTATATGTTTTAAGTTTATCTTTCAAATCGTCGATGGTTCGGGCTTGGTACAGAATTAACTTGTTGGTCGATGAATCTTTTATCCCCTGAACAAAGTAATCAATGAGGATTTCGTCATCAATTCCAATTGGTTTACCAATTTCTTGAAGGCTGTGGAGGTATTCCCGAAATGCTTCATTGTGTTTTTTCTATCTGTTTGATAACATCTTGTGGACATTTATTGATGAGAGTTTTACCACAAACTCTTTTACTAAAGAATTTTTTAGATTAGACCAATTAGTTATTGCCGACTCACTTCTGACATTTTTGCGGCACCTTTTAGTAGCTGCTTTGCATAAATTAATTTACGCAAATCGTCCCAGCCGACCGTGCACGCAACATCTTAAAATTCCCGCAGCCACGGTTCAACCTCAGGCAAACCTTCCCCAGAAAAAGCTGACACTGAACCCTGTATATCATGTAAGGTAAATATATAACCATGCCCTGATACCGCGCGTTCAACTATCGATGAAGTTTCCCCATTCTCAGAATCCTTATCATCCCTCGTTAGCCCTAAATGTTGTATAAGTCTGTCTTGTAATTCTTTTTTATTACCAGTTTTTGGTAGGTCTGACTCCCCAGTTTTGTTTTTAGTTCCTCTACCGTTAAGTTTAAAATTTTTCCAATATTCATGGTGATGATTGGTGCTTTATATAATCAATGAAACATGTTTAATTTTTAGGGTAAGTAAATAATACCGCATTTAGACTAGGCAATTTTTCATGAAACTTGCATGAAATTTTTGCTTGCTGGTGAAGCACGAGGAGTAAGCAATAAGGTATTACTGGGATTTTGAGGGTATATTATTTTTGCTTATGTTTATTTTTAAATAACGCATATCGCTGTAACTTAAATAAGGAATTGAGAAAAAAATGCCTCAAAAAATTGCATAGTGTAAATCTGGACTAAAATGAAATATTATGACAACGCTTAGTATTTTACAAAATTATTTCGCAGTAAAAAAAAATAAAAATATATGAATTATTTTGTTTTTGCTTAAGATGAGCTAATAAAAATGTTTTTTAATTTTATGATTTCACTATCTCAATACTCTGTTTTTAAGTTTTAAAACAATTGAATTTCTTTTTGTTATATTCTCTCGTTTAATTTAAATATTTTCTCTTTTCCAATTAACATGGACTTTTACGTGAAAATAATATTCATAAATTTTCATGTACACATTAAATAAAATATTTCTCTTCTCATCTACTTAAGCTGGATTCACCCATTGCTTCCGAACAAAATTTTTGTTCCGAAACATTTTTTTTATATGTAGTTTGACGTTTTTCTTTTTGGGAGATGGAGAAAGACACGTCAAACTACATATAAAAAAATGTTTCGGAACAAAAATTTTGTTCGGAAACAATGGGTGAATCCAGCTTTAGTTTACACTTTTCTCTTTCAATATACAGTGGAATTTTCTTTTCTATTTATACATGTGTAACATATGTTAATAAACACACATAAGTATGACAACTAATATTAATAAAGTATTTTTCTTCTATTAAACTCGTTAATCTCTCATCTCTGCGTCGGCGTACCTCTATTAACGATTACTGCGTCTCTGCTTGCTACACTTCTCTGTTGTCGTTACGCTGTCTTCACTTTGCCGAAGCAGAGCGATTTAGTACGAGTATTGTAGTTCATACCAGTTGAAAATTAATTGGTTTTTAATATTCTCACTCGCACTTGGAATTTTTTCTGTTTCTATATTTTTTGTTTATTTTCTCTACACAGGCGTATTGTTATTAAGTCTTTTTTGTTGTTGTTGGTTTTAAAGAACAGTTATTTTTTCAAGGCTTTTTGCTACTTTACAAAAATTTCCGTTTATGCGTTTTTTTAATGTACGTATATGTACGGGCAATCTTTTGTTTTTGTGTTTTCTGTTGTTTTACTGGATTTTTTTATGTTGTGGTCCGTAATTTAGGTTTTAGCAAAATAATTTCAACTTTGTTTTAATTTAGCACATATTTTGTGTTTCGAAGACAATAATTTAAAATTCACTGCATAAATATATTAATTTTTCGTTTATTTTATGTTTTACAGGTTGAGCCCCCCAAGTTGTGGTTTTTATGACTTATTGTTTTCTTTTAAAATACTTAGTAAACGTGTGGTTTGTTTTAAATTCATTATTTGTACACTTTATTTATAAAAATTATGATTTAATGATAACTTAAGTTTATGATAAGGTAGTTTTAAGTTCAATTAAGAGTTTTAACACTTTTATTTAAACACAAGTTATAAGACAATTTTAATACTAGTTGTAAGATAGTTTTAATATTTTATGAAATTACTAGTTATATAATATCTTATTTAACCACTAATTGTAAGCTTAATGGCTTTAGCAAACTTCGTCAGACCTTGACCGTTTTCTTCGAACTCTCGACTCACTCTACCCTTATATGTTTTTCTTGCTATTCAAGTGCGTGTATGTCTGTTTGTTATGCTGTAGTTATCGTCTGTTCTTTATTGCTATTCTCTGTCTGCGAGTTTATGGGTGATGCTTATGTAGTGTGTTTATTAGCATCCCACATGTGTGCAGCATTATCAAAAAGACAAAAAAAGATCAACAGTACAAAGCTAAAAATTTAAGTTTTTATTCCTTTAAAAATTTAGGCAGTTTTTTAGAATAGTTTATTTTTGTAGGAGTCACATGTGCATTATGGGATGTCCTGGGCTGCAGAGAATTCACCGGTTCCCGAAGTATCCGACAAGGTAAGTTTATTTTAATTATATTAATTAGTGTGCATTTTGGGAACATTTAACATGGATACGTGTTAATCGTGTGTCTTAAAGTATGGAAATGAAAAAAGTGGATTAAATTGATACTCCTGTGAAAGTAAAATAAAAAAAGTAAAAACTGAACAAGAACTAAAAGGCGATATGAAAGACAAAATGTGTTGTGGATTCTAAAATGCAGATTGTAAAAAAGGATTTAAAACGGAAAGTGGAATTTAGAGAAGAAACCAAAGTGGTGCTATAGGCAAAATGTGTTGTAGATTTTCATTAGGAATTGTGGGTGTGAATTAGTTTTTTTTTATTAACACAATGTGCTTTTTACAGGAACTTGCTTGCAAATGGAAACAATTAGTTTGACCGGTTGATAATTGGCAGAGGGAAATGTTACAAATAGACGGAATCTGGTTAGTGTAGTCTGAAAATAAAATGTGTATAATTGTTTACTTACAGGCACACACATATGTATAAAACAAAAGCAATTTTCAGGGCTCTAAACTACTTCAAAAAGAGATTAAATTAAAACTTTCAAAAGCCCTTTTGAGGGCTACAATGTAACTTATTTTTTACATTAGAAATAACTTTGTAATTCTTGTTCTAACTGAATACAACACATTTTAATGTTTTTAGACTTTCGATTTCCAAACGGTAATAAAGGTGATATCTAAAAACATTAAAAAATAAGGGGTGAATGAAGGTAAAAAGTAAATGTTTATTATACTTTAATCCTTAATAATGTATATTTCTATTTATTTAAACTCTTAAAATCTTTTGTATCCCTCAAAAACGTTTTTCACAGGTTTAATTTTTCCCTTTTAGTATTTTGACAACATAAGTTCCTGTCAGTAAGAAAATAACGCAAATTCTATTTTGATCTAAACCAATTTGTTTCAAATTCTACCGATTTTATATCATATAAAAAACTAATTCACTTTTTATCTTCAGCAAAACTTACCATTTAAGTTGCTTGTTTTTTCGTGTTATTTTTGAGGATGCCACTTTTTATTTTCTTTCTCATATTTAGGGGTTAATCGCATATGATAAGTTACTTTTTAAATGTCAGCATTGAGGAGTCTGGTTATGTCTGTGATTCAAAAATACGAAAAAAAAAAATGGTAAGTTGGCACTTAAAAAAAAAATTCTGCACAAATCGAAGCATTTTCCATAGGCTAAATGACCCAATGGTCAGACTCGATTTGTTGCCAGAAAATTAAAGTTTGTAGTTTTTCTCTGAACCAAATCCCTCTTATCTAATCCCTCCAACTGTCGCAACACGAAAATAATTTTGAATTCGAAATATCCGGGATTTACAAGTTGAGAAGATTAAATAAAAGGTGGGTACAAAAAACTATATAGAAAATAAGCTATTAAGTCTGAAAAAGTTATTAATGGGTACTATTTACAGACTACCTGTGGCCGCCCACCCTCTTGATATCCGGGCGGAAATTTATGCCAAAAGTTATGTATATAAATTATCCCTACGCAACCGAACTTACCTTTTCATCACCTTCCTGTCGACAAAACTTATGATCCATATCAAAACAAAACTGTCTTTATTGGCAGGGGTACCTGGCACCGCCGTGAGTGACGCTTCAAACTGTTACCGGTTTCTTCCCACGCTGGATGTGACAGTGGTGGCTCGGTGCTGCCTTTTATTTTTATCTTAGTGTTTTAGTATATTTAGCGTCTTGATAGTAAAGCAAATTCTTTCAACATTTGCTTAAAATTGACTTTTTATACTTTAAGTTAAAATTTTTTTGTTAAATCTCAACTTTCATTTTTAAATTTGTATGCTTTAACCTTTAAATTTAAAGTTTGTGTTTTTAGTTTTGTAGGTTTTGAATTAAGTTTGTAAATTTAAGCTTTCAAATTTTTATGTTTTAACTTTTAAATTTTAGGTTTGTAAGTTTTATCTTTCAAGCTTTTATCTTTCAAATAAATTCATGTTTAATTAATTTTAACCATGCACTCTTTTCTTGCGTTTATTTATCGTAGTCACTTGCAGCA
Organism: Cistogaster globosa; assembly: GCA_937654795.1. Lineage (NCBI taxonomy): Eukaryota > Metazoa > Arthropoda > Insecta > Diptera > Tachinidae > Cistogaster > Cistogaster globosa. The sequence goes on along the minus strand of OW569403.1, from coordinate 97,256,051 downwards.
AAAAAAACACAAATTAGATTTCCACTTCACACAATCCTTTTTTTAGTTTCGGCAGCCACTTGTCACACCATCAAAAACCCACGGAAAAAGAGAGCGAAATTTTCTACTTATTCTCCTAGGAAGCCTCGGTAACGCCACTTTTATAATCCACTTTTTTAATTCTCAAAAATTCTCTAAAAAAAAATTTATTGTAATAATTGTTTTATTATTTAAATAGACGATCCCTTGAAAAAGTAGACAAAAGATCTACGAAACGTCGGGAAAAATTGTAAATAAAAGGTATCTTTATTTATAACGAAAAAATTCAAGTCTAACAGCAAGAAGTTAAGAAACTAAAAAAACCAACAACAAAGTAAGTGACCAAATGAATACACAAAACTGCAGCTATTTTGTTTTCAGCAATTTCGATTTCATATTAAAGGTTTTTTGTTTTTACTTTTTTTCTCAATATTATAGCCATTTTCTTCTTGACTCAACTGCATTACCCAGGAATAAATTATTTATTAATGCACAGGGTGCACACGACAATATTTACGCGAAAATTGGAAAAAAACTTACCGCTATGTCTATAAAGGACGAAAAACTTATTCCTAAAATGTCTAATTAATTTAGTTGTACATTTTGTTCCTTAATATTGAATATACAATTTTTATTTTCACTGTACGTAGCAGTATTTGCTACATTTTTTGTCGTTGTTGTCTTTGCAAAAATTAAGTCATTCAAATTTAACAACAAATAAGCACTTAAAATTTTTATTATTCTAGAACAATTTAACTTAAATTTATTATGTATTGTGACAGTCCGGGTTTTAGGAATGAAAATATATTCATTTATATAGGAAAATTGCACACTTATAGCGGTATACCCTACAAACGGCCAATTTTTCGCAAATGACAACCGTACATTTATTTATTAAAACGCATTTTGATCTTTTGGCACCTTTTCATTTATCGGTTTTAGGAATGAAAATATATATATATATATATATATATATATATATATATATATATATATATATATATTCATTTATATGGGAAAATTGCACACTTATAGGGGTATGCCCTATAAACGGCTAATCTTTCGCAAATAACAACTTTTTAGGGCATTTATTTATTAAACCGCATTTTGATCTTTTGACACCTTTTCATTTATCGGTTTTAGGAATGAAAATATATATATATATATATATATATATATTCATTTATATGGGAAAATTGCACACTTATAGGGGTATGCCCTATAAATGGCTAATCTTTCGCAAATAACAACTGTACAGTTCTATTTGTAGGACATTTGTTTATTAAAACGCGTTTTGATTCTTTTCGCACCTTTTCATTTATCGGTTTAGGGAATAAAAATATATATATTTATTTATATGGTAAAAATGCACACTTAGCCCTATAATCGGCTAATTTTTCGCAAATCACAACCATGCAGTTCGATTTGTAGGGCATGTATTTATTGAAACGTGTTTTGACATTTTTGGCATTTACAACCTTACAGTTCGATTTGTTAAGCATTTATGTATTAAAATGCGTTTTAATTTTTTTTGGCACCTTTTCATTTATCGGTTGAAAATATATATATTTATTTATATGGGAAAATTGAACGCTTATAGGGGTATACCCTAGTTAGTTAGTTAGTTAGGAGTGGCAGCCTCTCGCGACGAAGCTCACTTGAGCACAAACGAATGGCCCGTTGTGATACCACAAAGAAGGCGGCATGACTCCCATTACCCAGCCGAGAACCATGAGGATTCACGGATGAACTTCGCTATGTCCCTTATAGAGTGAAATGATAGCTCCGTAAGAGTTCCAAAGAAAGGAGAGCCCAGAATTCTTAGTCTTCTTCGAGCCAGGGATGGGCAGTGGCACAGGAGGTGCAGTACGGTCTCTTCCTCATCCTCCGAGCCACAGCTGCGGCAGAAATCATTAAAAGGCAGACCAAGTCTTTCAGCATGCCTACCGATTAGACAGTGTCCAGTAAGTACCGAGACCGTGATACTTATGGATTTTCTGTCCAGTCTGAGCAGGTGCCTGGTCCGCTTGAGGTCCAGTGTAGTCCACAGTTGTCTGGAGACACAGCAGGAACTTTCATCTACCCATAATTTGCGAGCCAAATTTAGGTAGTAGTTCTTTATGGCCATTTTCACCGTTACCAGAGGAATTCCAACGTCTGGTAGCGGGGAGACATTAGGAAGCAAAGTGCCCCGTTTCGCGAGATCATCGGCCTCACAGTTACCCTGGATATCCCTGTGACCAGGGACCCAAAACAGGTCAATCTGTGATCGCTCCGATAAAGTGTTCAGTAATGAGCGACAACTCAGGACTAGCTTAGATGTACTATATGCACCAGCAAGCGCCCTGATTGCCGCCGGACTGTCCGCAAATATCCGAATAGCATGACCAGAAAGATCGTCCTTGAGCGCTATTTCGGATGTTTTCAGAATGGTCATTATCTCGGCTTGAAAGACGCTGCAGTAGTCAGGGAGTCTGAGGGAGAGTCTTAGGCCAAGATTATTGGAGAAGATTCCGCAACTGACTCTGTCGTCCAGTTTTGAGCCGTCGGTGTAGATGTCAATAGTACCACCCACAACCACTTCGTTACGGACCCATATCTCCCTATTTGGAATATGGATCCGAAACCCGTGGTTCAGAGCGGGAGTAGAAGAGATGTAGTCCACCATTGATGGCAGTGGCACATCCCGATCGATAATCCTAGAGTGCCCTATGTCCAGCCTGAGCCAGCGTGAGAGGGCATTAAGTCTGGCTGCACAGCATTTAGCCTGTTGCAATACCAGAAGTTTGGTGGGTAACGAGTGGAGAAGAGCATACAGAGCCATTGTCGAAGTAGTTCGAAGAGCCCCAGTAATCAAAATGGCGGCTGTTCTCCTGACTTTGTCAAGAGGCTTTTGGTTGACCAATCTCTCAAGAGCGGGCCACCAAAACACAGCAGCATAGAGAATATTTGGCTCTAAAACTGCCTTGTAGAGCCAGGAGATGATCCGAGGCTGAAGGCCCCATCTTGGTCCTAGAGCTCTCTGAGAGAGATAGAGCGCACAGGTCGCCTTCCGAGCTCTTTCGGCAATGTTTGCCTTCCATTGAAGTTTGGGGTCAAGTATCACCCCAAGGTATTCACACTTTTACTTACACTGAGCACAATGCCATTCAGCCTAGGTGCAGTAAAATTCGGGATCTTGTATCTCCGTGTGAAGAGCATAACCTCCGTTTTGCCGGGGTTAACAGCAAGATCAAAATCGCAGCACCATTGAGACAGAACATTAAGCGAATAGTTCATCCGTTCTGTGAATGTTGTCAGGTACTTCCCAGAGACTGCGATAGCAATGTCATCAGCATAAGCTATCACGCTATTACCCGTTTGGTCCAGTCGCCGTAGCAGCGTGTTGACTGCCAGAATCCAGATGACGGGAGACAATACGCCACCTACCCTTTCAACGTGATCATTTCCCAAAGTGGACGTGATGATACGTGTCTTCAGTAGTTGCGCAATGAATCGCACCAGATTTGCATCAAGATCGAGATCCAAGAGAGCCTTTATAACGGCATTGGGGCAGACGTTATTGAAAGCTTCTTCTATGTCAAGAAACACTGCAAGCGTAACTTCCATATTTGAAAGGGACTTTTCAACATCGGATAATAAAACGTGCAGCGCTGTTTCCACAGATTTCCCTTTCGTGTAGGCATGCTGCGAGCTAGAAATAAGCGCGGGATTTATGGAGTTCCTGATCTGAAGATCAAGAATCCTTTCCAGCGTTTTGAGTAAGAAGGACGACAGGCTTATGGGCCTAAAGTCCTTGGGTTTAATAGGAGATGTCTTCCCCGCTTTAGGGATGAAGACAACTCGGGCTACACGCCAACCTATGGGCATGTAAGTATTTTCCAGGCAAGCATTGTAGATTTGCAATAGCCATGGTTTTATGAGGTCTATGCCATATTGCAAGTCCGCTGGAATGATATTGTCAATTCCAAGAGACTTAAAGGCATCAAACGACATGATGGCCCACTCTAAGTGAGCATTGGTCACCCGGAAAGTGGGTGGAAAAACCGACGCGGAATTCACAGTTCCCATCGCTTCGTCAATCCCTTCACTACCAGGGAAGTGAGTATCAAGCAGCGTCTCCATGGTATCGATTACAGAGTTCGTCCATTGACCGTCCGGCTTCTGAATACTCTCAATAACTCTCGGGGACGTGCTAAGAATCCTGCGAGCTTTCTATGTTGCCACAGAAAGTTTTCCACGAGGCTCTTTTGGATCTTCGTATGGCATACTTAAAATCCCTTTGTTTATCCTTGTAAGGCAGTCAGTTTCCACTATTTTTGGCCCTATTAAAAAGCCTTCTACGTTCCTTACGTAACTCTGCAATCTCCGTATTCCACCAAGGGGGTTTCGGTTTACCCCTTGTCTTCGGTGGATTGCAGGCCGCTTTCGCCGCAGAGCATATCTGCAAGGTCAAGAATTCAACCGCCCGATCAATATCGCAGTGGTCAATAATCTTGAATGGAGCAGGCCTTAGGCCAAGCTCTAAAATGGACCGAAATTTCTTCCAGTCCGTTTTTTTCCTATTTATGTAGGAGTGAGACACTTTGGAACCTACTGATAACAGATCAAGTTATAAGATAAATATCTATGGTCAGAAGAGGAGCACTCTTGAGAGACACTCCAATTTCTGACAATATCAGGCCAGCCACCATCTGTCAAGGTAAGATCGAGAACCTCCCTTCTACTCGAAGTGACGAAGGTAGGCTCGCTTCCCCTGTTGACAATACTTAAGTCATAAAATAATATAAAATCAAAAAGAGACTCACCCCGTTCATTGACATCCGTGCTGCCCCACATATGGTGATGAGCGTTAGCATCGGCCCCAATGATGACCGGCGTTTGACGGTTGTTAGCCTCTGCAACCAGAAGCTTTAGCAGGTCATGTGGTGATGAATTACCATGATCATGGGCCATATAACTGGAGAACACCCAGACATCCTTCGAGCCCGTCTCCACTGCTATGGCAACGCTGTCTCTGTCACTGAATCTGCGAAGAAAGAAAGCGTTAATATTATACTTAATCATAATACAGGCCCTGGGTTTACCTTGACCTGTGACGTAGACAGTTTTGTAGCCGTCCATAGATAGTCCGGAAACCCGATCATCAATACCCCATGGTTCCTGGATCATGCTGCCTGCTCCTTTCTGTGACAGGCGGAGGAGTAGGGCCGCAGAAGCAGCGATGGAATGATGAAGGTTAATTTGCAAATATTACGCGCAGTTAAGGCCGGGGTACAAATTCAACTGACAAGTCAGTTAAAATATATGTTTTCTTATCAGCGTTGTCACAATCAATACGTGTCCGTCAACGCAAAGTACGAAAGTTGGTCAACTTTAACTTTTGACGTCTTTTGAATACACTGACAACTATCAACTACTTCTTCTTTGTTGTTTTTTGACTCTTGCTGTGTTTCAAATGTGTTTTGTGATTTTAATAAAACAATTTTTGTAGCAAACAATAAAATACAAATTTAATTAAATTAACAAATGAATAAAACAATAGTTTAATTTAAAAGTGAATAGAAATAGAGAGCAAACTTTGTTTTAATATCCGTCAGCAAACTACTCATTGTATCAACCTCATCCGTCGTTACTTTGACTTCAGTTAAATACTTCAAAGTTTGACGTATGACGGAATCTATGTGCCCCGGCCTTTAAACATGAATGAAATGCAACATAACATTTTTTATCATATATGTTTGTGCTACCAACTTTTTGTAAGTAATACTACTCTACGTACGTCAGCTATCATATACAACTAGTATACACACCTACATACATATCTGACAAGCACATTTTTATTGTCTTTTGGACAGTACCAAGGTGAATTAACTCTACCAGGTGGCAGCGCTACGGCAGCTGACTTTTTTTGCTACACTTTTTGTTTATGTATTCAAATGTCAAATGAATTGTTTTGTTTACAAGCAATACAAAATCGTGTATAATTTATATCGATGTTTTCGTGGAAAAGTTTTGTGTAACAAAAAATAATTAAAAAAAAAACTAAACATTAATAAAAATGGGCTATTTTGTGTTCAAAAATGTGTGTTCCTGGAAGTGGTACTTTTTTGGTATTCCACAAGATCCAAAACAAAGAGAAAAGTGGATTGAGGTTTGCCAAAAAGAATTAAAGAAAAGAAGCCGCTGCGTAAACTCACTTATATTTAATGTCTAACGCTTTTGCGATAGTACCACAACCAAAAAAAAACTGCATACAAGTGAAAAGAAAATTGAAATGAATTACATTGAAGTGCCAATAGATAAGCGATTGAAAACTCAAAAATCGAAGCAGCGCATAATGGGCTTTAAGAATTTATTATAAGAAAATTTTTAGTTTTCTAAGGTAATATGTTATTTAATATTAAAAAATTATAAATATCTTTACTAAATATATTCACTACAGTGATTATGTGAACCGCTGTGGATGCAGTATGTTTTAATAATGCAGGAACAAAGAAAATGGTTTCTGGTGCGAAACTACCTACTGGACGCAAATAAATGCAAAAACCAATCGGTCCTTTTCAGGACCAGCAAAAATATTTTAGAAAGAGATTAATATTTTCAAAAAAATTATGCTTTGTTTGCTATTTATTACTATAAGTTAAAAATGTTTACAAGTAAAAAAAAAGTATTTACAAGAGCTTTAAACTTTTTTAGTAAAAAATACCATCTAAAAAGCTATGTAAATATAAATCCAACATTAGGAACGAAATTAGCTATTTTACTATATATTAAGTAAAAGGCATAAGAAAATTCAACACGAACATCGACAATCATTAGTATTATCCATGGCAGCAATAATGTCCGTTTATCCTAAAATAAAGAGCAGTTAAAAACATTAAAAAATAAGTAAGAGTGCTACATTCGGCTATGCCGAATCTTATATACCCTTCACCATGTATGTTAATCTAGTTTAGTGAAGTCCCTTTGGAACAAATCTAATTTACGGACGCAGCTTAAAAATTAAAGAAAGGCCCGTAACTCTGAAACTAAGGGTCAGCCCCAAATTTTCCCATATAACATTTTTTTGCTTAAAATTTAATTTTACACCCTGAAGACAACGTTTTTTTTTTAATTTTTAAGCTGCGTTCGTAAACTAGAAATAAGCCGCTATATTGGAATGACAAAAAATTATAAAATAAGAAAAAAATTAAGTACGATAAATATTTTTTTCTTTAATAATTTTACACAAAACCCTCATGGCTCACACCCATATTAACCATAATGACAATCGATCGTTTATGAAAATTTCAGAGTCCCATAACTCGGAAAATATGGGCGAGTGCCAATTTTTTCGCTGGATGCTTTTTTCTTATTTTTTAGTTCTCTATCTCCCCACATATTTGTTTTTTTGATTGGAGATACTTCATTGTTCCAAATGATATGGAGAAATTAGAAGCAGGCGTGGTGTTTTTCCCACTGCCTCGAAGGACATGGACCGATAAAGCTGATTTTCAATAGCACCTCTTTCGACACTAGGTCTAATCGATTGACGTATTTATTTATTTTTTATTTTTTTTTTTTTTTTGTGAAATGATTTCAACACTAACACGGACGGAGAGACGGACATCGCTCAATCGACTTCGCTATGCATAAAGATTCAGAATATACTTATATACTTTATGGGGTCGGAAATGGATATTGTAGATATTACACACGGAATGACAAACTAATAAATATTTCTTTTTCCACTTTTTATGGTGAAGGGTAACCGCGTAATCCTGGCTGAGATCCAATGCAGCCCATATATTGTTTTGAGGTGTAAATTGGTCCATAATCACGTTATTATCATCTTCGGCACAATTGATGGCCGCTATTGGCAAAACATCTCCCCATTCGTATAAATTTTCAGCCAGTAGCTTATAAGACGGGGCAAATCTACGACAATGCCCGCAATAACTATTATAAAATTCAACCAATATTGAATGATTTGTATCCAATACTTGCTCTTTAAAATTAGTATTGGTTAAGATTCTTACTTTATCAGTGGAATTATATAGACCCAATTCTTCTTGCTTTTTTGTGTCTTGATACGAACGTGCTCCTGCAGCACTGGTCACTGCCACCAAAGTAATTTTATTTATTTAATAATTTATTTAAATTACTTAAAAGCAAGACTAAATTTTAATTGGCACTGTTTTATGTTTTTTTCTACAGAATACAAAAAATTTCACATCAAATGTTTTTGACAGGCGTATACATTTTACACAAACAAAAGTTCCTGATGTTGTTGTATTGTTATATTTATTTTTCTAACGCTGCCACCTTGTAAAATAAACTCGCCTTGGGACAGTACATGTAAGTAGATACAGAGTTTTAATCGTATTCTTTTGTTTCTTTTCAGGCTTAAATATTTGCAGATTTGGAAGTTGAGAAAGAGCAATAAGTGGGAAATTTGTATAGTTTCCTTTACAAAATATTTAATTTATAATTAATTTTTATATTTCTTTTTTTAAAGGTGGAAAAAATCAAAAACAACAATCTCATACAAATAAAACAACAACCATAGCAAAATCAAAAAAAAAAAAAATACGCAAAAATCAAACAACACAAAAAATGCAAATAGAAATAGTTAAACCTTACTGAAATACATTGTTATAGAACTGGTCAACATTAATCTACTCCAGTTGCTTTTCCTAGGTATAAATTTAAAATTTAAGCACAAAAGTGAAGTGGCATTATTGCCGGTGGGGTACCTAAAGGGATGTTTGAGATGACCCGCAACAAAACTGCGGAGTTACTGACTGTTGTCAGAGGAACCGGTGTGCGGGTATATTTGCACATTTTGTTATACGTCCAAGGTGGGGACTTCTCACACCCTGAATCAAAGTCTCAGCTGATCTAGCCGATCAATTATTTCTCAATGATTTGTAAACTATTTTACGGTTAGTACAAATGAGTTTTGTTATTTTATAAGAGTTTTACTTTATGTGTGTGTTTTTCTTATTAAAACAGACACTTATTCCTACATTGTTTTTATGGAGGCTTATCACTGGTGCTATAAAATTTCTATCTAGGACACACAATATTATTTTATGATATTGTTTACTGATGTAGCACGGTATGTTGCATTTTTTCTATTGGAAGACTAGATATAATTAGATTTAAAATCAGGTACTATTTTTAACAGGCTAATACAGATATTAGATAAATTGTCGTTTTCTTATACTAATATTGCACGCATTGTTAGATCTTAAATTAGTTATCATACCTTTGGGTGTAAATTCGGACAACACAAACAAAATTATATTCTTGCACAGTAAAATTTTTTCTCTATCACTATTAAACATTATCTAGACTTTTATGTCTTACATCATATATTCTAATTGACCTGTCTTTCAAATCTTCCAATTCGTACATATTTTTCCCTATGGACTTAACAATATGGCAATTCACAAATTTTTTGCAAAATTTGACATTTATGTTTTTTATGAAGTCGCCTGGAACTGTATTTCTAGGGAAGACTTCTTGACCTGGAATAAATTTTATTTTTATTATATCTGGCTGCACTTTTTTCGTAAGCATCGTGCATAATTTTCCTGATTTTCTCTCTAATTAATTCCAGCTTTTCTTGATTAGATAAATTTTCTATCAGGCATATTCTGACAATCGCAAACCGCCTAAAACTAGCGATGCGAGTTGAAATCGCATGAAACGTGTTCTGTAGTATTCACAATCGCAAGAAATTTGGCGACTTTAAATCGCAAGCACATACTGAAGTGAAGTTTTAAATTTCATTTAAAATAAACTTTAAAACAACAATAAAATTATATACAAATAAAACTTGATATGTTTTCTTTTATTTTTAACAAAAACTATTTTAATTTTAACATATTTTAAGTGTTAAATAATTAATTTAAAATATGCCCTTTGTTTTATCAATTGATTGTGTCGGTTTTTTTCTTGAGTACTGGCGATTAAATAAAAACAGATGTTCCACTTGATGTTCGAAAATATGTATATTGGTGTTAGTGCGGTTAAATAAAAATAAAATAAAATATGTGTTTTTTTAAATTTTAAATTCTTAAAAAAATATTAGATGGTTACTAAATGGGCGATTTAAGTGCTAAGGTACTTGAATGGTTTTATTTCAATTACTTTTACGCCGATTTGCGCTTCGAAAGTGTATGTTATATCTAACAAAATAAACAAAAATACATTTTAAGCACTGACTACCCACGACATAATTAATCTTTTTCTTCAAAGATGCTAAATGCAACAACACTAATACAAATACCATTTGTGGCCAAAATATTTCTTGCTTTGTGTGTTATTTTTTCAAAATTAATAAATGTTCATTGCATTGAATTATCCATTAGACTAAAATAATCTCTAAGCGTCAGTTTCTTAATTCGTTCTATTTTTAATTGAATATTTTTTTAAGAAATTAAACTAAGCGAGAAGGTTGTTGCTATTTTCTCATTTTTTTATGTTTTGCACCGTCAAATCATATGTTTTTGTTATTCGAACATAAGTTTAAAAAAAAGCAAATCGCAAGCAAAACGCTTGAGTTTCAGAACATGTAAAACAAAAGTTTTTGGAATCACATAATCTGACGCATAGCCTCGTATATAGAAACGTTTCGTAAAATCTAAGTGTCGCAAAACAGGGGCCGACGTTAATGCCTTTTTTAATTTTTCAAATGACTGTATCGCTTCGGGTGTCGTGACAAAATTTGGGACTTTTTTAAGGGTATCTGTTAAAGGCGCTGATATGGCTGCGAAATCCTTAATAAAGCGTCTATACCACTAAGCAGTACCAAAAAACTCCTGACAGATTCTGGTTGTTTTATATTTGTGACCTTATCGGGGTAAGTTTTCAAAGTACCACCTCCAAGAATAGAGCCTAGATACTTCAATTCCTGAAAGCAAAATTGCGACTTTTTAATTCTATGGTTAACTTTTCATCTTTAAGACATTTTACCACTTCGCTTAAGAGTTTTACGTGCTCTTCAAATGTGCTTGATATCACCAACAAATCATCAAGCTATATAAATACGTTATCTCGCAAATGACTCGGTATGACTTTGTCCATCAGAGGACAAAGTCTCTGTGCCGCATTGCAGACTCCAAACGGCATAACTCTGAATTGGCCCAAGGGTCGGCCCGCTTCTATAAAAGCTGTGTAAGCTTTACTCTCATTGTCTTACTCGATTTGCTTAAAGGCATATTTAAAATCGACACTGCTAATAAAATGAGTTTCGTCGATTATACTCAGGATTCCACGGATACTTTGAAGCGGATACGCATACTTTACTATTAACCTATTTAACTTTAGAGCATCTAAGCAAAAGCTTTCTCACGAGTGTCGTCCAAATTGACCAGGGACTATCTCTTAACTCGATTTCTTTTCTATTTCTCTGATCATAAATTCCTGCACTGCAGGAGATATTGGATAGTATCGGTCCTTAACATGCTCTGCACCTTCTACTAATTTAATGGTATGTTTTCATGATGCGTCATACCCAAACCTTTCTCCTCAAAAGTATCAAACTCTTTTACTACTTAATCTGAGATTTCCTTTTGTTCCTTATTTAACTCATGCGGTTTTAGTTTGTATTCTGTTCCTCCAGATAAAAATTCTTTTTCTATTTTCTCCATATCTACGTCTATTACTTCTGGTGCTAAACCAAACATTTTCCAAAAATCTATACCTAAATAAAAAGATTGTTTCAAATCGGGACAAAGATACAGAAGCATTGTGTTTTCCAGATTTTTGTAGCTAATGGATGCTTTTACTTTTCCCAGTTTGACGATACTGACTTCCCAATTCGATGACCACTTGCCAATATTGGTTAAATATCAAGATTTAAATCCTGTACAATTTCTCTACATCCTTTACCTAGTATACTTACGGATGCTCCTGTGTCTTAAAGACCTTCGATTTCTTTTTCTTCTATTAATATTTTTGTGAAACATTTATTATCTTCACATCCTTAGCTTGTAGTGCTAAAGCCTCATCGGTTACCATTTCCCTAAACTTTATGATCAATACTTTCTACTGGCGCATTTTCATTCATCCTGCTAGAGTTCACAACAGTAGACCGATTTTCCGTATTTATAGTCTTCGATAAATCTATAATACAGGGTTGTTGTAGAATCTGATTGCTATCAGAATCAGAATTGAAATCGACACTGAATTCATTTTGGTGTCACAGAAACAGATATTTATCGCTTTTATGTTCGAATCAGAATTGTGTCAGAATTAGATGTCACAGAAACTGTTTTTATTGGTTTTTTATCAGAAATATTCCGAAAAATATTCTAGTGCCAGATTTGTTATTTTTTAAGGCGGTTAAATACCAATTGACCACAATGTAAGTAAATTTGAATTTTTTACATTAAAAAATCAGAATTATTTAATTTAATTCTGTCATTTCGCTAGGGGAAAATATAGAAACGGTACACAAAATGAAATATTTTTGAAGTTCATGGAAAAAAATAAGGATTTGGCAAGCGGTTACACTAAACGCGATAAGGTGCTGATTGAGTCAATTTGGCAGGAGCTTGCTCAGTCTCTTAACAGTGCTGGACCTCCTACAAAGGCTGTAACTGGATGGAAAAAGGTAATTTTTAAATATCCTGAAAAAATGTTTAACCTAACACTTTTTATATTCAAACATAGATATGGTCGGAATGGAAATCCGAAATTTAAGAAAAACTTGCGCATAACAAGTCCGAGTCTCGTGCTACTGGGGAAGGCCCCTTTAAATAGTTCCAGCTGACACCAACAGAGGCAACAATCGCTCAAATATGTGCAATAAAAACGATGGTTGAAGGTCTCTCAGGAGTAGCATTGGGCACAGTTGATGTTTCTGAAATTGCTTAAAGCGATAACACTGCTAAAACACCAGCTTCTAAGAGAAGACCTGAAACGCCATTTACTTGTAGTACACCAAAAAGGTCAAGACCAGAGAGGACAACAGCACTGTTTGAAAAGTTTTTGGGTGAAGATGGTGAAAGAAAATATGAACTAAGTAGTAAAATCGATGGGCTTATTTCGGTTCAAAAAGAAAATGCAAGCCCCCTTAGACGCATATACCGTGCCATAGAAAAAAGCAATGAATCTGTGACAAATTCCGTGAAAGAACTAAAATATGAGATTGCAAGCTTTAGTTCCCGAATGCTCAAAGTGTTGCAGGACAAGAATGAAATAAAAAAAACAGCAGTTGGAACTAGAGCTATTAAAATTCAACATGCAAGACAATCGCAATAACTTATTCTGTATAAAATCTCTTATGTACCTTATAAATACAAAAAAGACTGTTTGAAGTACCAAAAATGAAATTTGTACATATGTGTGTATATTACTTTTAATAAAACTTTAATGAATTCTTTATGAAAGAAAAACGTATGAAAAGATTGCATAGGTTTTTAACTCTTTAACTTTTATTATTTTTTATTTTTACAAAGTGTTTGCAATTTCATCTCTTATTCTATTCCCTTTATTTTGAAGTGACACGGTAGGAACCAATAAATCGTTATTCTCTAAAAGATCTTCGGGTTCAAAATTAACTTCAACTAATTCAGTTAAAATTTTGTAGCTTCTGCATATATTATGTAAGGCGCAACAAACGTTCACTATTTGCACCACTTTTTGTGGGCTGTAATGCAGTGTACCCATCAAGCAGCGAAAACGACTTTTATGGACTCCTATTGTTCGCTCTACAATATTACGTGCTGAAGCATGTGCTTTATTAAATTTATGTTCCTTTGTGTTCAAGACTGCACTTCGATATGGAGTTAATAAAAATTGCTTTATCGCATACCCATAGTCTCCCAACAACTTCGACGTTCGATCGCCACTTTCATACTCAGGTAGAAAATGTTGACGGGCCTTACTTATGTTCCAAACAAAAGCGTCGTGGCTTGAGCCTGGATACCGTGTGTCTATTGCACGAATTACCATATCGCTATTACAGATCTTCCATTGAAAAAAAATTTTAAAATAAGCTTTTTGTAAAAAAATTAATTAGATTTTACTTACGATCATGGCGTTCATACTAAAATACCCCTTCCTATTGAAAAATAAGTGCTCATCCAAAGCAGGTTTTACTTTTTTGATGTGGGTTCCATCGATGCAACCGACCATGGAGGGAATTTTAAATTTGTTAAAAAAATGGTTTTTCGTTGACATCTATGTTTAGTTTTACCCATTGGGGACAACATGCCTTTCCAAAACCTTCAACACATTTCCTAAGACGATGGACACTGTACTTCTGGCAAGATAAACAGAGCTGTCATTGCCTACTGCCTTTTGGTACGATCCTTCTGCCAAAAAACGATTTGTTGCAGCCAGCTGGACAACGCATGATATATTTGAAGATGGCAAATGACTTGTTAGGATGTCCAACAGCATCTGAAAAGCCTCTTTGTTCAGGCGAAATTGGCTAATAAATCTTTACGTATATTTGAAGAAAAAAATTTGGTAGGATTCTCTGCGAGATTTTCGTTCTAGGACTTTAAAAATGTAGTGGCAAGATCTTTAATGCAAAGGATTAAGAGTTTTTAAGACTTATATTTTTTCTGTATAGGAGGATTCAGAATTTTTTTAAAAGAATTGCAGGATCGCCATGTAATGCATTTAAGCAAAAAAAAATTTATTTTAAGTATTTACTGAGCACTTTTGCCGATTTACTACGAGCATCAAAATGCCCTTTTTGGTTCGAGAATTAAAGTAACACAAACGTTTCTTTTTGCTCTAGATTAATTCTGATTTTCAAAAATATTCTGCTTATATACTAAAATATTCTAATGGTCAGCACATTTTAGTAACATCAAAATATGATGTCTTGGGAACAACATTTGTGAATATCCAAATAATATCCAAGACGTGAACAAAATAATTTAAATCATATTTTCCGTTTAACCATAATTTTTCTTCGTTAAGAAACTAAGCGAACGGTTATTAGGGTTGTATGAATAACATGTTTAGGTTTTTTTGACCTTTTAATTAATTAATTAATTAAAATAAATTAAATAATTAATATATTTTTTGTTTTTGAAAAACATACAAAATCTCTTAATAATATTATTTCCTGTTTCCTGAAGATGCCACCCAACGGTGTGGCGAAATATTGAAAGAAAAAAAGAAAAAATAATTAACAATATTTTTATTTTAAAACTGACCTACTGCTTGTTTCATTATAAAATAAAATTAATTGGTTGTATGAATACTTATATATATATATATATATATATATATATATATATATATATATATATGTATGATATTTTGTTATGGTTGTGGGGCAAAAGACACTTATAAGCCACAGTGTCCAAAAATATTCCATTAAAGGGATCAATTTTTAAAAAAAATTCTCCACTTTCTTCAAAAGACTAGAAGTTGATGTAAATTAAGCCAGTATTAATAAAAACAACTGCCCGAGTGAAAAAACAACACTCATTTTTTTCAACTCAGAGGGTACAAAAACTCCTACAATTGCAATCCTACATTTGCAATCCTAAACCAAAAAGACCAACAAAAAGAATGCGACAGTCTTTTTTTTAATTACGAGAGAGGTGTAAAAAGTATCCGCTTTTATTTAAAACAACACCGATAATCGTTTTTATGCCAAAGTGTCATTTTTGAACCTTAATGAATATGCATTTCTTGCATCGGAGTAGCATCAGCACAAACAAACTTTGAAATTTTTCCAACATTTTACAAATGTCAGTCACACGTAAAGGCAGCTGATGGTCGTTTGAAAATAGTGAAGGGTTGGTTATCAGTCGAAATCCAATTTAAGGAGCAAAAGCGTTTAGCAAATTTTTTCATAATACCCCCAATTTCACAACGTCTTATATTAGATATTGATTTTTAGAACGCGTTTGACTAAATTTTAAATATTATTGGATCCATAGATAAAATAGATAAAACGCAAATAGATTTACTTACGTCGCCTGCTTCCGAAAATACATTATCGCAAGTCCAATCCGTTAATAATGATAATTCCGTAACACAACCTAAAACACCAGATTGTCTATTATCTTAAATAAGCATTATCGCAATGTTTCTAAATTTGGAATAGCAAGAAAAGACCATTTAATCAAGCATTATGTAGACGTTAGAGAAGTAAAACTGATAAAGCAACGATTTTATCCTGCTTCACCTGCCATACAGAAGCTTATGTTCGCCGAAGTTACCAGGATGCTGGCTTTAGGAATGATTGAACCTTCTCAATCCCCACGGAGTTCGCCTATACAGCAGGTAATAAAACTAGGCAAAGTACGTCTTTGCTTAGATGTACGAAAATTTAATTCGGACACAAAGAAAGATGCATACTCGCTTCCCTCTATCGAAAGTATGTTTGCCAGTTTACCTTAGGCAGTTTTTGGAACAAAATTAGACACTAAAGATGCCTACTGGCAAATCGGTTTAGAAGAGTCGGCGAAACCATTAACCGCTTTTACTCTTCCGGGACGCTCTTTATCAATTTACAGTAATGATATTTGGACTTTGTAATGATCCGTCTACTCTACCATGTGCCGCTTAATTGACCTAATAGTTTTGCCAAACTTGCGTAAATTTGCTTTTGGGTATTTAGACGACTTAATGATCATTTAAGAGTATATTTCCTCGCATATGTCAGTATTAGTTCGTATTTCCACAGAATTTTGAAAAGCTAATCTAACCGTAAACATTTCAAAAAGTAGCTTTGATAAAGTGAGCGCCATTGTTAGTGGCCAGTTCCAACAACTATTGAACAAGTACTTGGCTTTTTAGGAATTGTAGGTTGGTACCGTAGGTTCGTCAAAAATGTTTCTACTATTGTATTCCCTATTACAGAAGTTATTTCTAAAAAGCAAAAAATTTTGTTGGACAACGGAGGCTAATGTAGCATTTGAGAAAATAAAAAATCTTTTAACGATAACCCCGGTTTTAATAAATCCCGATTCTTAAAAACATCTTTCTTCATTACGATGCCAGTAATTATGGCATTGGAACTGTACTAGTGTAACTTGACGAACATGTAAATTTAAAAAACTAAATAGTGCTCAAAGAAGTTATAGCGTAACCGAGAGAGAGAGTGTTTAACTGCGATAGAATTCGAAGTTATTATTGATCATGCGATTCTTGTGTGGCTTATTCGCCAACCTGATTAAACGTGATACCTGGGTCGATGGGTGTTCAAATTCCAAGCATTTAAATTCACTGTCAGTCATCGCTAGGGTAAAGAAAACGTAGTTCCTGACGCATTGTTTTTTAATGGAGAAGTGAACGAAGTAACTTCAACTGGGCCGAATTTGTTCTCTGTGTCCCACTTTAAGTGTGAGTAGCTGTATTGCTAAATTACTGGAAAGGCGTCATAACAAAAAAATTAAGGAACTACGTCAGTTGAGTAGTCGTCAAATTTAACCGCCGGAAAATTTATTCATGTGTTAAAGCCGTTGGTACATAATAATTGTATTCTTTATACAATTTGGAACAAATTAAAACTAATTAATATATTTTCACATTTATATACATAATTACATATGTAATAATAACCATTATTAGAAAAGGTTTACGGGCGGCGAAATTTGGATCGTGCATTTTGCATTTCACAGTCGCCGTCATACCGTTTTTATTGACTCTGTTTTTAGTAACCTTTTTTTTTGTCGATAGTATCACTATCAAAAAAATATCGATAGTCCGCTTAAAACAAAACTATCGATACTATCGATATTGGCATCGCTATTTTTTTGGAGCTCTACATTTCCTATACCACGATTATTTCGACCCAACTCTCTGTTTAAAAATTTCCATGTTTTTGTAGCATCACCGTTAAAAACTTAAAATTTGCTCTTATAATATTCATTCTTTAAGTAATTGTTGCATAGTTTCATAACTTTGCTTATTTTTTTAAGTCGCTTTGATACTTCGGGTCTTTCGTTCTAGCTCTTAGTAAAGAATCCTTGTAAAAGATTAAAGAGAACAGATTGCCTGTAACCCAAGGAATAATATTTTGCCGAACGCAAATATACTTGCTTGATTTTATTGTAATCTTTAACTCAGCTTCAGATTATACACTTACTAAGTTCTCACAAATACAAGATGAACTACTACTCCACAAGATTATCAAGCTTATTAAAATCTATCTTGTAACTTTTTGAAGTTAGACAATTTAATTCTGTCTCAAACCCACAGTAAATAATGTTGTGATCACTTAATGTATTATCGATAGAATAATAGGTCTGTTCAGTAACTAGAAATTGCTATTAAATGTTGTTAATTGTATGTGTTCACGTACTCAAAAAATTTGTAAGTAGAGAGTGAAAAAAGAGCGTAAAAATGTGAGAGAACAAATTTGTTGCAAGTTTAAGCAGTAAAATTTTTACAGTAAGAATTAGCCAAACAGGTTTTTCTTACTTTTGTTTACAAAATAATTGGCTTTAAAAAAGTTTGATAAAAGAAATCTTTATAAGATTAAAGAAAATACAAGTGTTTGGCAATTAAAAGAATACAAAAATAATATTATTTTGTTATTTTTCTTTAATTTTGCTATGGAAGTACACAGTAGTATTTGCATTGTTTTAAGAATTAAAACATGCATGCATGCACCCATCCTTCTAAACTACACAGTTGAAAATATATGTATACCTGCGCCGACATATTACTAATTAAATAAAAGTTATGGTCAATGATAACCAAATGCAACATCCTCACTACGGCACCATAAACTAAATCATAATCAGCCTTTATATCCCACGGATGTCAGCAAAAACAAAATAAAAATATTTTCCTGACCCCGACTCGGCCCCACAATATTCTCCCACAACTACATCATAAAAAACGACACCAGACATATATATGCTACCTGCAACTGCTACGTACTGTAAACCCCTGCTCAACGAATGCACTTCTCTAAGCAACGCAAGAATCAAACACTTTAACAACTCCCCTGATTATATCGTGGGTATTGTAACATCAAAAACAAACAGCAACAGTATCTACAATTTCATAAGGTTCTGATAGCTCTGGCACCTATGCTCGCTAAGCTTTATTTAATATTAGAATTAATACATAAGATTAATCTAATAAATAAATAAATAAATAATAAATATGTATATATCTATAGCCTTTGAAAATAAACATTAGTTTTTGAAATAGTTGCTGGACTCTGTTTTCTACTTTTCATTAGGCCACTTTATCGTCTCTTTACTCAGTCAACTTATGAATAATGTTACCCTGTTTATGATGACACATATAGTCGACCGAGATAAGTTAAAACGAGCTAAAAGATCAATGAAACTATAGGCCTCATGACTAGCGAACCACAAGAATACGTAAACTTTCCGACAGTCTCTTATCAGGGCGAAGATTTCTAAAAAATCCGATTGCAGAAATCTTTTACTTAAATTTATATACAAAAATCTTGTGATTCTAAAATGTTTACAAAATTCTGCGTCTGTATATGCTGACACCATCTCAAGAAAGTAGTTTTTGATAGAATTACGAGGCACTCTTTCGATTTTACAGAGCAAATAATTGGGATAAACGTCCTCATCATTTCTCAACATTCGAAGAATTACAATTTCTTCTTCTTCATCCTCCTTTCGGATGACGACTCCATTATGTACATAATTGTATTGAGAACAACATTGCATCTGTCTACATTACTATGAACACTTGTACCTAACATGAATACATATCAATTTCTATTAGACAAATCATAAATGGAAGTTGGTCGTATATAGCAATGCCTGGCAAAAGCAGTGTCATTTCTTCACAGGCAGATGTTGAGTCAGGTGTTTGAGAAGCAAACACATTTTCACCAGAGAACTTTTTATATGTTCAAAAATATTTTTAACAAACTTACTTTCTCTATTTTAGTTATTTTTTGTTCCTTGCAATTTCTTCACTTTTACAAAATTAATTTTATGTTATACAGAGTTTTATCAGTTGTTTTCTTTTAATACCACACAACAATAATATAAAATACAGTAAACGTTTCAAAATTCGAAAGAAACTATAGCTTCTTGCTTATTTTTTTTTTTCTCAAGAAAATTTTTTTTTAGATTTAATTTTCATAGGAAAGAAGTTAACAACCGACGCACTTGGCTGTGAAAACTCTAAGTTACTGCCCGTTTCACTATATTGCAATCGTTCGTACTAGTTAACTCTTAAAACTATAAAAAATTTAAAATAGTTAAAACTTAAACCTATTAAAATTTATATATTATAATTTCTTAAAAACTAAAAACTGGTTAAATAAACAAGTCCTAAACACAACTTAATTTTTTATATATTTTAATTCTCTGTCACCTCAATATTTGCTTTTTTGATTGTTACTGCAATAAACTAGATTTTACATAGATTGTAAATGCCGAACCTTATATACACTTTTTTTATTCTTAACTTTTTAATTATTGGCACATTATTTATTTATTGGCATTGAATGTTATATTTTCAACGATGAATAATATGCAGTAGAAATGATGAAATCACTGATAAAAATAAAATCCCATTTAAATATTTATAAATTCTGTTATTTTAAGTTTAAAGTTCCTGAAGCAGTATTAAAAATTTTTCCGTCGGAGAATATGTATAAAAAAATTATAGAATGTTACGACGAAGTTTACGCATTTGAAGTCTTGAGTGAATATATATATATATAACAAAAAATATATTGTTTTATCTTAATTCTATTTTAGAAAAACCATTTTGATTCTGTGTTACGAGTTAATCCGTTTATGTATGCAATTTTACTTTGATACTAAATGAAATATTTATAAAAATTTTATTTGTATGTTATTCGGAAAGATGTGTATGTACTAGAGATCTGCATGAATGCATTCAAAACGCCTTTTTAATCATTCGTTTTTTTTATGTCACGATTTGTTTTATGCCGAAGTTTTCGAAACGAATGAAACAAATCAAGCATTACAAAAATGAGTTGCGAATCAAATCAAAACATAACATGAATCAAATGTGTAGAATCAGTTTTACACTAAAAAACAACGAATCATTTTTAATTCTATGAGTTGATTTCAATCAGCTTCAAAAGAACAATGCAATATTGCCACTTGGTAATTTTTATACTATTGCGTTTTGGGTAGAAAATTATTAGCAATTACATTAAAATAAGCTTTTTAAAGCTTTTATAAAGATCTAGACCTTTACAGTGCATTTAATTTGTGTTTATGTATAGGTATGTACATAAATACATACATACATATGTTTCCGCAGATAGCATTTACCGAGACAGCATTTACTATCAATTTTTAATAGAAAATGACTCATTTTCAATAGAAAAATTGATAGAAAACAATCAATTTCTATATCAATATTGATTGAAAATTGACTGTTCTCTCGGGAGAAAATGGTCGAACAAAATTGAATGATTTTGATTGAGTCATTTTCAATATCAATATCCAGTCATTTTATAATCAATTTTGAGTGTTGTTTCCATTCATTTCTCAATGAATTTCCAGTCAATATTCAGTCAATTTTCAGTCATTTTTTTATCAATTTTGATTGTTTTTCCCATTGATTTCTCAATGAATTTCCAGTCTATATTCAGTCAATTTTCAGTCATTTTATTATCAATTTTGATTGTTTTTTCCAGTCAGTTTTCAGTCATCTTATTAATCAATATTCATTTTTTGGTTCTTTTAATTCAAATTAGTTTATATTTAAAATTAATTCATATACATATATACATGTTTTTTCCTTACAATCATTTATTTAAAGACGGAGGTAGACGGCGTTTTTTTACTCTTTCATTTGCATAAACGAAGTGTTTTTGCAGCGTTGATTTAACGGCTTTTTCATCCACTTGGAACATTTCATGGCAAATATCTAAAGAAAGAGGAAAGAAATGTAGAAAGAATTGAAATGTTAAAAGAATTGACAATATTACTTTTTATTATTGTTATAACGAAACACTTTTCCGCGCTTGGCTTATCTGCCGTGCCTCTCCACGAAAAAGACTTTGCCAACTCGTCTGAAAAAATACGTCTAATTGCAGCTCTTAGAAAAGGAGTTGACGATTCACCCCCAGTCTTCTTAATATATAGTTTCTTTAAATAATTTTTTGTTATACATATTGTAAGTGGTAAAGGCAACATAACAAGCATAATACATACAAATTTCGCTAACAACTCCGGCTTTTGTAATAGCTGTGCTTCGAAATCGTCAAGATCCTTCTTACGGTGAAATGGGAGTTGGTCGAATTCTGGGCTTTGCCTTTCAGAAGGTTTTCCCCTGTTTTCCAATTTGACCGCAATAACTTCCTCTGTCAGCTTCAACAAATTTATTTTGTTTTCTTCCTTTAGCTCCTTCACTTCTGTCCGTAAAGACCGAACTTCCACCGTCAACACCGCTATTAAATTTTTAAGAGACTGTTGGCCTGTACTGTCTAGATTTTGATCTGAAAAACATAAAATTAAATATAAATTAAGAAAATTTAAAGTGTTTTATTTTGGACTTACATATTATTTGGCTGCTGTTAGGTTCATATCCATAATTATTTATAGAGCTCATGATGTTAATCAGATAATAGTGGTGTGAAATAGAATCCACTTCTAGAAGAATCATTCAAACATATAATCTTGGCAGCTATTTTTTCTTTTGTAAATTCTATTTCCCTATCGTACTGAATGTCAACCACATAATACATGTTAAATTTATCAGAAATTATAGGTTTGCAAAAGTAAGGTGTTAAGTTTTTCAAGACAAGACCGATGAAAAGTGGAACATTATTGCAATTAATGATTTTTATAATTTTGATAACTGTATTCGCAACCAGGCAGAAATTATTTGGTTGCTCCAAAGAAAATAAGTACCCATTAAACTGAACATTTGATATTTGCCCTTTAACTACTCTACCAAATACAACACTTTGATTTTCATTGAGTCTTTTTAAGTGAAAACTACTTTCTACCTGTCTTTTGTAAATTTGAGAAGCAACTTGTTCCCCTTTCCTTACCTTCCGCTTTACTTTTTGGAGGTGATTCTCAAATTTGAAAGCGCTAATTCCATCTAAGGACCTATACCTTTTGGCATCATCATGTAAATGCAACAATAAATGAAAGTTGCATGTAATAAATGAGATATCATACAGAGACGGAATGTCACTTACAAAAGATTTTAGTAAATTTTCTGCACATGAATTGTTTTGTTTTGATTCGTCTTTATGAAGTAAAATTCTTAAAGCTAATGAAAATTTTAAGAAGTGCTCATATCTTTCTGGTGATAATATATTTTTTAGCAAATAAGGTCCGGTATACAATGCAAACTGCCGCAGTTCGGTAGCCTTCCATCTATCAAGCTCTTTTAAACTCCGTGGTTTCCTATTAAATTCCTTTGATATATTTTTTTTATTGAAAACTAATTCTGTTGAAAGTGCTTCTACTTTATACGAAGGCAAGGAGTAATGTTCGCCCCTTTTCTTAACCCATGCGTTCAAAAGCGTTCTCATAACCCCCAAGCAAGCTACATGCATATAATCCAAACAACATTGATGAATAATATCTATATTTAAATTTTCTAATGTTGATTTGGACGGCTGCTTATGATGCTCTGGTTGCAAATGCATTCGGAACGATTCATTTGTTCTTGAAACTAAGTTTTGAGTTTCGGGGAAAACGAGGCGATTTTTTACTATTTCACCTTTTTGTGTGCAACGTACACATGAATAGTACCCAGTGTGGCCTTTAATACCTAACACAAAAGACTTAGCGGGTGCATCCATTACAAAACATCAGACCGACACGCTAAAAAAATTGTTTCCAAAAACGAGACCCTCCTGTTGCAGGACTTTAAGTTCAGAAATAAATTCACTTAAAAAATCAGTTGAGCAGTGTGGCTTTGAATTGCCTTCAAATATTCCTACAATGAAAACATAGCCCGCATTGACAATACTGCCTAGTATTGGCCAAACTTGCTTCGAGCTGCTCTTGAACAATGGCAGACCATCAATGCCGAAATCAAGCATTATATTTGGAAGACGGAAATCATTTAATACTAAGAAGTCTGTCAACGCATTCTTTAGACCATAATGTACGTAAATCCCAACTCCTACATTTCTCTTAACCACTTCAGTCGGTGTTTGTAAAACTGTCCTAGCATCTTTCGGAACTTTTATGTTGCATTTGTTTAGCACACACAATAAAGCATTTAATGCCACAAAACTTATTGCGAAGTCTGATGCCCATTTGCTAAGCTCTGAACGCAGATCATAGCTTACATCATTTCCATCACTTGTAACACTATCACTGTCCAAGAAATCCTCAAAACTACTTTCCCCTCTCGCTTCGTTGAAAATATCAATATTATTT
Source organism: Cistogaster globosa (assembly GCA_937654795.1). NCBI lineage: Eukaryota > Metazoa > Arthropoda > Insecta > Diptera > Tachinidae > Cistogaster > Cistogaster globosa. The sequence continues at coordinate 97,231,728 of OW569403.1, read as the reverse complement.
TCCACTGCAACACCTTGGTCTTGAAATTGAACTTTAACACTTGAATCACTATGCAAAAACTGTGAATTTATAATTTTTTTAGCTTCCTTTCTAGCTTTTCTTTTTATTTGAGTGGCTGACATTATAAAATAAGTTATTTTTTATTACTTTAATTAGCATATATAAATATAGACAATGAGTAAGTTATTTTAATTAATTACTTCAAAACTATGTTTTCTTTTATTTATTACACGCACTTGAGAGCTGTTGCTTTGCAGATGAACTGTATGAAAATGAGAAATGCTGCCTATATTTGGCATTACATGCATTTTTTTGTCACAAAAAGATATATTTGATGTTGTTAAATGTATACTCATAACGGGATCAAGGAAAAACACAATTGATATTTAATCAATTTGTTGACCGTTTTTTGATAGCTGTACATTTGTTTTTGTAAAATGCAAAATTTAAGACGTAAAGAGATAATAATGAGAATAATTTTTTTTTTTAAAACAGACCTATGAAATTTTTATCAACTTGATGAACGTTTTTTGATTCTTGTACATTTTGTTATTGTAAACTGTAAATTTATCAAAAAACAATCACCAAGAACAATCAATAATGATACGTAAATCACCAAACAATCAACTCAATGCTATCTGGGTATATTTAAAATATTTCTAATGAAAAAGGCCTAGGCCATATCGTCCTAACATTCAATAGAAATTTCACATAACGATAATTAGACTGGACACGAGGGCAGTTACATAAGTTACTTTTCAACTACTTTTGATTGACCGACGCATGAAAACTTACACATCTGTTCAGTTTATGTAATGTTAAGTAGTAATTTATCTTTTAGTCTACGAGGTCAGACGTATAAGGCCTTTTTGTAATTGTTATATATAAGCGATTCTTGCGACACTTCGTACATGTGTTGTGTTCCCGTAACACTGAGACATTACGATATTTTCAATAAATATGAGGGCAGTTGCATAACTTACTATTCAACTATTTGTATTAAAGTCTGGCCGGGGATAAATACATAACAGTATAAATGAAGATAGATATATGTACATATGCATGTACATATATTGCCATATCAAAAACAATCTGAGCAAATAACAATCGGAATTCTGAGGAAAATATTTTTTAAAAAATAAAACCTTAGGAAAATAATTTAACAAAAAAAAAAATAGATTTTTTTAAATGATGTTATTTATAATTGATATTATTTGATAAAAATGTTATTGGTATAAATATATGTACATCCAAACATAAAATATAAAAATTAAATCTAAGGTTTTATGTATGTATGTATGTATGTTTATGTAAGCACAAATTTTTAAACTACTTTTTGGAACTTCTGTTGTAAAAATTTTGTTTTTACAATAAAAAAAGAAAAAGTTGATTAAAAACTTCGTATTAATTTTTTATTTATATTTATTTCTAAAAGCGCATTTTGTTATTCAAAATGCACATAAACATGCTTAAATGAGGTTTAAAATAGGGATGCAACCGATACCGATATATCGGCGATACTTCTGGTTTTCTGATATATAGATATCGGCGACATCTTACTGTCGCTACGCCGATACTTCTTATATTTTTCTTTAGAGTTTTTGAAACAAAATATTAAATTTTCAACTCCTTTTTTGCATGACAACTATGAGAAATAACATATTGTTACATTTATTTAAATTTATAAACGTTTATTTTACTGAGTTCTTTTATTGCAAAATAAATAAACACAATTTATTTACTACTTTAATTAAATTACACTTTTATTAGACGATTATTCACTTATTCGCGATTAGTACACAAAAATACGCGATGGCAACTTTACCACTGTTTAACACGAGATCTTCACTGGTTGATGTTTTCACTAAGAATGATTCACCATGTATGGCCGTTGCTTTTATATACCCAATGTTAAGGCTCTTGAATATACTAGAATTTTGCTCCATCTGTTGGTAAAATATTTCTCTACTACGCATTTATCATTTGAGACACATGATGATTGTTATTTGATTCCATAACCTTCCATTATTACTTTGAATTTATTTATACATGCTGTCTATTTTTATCAGTCGTGTTTGTGTAGTTGTGGTTGCGTTTATTTTTATTGCTTTATATTAGTTGTTTTTGTTTTATGATTAAGAAGTTTTTGTAGAAACTTCTGGCGTTGTAAACATACACAATAGGTCATTTCGTTTTACTTTGCTGGTGACAATAATTTTTATTTCTTTTTATGACCTAAATAAAGCATCTTGGCAACACTGCCGCCCACTTAAGCCTTTTCGTCCCGAATAGGCTCAACATTACCTTTGCCATATGCGGCCAGCCGTTCCAGGTGAACAACTTTCATTTTTGACCTCGGATTGTGGTATCTCTGTATCCGGTAAGCCACATCATTCAATTTCTTGATCACCTTGTATGGTCCCTCCCAGTGAGTTTGCAGTTTAGGAGACAGTCCTTTCTTGCATTGTGGGTTATATAGTAGAACCATTTGTCCTTCAGTTAATCGCTCCGTGTTTGCTGCTCGATCATATCTGGCTTTCATTTTATCGCTAGACATTTTAATGCGATTACGGACAAACTCATGAAGCTCATGCAGGTCTTCTTGTGCTTGAGGAACATTTCCATTGTCTTCGTCTGCAGGTCCCGGTTTAATACCAAATTCTAAATCTGCTAGCAGTTTTAGTTCTGTCCCGAACAAGATTTTTGCTGGACTACGTGAGGTTGAATCATGTACAGCTGACCGATATGCTAGTAAGAATTTTGGTATATGCTCATCCCAATCTTTCTGGTGGACACTGACCATTTTTCTGAGATATTCCTCTAGGGTACGATTAAATATTTCTACCATGCCATCAGACTGTGGATGCAGCGGTGTCGTTCTCGTCTTTTTGATACCATATACGTCACATTCTCTTTGAATATGGCCGATTCAAAATTTCGTCCCTGGTCTGAATGCAGTTCTAGTGGAACACCGTATCGACACACCCAATTGTTAACAAGAGCGTCCACTATTGTTTTGGACTCTTGGCTTGGAATGGCATACACTTTAGGCCACTTGCTAAAATAATCTATAACCACTAGTACATATCGGTTTCCAGCATTACTAACAGGAAACGGACTTGCTATATCAATAGCTATCCGCTCAAAGGGTACACCTGCGTTGTATTGCTGAAGCTTGCCACGACTCTTTCTTGTAGGACCCTTGGCCGCAATGCACTGTCCGCAATTTGCTATCCAATCAGCTACGAATTGTCGGCAGCCTACCCAGTAAAATCGTTGCTTTATCTTTTCCAGCGTTTTTGTTATCCGCATATGACCCCCGCTGGAACCATTATGAAACTGCTTTATTACCTCACTCCTTTTAGAAGTTGGCACGATAATTAAGTCTGTTGTGGTTTTGCCATCTGTGCTTTCCCAAGATCGGTATAAGCAGCCATCTGCCACTTTCAGGCTATTCCACTCAGCCCAGTACGATTTTGCTAGGCGGCCTGCTGCCGGTATTTCATTATGGTTCGGTCTTCTGTTATTTTGTTTAGCCAATATAATTTTTGCCAAAATTGGGTCCTCATTCTGTGCCTTTGACCAGTCTTCGCTTGAAACAATTTGGGTAAGCCGCACGTCAATGATGCACTCCTTTTTTTGACATTTGTGCAGTGCTTGCACTCTACATTGCATGGCCGTCTTGAAAGGGCATCAGCGTTGTTGTGTTTTCCGCCTTTTCTATGAACAATACTAAAGTCATAGTTTTGCAAACGTTCAACCCAGCGTGCGAGCTGCCCTGCGGGCAACGTAGTGCGGAGTGGTCCTTCCTTAAGATGAAATGTTGACCATATAAGTATTTGTGGTAATGTTTAACACACTCCAGCACTGCCAAAAGCTCCCGTCGTGTATCGCAGTAATTTCTTTCGGGCTTCGAGAGTACCCTACTGTAGTAGCCAATGACCTTTTCTGTTCCATCAATCTCCTGAGAAAGAACTCCTCCTATTCCATAGCCACTTGCATCCGTGTCCAATATAAATTTCTTTCCAGCTATTGGATAGGCGAGGACTGGTGCCGTACACAAAAGTTTCTTGAGCTTCTGGAATGCTTCTTCCGCTGCCGCACTCCAGTGGTACGTTTGCGACTTTCTGGTCAACTCATGCAAGCTAGCAGCCACTTGAGCAAAGTTCGGCACAAATCTCCAGTAGTATTTGCAAAGCCCCAGGAAACTACGGAGCTCATGAAGATTTTGTGGGCGAGGCCAGGTCTTTACTGCTAGTACTTTGTCTTCATCAGTTGATATGCCCTCAGCTGTTACACGATGTCCCAGGTATTTGACCTCCTTTTGAAACAAGGCACATTTTTCAACACTTAATTTTATTCCTGCAGCTGTTATACGCTTAAATACTTCATCCAGGTTTTTGAGGTGTTCGTCAAAAGTTTTCCCCATTACGATTATGTCATCCAGATACACTAAGCACGTTTTCCAATTGAGACCCTTAAGAACACGTTCCATTAAACGCTCGAAAGTAGCTGGAGCGTTGCAGAGCCCAAATGGCATCACCCTGAACTGCCATAAACCACCACTCGCGCTAAAGGCAGTTTTCTCCTTGTCTTTATCGGCTATTTCTACTTGCCAATAGCCGCTTTGCAAGTCCAAGGTAGAGAACCATTTTTTTCTGGTCAACGTGTCTAAGGTATCATCAATTCTAGGCAACGGATAACTGTCTTTCTTGGAGACGTCATTGAGCTTCCTGTAGTCAACGCAAAATCTGGTACTGCCGTCTTTCTTCTTTACTAACACTACTGGCGAACTCCATGGACTCGAGGATGGCTCAATGACTCGGTTCCGTTCCATTTTGCTGACAAGTTCCTTGACCTCGTTTCGCTTTGCTAGGGGAACACTTCTCGGTGCTTGTTTTATAGGCTTCGCTTCGCCAGTATTAATTTCATGTTTCACAACTTCCATTTTACCTTGGCTTTTATTACTTAGGGTGAAGACGGAGGAATGTTTTCTCAACAACTGCCTTGCTTTGTTTCTGTCAGAAGATGTTAGTTCTGCCACCCATTTTTGCACCTATTCTGCTAGTAAATCTCTTTCTCTGGCTGGTAATTTTGGGCATACTGTATTATGGCTTCAGCTGGCTCACATCGAACTATCCTGAAATTTTTGTCAATGATCTTTTCGCTATTGCACAAATTAAGTACTCTCACAGGAACTCTTCCATCGTCGCAGATTTCCACAAGGGCTTTAGCTGTTAAAATGTCGTCATTTATTTCTGTTGGTTCTACCACCCACAACCAGTTACCCACACAATCTGCCTCCACACGTGCCCATACTATAGTTTCCGCCTGAGGTGGTAATTTCTGGCGTTCAACGGCAAATAGCTTCCTTACTGCGGTCCTGCTCTCATAACCAACATCCAGGGGTATCTCCACATTACGCCAGATCATTATTTGCTCGCCCAGTTGCATATTAATACCGTTGGCTATCATAAAGTCTGCACAAATGATAACTTCGTCCACTATATCGGCGACAACAAATACATGGTCAACGCTGATGTCTGCTATAGTCAGTCTTACCCTGGCTCGTCCATAGACAGTGGCTAAGTCCCCAGTAGCCGTGTGCAGTCGTACATTATTTAACGCTTCCACAGCGCGTTTTACTAAATCGGGACTTATTATCGACTGAAACGCTCCTGTGTCTATGGTGAGGACTTGCTTTCTTTCGTTGATAAGACCACAAGCAGTTAGGTTGCTATTCTTCTGTTGCACAATTGAAATCGAGATTTTGGGGCCATCGGTTGTGGGAGCTAGCGCTAGCTCGATTTAGTTTAACGATGACTCGGGTGATTTGGTATTGTTCGCCCGCTTGTTGTCCCTTGCTGGCGACACAGATCTTGATCTTTTCTTTGTAGATTTGCAGTTGCGCTGGAGGTGGCCAACTTTTCCGCAGTTGAAGCATTTGGCGCGAAGCTTACTCCTTTCTTCCTCTATTATTTGTTTGACAATACCTTTTATCTCGCTCCTTTAATCGCCGTGGTTATAATCATCAGTCTCAAGACATCGCACCTTGTACACCTGTGGCTTCGAGATGACTTTTGCGGTCTCCTGTGCTAGCGCGTACGAGATAGTTTCTGCAAAGATTCATTTTTAATGAGCACAAACCGCATATTTAACATCTGGATCTCGTATACCATTCACAAATACTTCAATTTTAAACTGATCGAGAAATGGATGATATTCGCCTGGGTAAGTCAGCTGCACCAAACGTCCAATTTCAATGGCGAAGTCTTAAAGCGTCTCGTTCGCCTTTTAAACCCTGCCTCGTAACTCCATTCTATAAAGTTCTCTTTTATGCTCACCTCCGTACTTACGATGTAAGGCATCCATTATGTCCTCATAATTATTTCTACATCCGGCTGGTAAGCTTTCGAGTATCTCTGCTGCTGCTCCCTTTAAGGTTAAAATAAGCTCTATATCCTTTTCATCATTGCCCATCTATTCTTGTTTCGAACTGAAACTTAAAAACATTAAAAGGTGCTCTACCGTCAAAGCTCGGACTATTTATCTTGCTACCATGCTCAGAGATAACTCTCACCGGTCCCTCTAGAATTTGAAGTTCGCCCATTTGCACTTCTAATTTATGTAATTCCTCGTTCACTTTTTTTCTAGACCACTGACTCTAAGCTCCACGACGTCTACTCGTTTACTGAAGGCTTCTGAAATTTCTTGAAATTTCTCATTTACCTTTGCTAAAAGCATTTCTCCGTTAACACTAGAGGTTTCTTGTATTGCTGTCTTTAAATGATTCTTGAAGCTTCTGGTTGTTTTCTTCTATTTTCTTCATTTGGCTGTCCTGCTTCTGGTTGTTTTCTTCTATTTTCTTCACCATTGCTGCAAACATAGAATTCAAGTCCATAACGCTGATTGTTGCTGGGGCACATACTTTAATCTCTTCCCGTACTTCTTTTTCAATAACTCGCTGTTTCAATTCGTCTATCAAGAGCTTTTGTAATCCCGCTTTGTTGCCCACTGTTGGCAGATCCAATTTAATCAGCTCCATTTTTAGCTGCTCAACTTTAAACTCGTCAAATTTCATTATGATTTTTTTATTATTTGCAATTTCACTTCTGACACCAGTTGTTACGTTTATTTAAATTTATAAACGTTTATTTTACTGAGTTCTTTTATTGCAAAATAAATAAACACAATTTATTTACTACTTTAATTAAATTACACTTTTATTAGACGATTATTCACTTATTCGCGATTAGTACACAAAAATACGCGATGGCAACTTTACCACTGTTTAACACGAGATCTTCACTGGTTGATGTTTTCACTAAGAATGATTCAGCATGTATGGCCGTTGCTTTTATATACCCAATGTTAAGGCTCTTGAATATACTAGAATATTGCTCCATCTGTTGGTAGAATATTTCTCTACTACGCATTTATCATTTGAGACACATGATGATTGTTATTTGATTCCAGAACCTTCCATTATTACTTTGAATTTATACATACTGCCTATTTTTATTAGTCGTTATTTAGGTGTTTGTGTAGTTGTGGTTGCGTTTATTTTTATTGCTAGTTGTTTTTGTTTTATGATAAGAAGCTTTTGTAGAAACTTCTGGCGTTGTAAACATACACAATAGGACATTTCGTTTTACTTTGTTGGTGACAATTATTTGTATTTCTTTTTATGACCTAAATAAAGCATCTTGGGAACAATATTAAAAGCAGAACATAAAATTCAAATGAGTTCTGTCGCATCTGAGAGATTATTTTCTACTGAAGATCTGCTTCAAACAGATTTGAAAAATTGTCTATCTTCGCAAAATTTAAGAACACTTTGTTTTTAAACAAAAATCTGTTTAAAATCAATTTTAAATATTAATTCTTTGCAATGTTGTTTTTAGAATTTTGATTTAATTTTAACATAATCTCAAATTCAATTCGTTGTCTTTTAAATCTTAGTAATATCAATTTTAAATCTTGAGCCAATCTAAACTTAATGCAATCGTTTATGTTGAAATAATTCCGAATAAAAAGCAGCCAAACAAACAGAAAACAAAACCATGTGTATAACTTCAACAATTTATTAATTCAATTTAAAAAAAAAGATTTAGAAATATAAGGATTTTTTTTTATAATATGAACAAGATTAAAAAACGTGCTAAGAAAATTCGAGTACAAAAAACTAATAATTTTTTATATTGCGTGTTACCATATTTTACATAAATAAAATGGGACACATTGTAGCGTTAATCTATAATATTGTAAAACGCTAACTCTAACACTTCCTCTCGTTTTTCAATATTAAAAAAAACTAATTATTTAATCCAAACTTTTCTATGAAATATATAAATTTGTCTCTAGGTAATGCCTTTGTCAATGGATCAGCTATTTGATCGGTGGTTGAAACGTATTGGACATCAATTTCTTTGCTACTTTGCATGTCACAAGTGTAAAAATACTGAACATCTATATGCTTGGTTCTCTTCGCTGACTCTGGCGTTTTGACCAAAACTATGGCACGTTGATTGTCGCATTTGATTGGAGTAGGTCCATATTGAATGCAGTTGATTTCGTTTAGCAAGCGTCTAACTCCAATAACAGCCTTGGTTGCAGCACATAACGCAACAAATTCTGCCTCTGTAGTCGATGTAGTTGTAACACTTTGCTTACGTGAAGACCAAGCTATTGGCCTACCATTAAACATCATTATGTAGCCAGTTGCACTTCGTCGCGTGTCGATATCACCACCCCAATCTGCATCGCAAAAAGCCTTCAAGTTGAGTGCACTTGGAATTGAAGTTAAAAGTAATACCATAATCAACAGTACCTTTGAGATATTTAAAAATTCTCTTCACACCAAGCCAGTGTATGGCTGCTGGTTGCTCCATTTATCGACTAAGTACACCAACTATATATGCAATATCAGGACGAGTGCATATTGTAAGATATAGCAATTGTTTTTGGTTAGTGAAGTTGTATATTTTCGAGTATTTAATTATAGTATCAGCCGGTGTTGATACAGGAAAACAATCCACATGATTAAAATGTTGAAAAATTTTATTTGTGTACGCGCTTTGTATATTTTGAGTTTGTTGTAAGCTTCATCTCTTTTGATTTGTAGGCCAACAAAAAAATTCAGCTTCTTTAAAAGTTATCTCAAACTCGTTATTAAGAAAATGGAGCAAGTTTTTAATATAATATATATACTGGTACCGCATATTATACCATCATCTGCATAAAGTGCCAGATATATAACGTTGTCATTAAAAATTTTCATCAAAAACACATGTGTCTACTCTTGAGTTGAAACCACAATTCGTTAAGAGTGATACAATTCTTTTATTCCACTGACGTGAACTTTGTTTTAAACCATACAGACCGCCTCACAGTGGTCAATTTCGCGAGATAGCGGTCAAAACTCTATAACTTTTGACCGGATTGGTATTTTTTACGCAATTTGTTTTGTTCAATAGGAGGGACTTTAAACTTCAATTTGCGTGTTCAAACGTAAAAATCGACCGATAGGAACGTAAGTATTGTGGAGTTAAAAATGCATTTTAATTTTTTCTTGAGTTTCCATGTAAAAGTTGAATATTTTTACATTTTCAATAGGTATTATTTATAATTTCTTATTTTCCTCAATCGTATTTTACAACCAATACTTATTTATTATTCCTAAACTTAATTTTGGTCAGAAAATGCCAACATTTGGCCCCTGATATTTATTTAGTCCCAATATTCACAGTTGCCAAAGGTAGGTTTTTTTTTTGGAAGAAAGCTAATTCTTGTGAGGATTAAACTGAAAAATAACACTGAAAATCCCAACAATATCAACACCATTTGGATATATTATATACAGAACACAACATCGATAAAATTTTTAGTAAACTTTTACTATTGATTTAAAGTGCACATATATTTTATTTAAATGTATTAATAAAAATTTATACTAAAATTAGAAACAAATTATAATCTTTAAACTAGTATTAATTAAACAATATTAGTAAAAATTTCTTCCAAATAGCTTTGATTTTCATTTTGCAGTAGTTGTTTAGCTTCTTCATCTAACTCTAATATGGTTGATTTCCATTTTTGTCGAATACTGGATATATACGGGTCTGATGTGCACAACAAAATATTAATAAGATCTTCATTAGTACAATATCTGGAAATTTTTCTTGTATTGTGCTCGCGAAAGAATCTGTAGTCTTTGTTCCTTTTTTCTTGGCTTCTTCTGAGAGATCTCCAATTGGAAGCATATTGTGCTGAATTATTTGTTCCCCATGGAACAAAATTTTGTGAACTGTGGTTGACATATGTCTCCAAGAATATTTTTGGTTATAAAGGGTTGCTGTCTCATTAGCATACTGACCAAATTTTTTTGCATCTATCTTTTTGCTACATGCTATAACTTCTAATATGATTTGGAATCGTCGTATTAAATCATAATCTACTCCAGTTATAGAAGCTGCAGTTTCTGGATCGGAAAAAATCTCCTTGCTGTGTTTCCATCATTACAATTTCCTTCTCCTTGCTTTGGCTGGTCAATTATAAGGCCTATCTCACGGTATTTTTCTTGAATATCTTTTTTTTTGCTTTCTTTTTTCCAAATTTTCTTTGTTGTTTCTCACTGTTTCGCCTAACGGGCCAAATTCCAAATCGCATCCCAATTTAAGAATATGCTCCATAAAACGAATTCTAGCATGAAGAGGTGACATTCCAAATTCATATGCTTCATTAAAACTATAGTCTGGTGTTGGTGGTTGGCTCAACTGACTTGATGTTTTTTGGCATATGGTGCAGCTTGACGAAGACTTTGTTTCGGTTAAAGCTTGTGCAACTTTTCCATCGATCATTGTAAGTGACATTTTAAAGTTAACTTCGATGCATTGATCATTAAATTCAAATATCACGGGTTTAAGTTCTTTAATTTCATCTCGTATTTTGCCAACTTCTTCAGTTATGACATCTTTAGTTTCTTTTTTGTAAGCAAACTTTATTGGTCTACAAAATTTTGTTGACGATGGAATTTCATTCATCCATACATCTATCTCTGCAGCTCTACTAGTTGACGGCTCTGAACCAATAAATGTTTTTGTTAAACGTAATGGAATAAAAGAAATCATGAATAAATTGGCATCTGATGAATTTTCCGCATTACATTGTTTGTATTATTTCTGGCCAGAGGACCCATCACATCCCCATTTAGAAATTAAAGTCATGCTGCAATTTTTAAACTTCTTTAAATAGTCAGCATCAAATGTCTTTAGTAATCGTTCTGCAGTGTGTTCAAGAAGATCCTGCAATTTTATTTCTGCTGAACTTGAAGTTACACTAATAGCAGTTGGTGAAGGTAAGCAATCTTTTTTGGCAGAAACTATATCTCGATATGATGGAAAAATTCCACAATTTTTTTCATTTGTTCGCTTCCGCAATTCTGTATATTGGTTTTTAGTCATTTTCAAATCCAAAAATAGTGCAAATGCTTCTTCTGGAGTAAATTTATTTTCTTCAGTTGGTGTCGGCATACTTTTTAAAATCCTTTTTGTGCGTCTGGGGCTTGCTTCCACTATTTTATAAATGATAGCAATTTTACTTTTTTTTAGTTTTCGATGGTTGAATTTGATGCAGAAATGAATCCTTTATGATGCTACAAGAAACTTCTTCATTGATATGTTTAAGCTTGCGTCTTCGTGATCTTTCACTACAATTATCAATTGGCTTTGCTGGTCGACCACCTTTTCCAGTTTCCGTGGTAGTTACTGATGGCTTTTTAAAAATAAGTTTATTTCTTAGCCATTCTTGGTTGCGTGAGTAAAACAATTTCTTGTTTCTGGAACATTGATTGTACCGTTTTCTTAAAGTATTTAAAAAGTTTTTTATTTTTAAGTTATGAATTTTAATTTCTTGTTTAAACAATAAGGAAGAAATAAAAAATGAATGCATAAAAAATAAAAAATGCATACTTTTGCTCGAAGTTTTAACATGATCTTTTTTACCTCTTTCAAACATACTTGGTACTTGGATTTACCAGTTATTTCCATTGGTTTTAAATTTATTTGCAATTTTCAGGTATTTAAGTTATGTAATATTAGATGGCAATAAAATCATTTTTTACCTTTTCCAAATTAATTGCTAGATACCACATAATTTGGGAGTTCTATTGTCATTTTTGTCAAAATTTTGATACACCCTTCTATGTGGACTAGGTCCAAATATGGGCCAACTTCTCCTAATTTCAACAGAATTATTTTTTGGATCAATAAGAACTCTTGTACAAAATTTCATCAAAATATATGCATAATAGCCACTTTCATATACAAATAACTTCTCAAAAAATATGACGTTCATTTGTACCGAATATCTTACCTTGGGTCAGAAAAATTGCTGTAGCTCAAAAATTGCAGTCCCGATGCATGGATATGTATATATAGGAATGTAGGGGAGAGTTAGGACTACAAAATAGTAAATTTGTGTTTTGACTCAGCTTGACTCACAGGAGTTGTGCTCTATGAAGTAGGAAATTTCCGAGAAATTTGACCTTTTTAAAAAAATATTTAAATTGTTCTGAAAACAGTAGAGCTTCAATTTTTTTTACCAGTAATAGGAAATAAGTTAAGTTACAACACAAAATTTATTTCGTCCAAAAATCTTGAAAAACAAAAAAGTTATGATCATTTAAACTTTAAAAATTAACTAAAAATATCATAAATTTACTAAATTCTGAAAAAGCCCATTTTGGACCACGCTGTTCTCAGTGAAATAGTTGAAATAGAGTTCTAATTTTTTGGCTCCCGAGGTTTACTACTGTCTACTTTCATATGCGTCTAACAACTTTAAAATCGGAGAACAAAAAGCAAAAGTAGTTGTGGCCGCTATCTCAAAATATTGACCACAGTGCGCCTTGCAGATGACATATTCGGTCATCTTCTTCGAAACCGTAGGGTTGCTCCATATAAACATTTTTGTCAATCAGACGATGTAAAAATGCGGTCTTTACATCAAATTGGTATATTTTCATACTATATGCTGCTGCTATTGCTAATAAAATTCTTACGGATTCGAATCTCACCACAGGTGAAAAAACTTCACTGTAGTCAATACCTTCCTTTTGTGAGCATCCTCTAACTACCAGTCTATCTTTATATTTGTCTACTTCGCCACATGCTTTATACTTAACCTTGAAAACCCAACGATTTGTGATAACATGTTTATCTTCAGTACGGGGTACTAACTTCCAAGTGATGTTTTTCTTTAACGCGTCGAGTTCTTTATATATCGCTTTTAACCATTGACTAAGATTTTTGCTTTGTATAGCTTCTTCTAAATTTTGTGGTTCAAAATGTAATAAACATACTTGTGTGTCTGTGCCTGCATTTCCATCTTTATTTTTGGAGTTTGTTCTTGTTTTATGGGCTTCGAGGAGTTGTTAGCCGAGGATTTCTATAAACGCGTTCATTGTTATCAGGTTCTTGCTTTTCATTAGCTTCATAATTTCTACTTTTATCTTGTTCACCATCAAAAACTGTTTCATGTTTTCCATACTTTTTATCTTTTTCAACATCATCAAAAACTGTTTCTATCACGTCATGCAGTTGTTCAGGTCTTTCATGAAAAATAACATCTCTGCGAATTAAAACTCGTCTACCTTCTGGATCAAAAATTCTATAGGATTTACTTTCGTCGTTGTAACCTATCATAATGCATTTCATCGAGTTCTTCTGCCATTTTGTTCGCTGATCTTTTAGAATGTGTGCATATGCATGGCTGCTAAATATTCTGAGATGTTTCACTGAGGGTTTTATGCCAAACCATTTTTCATATGGAGTGCAACCATCTAAAACAGCTGAAGCCGTTCGGTTTTTCAAATAGACTGCAACTTGTGTTGCCTCTGCCCATAAATACAGCGAAAGTTGTGTTTCACGTAGCATGGCTTTAGCACTCTCAACCACGGTGCGATTTTGTCGCTCCATAAAACCATTTTGCTCAGGCGCTCTGGGTGATGAAACTTCGTGTTTGATTCCTTTTTCTAAAAGAAATTGCTGTACAGAGTTGTTACAGAACTCTAAACCACCATCAGTCCTTAGCCTTTTTGACCATGACATGACCATCCGATTGTACTGCAGCATAGAACTGCATTAGGTACGTTAGCACATCTGTTTTCTTCTTAAGAAAATATACAAAACAGTACCTTGAAAATCATCTTTAAATAACATGAAATAATTTGCGCCACCAACAGATGGTTCGCTCATTTTGCCACACAAATCTACATGAAACGTCTCACCCGGTTTGTTTGATCGCCTTGCACCAGATTTTGGAAAACTCAAACGGTGTTGTTTGCCCTGACAGAACGGTATGCCATCACTTGCTACATCTAAATTCAGACCATCCACTATTTTGTTTTTGTTCATCTCCTGAAGCGTTTTAAAATTGACATGACCTAAACGGTCATGCCATAGCATAAACGAGTTATGCAATGATGTTGTAGCATTTAATATAGTTTCTTGTACAGGAAACAAATTCATTTTGTATAACTTTTCATGCCGTACGCCATCAGCAACAACCTCGTTGCCCTTCATAAAATATACATTCTCTGTACCCTCTTCGAAAATTACTTTCATACCCTTTTCAGTCGCACGCATGATAGAAACAAAATTTTTGCCAAGCTCTGGAACTAACAGCACTTCTTTTAAAATATAAACGATACCGCTGTCATGATTTGTCGTGACTTCAATGTCGCCCTTTCCTTCAACATTGAGTTTACTGCCGTCACCAATACGTACATACCACGTGCCAGGGGAAACTGAAACAAAATTTTTAAACATCTCTCTTTGAAAACACATGTGGTCAGTAGCACCAGAATCAGCATACCACTCGTTTGTTGATTTATTTTTAGAATTCGCAACCGTCAACATAAATAAATGTGAGACTTTTTCGGTTGGATTTTTGCTATTAGTTGTTACTTTCTCCATTACAAGTGGATGTCTTTCCCCCTTAGTGAAATCATTTTCTTGTTTATCACGTTGATCTTTCTTCCTCTTGAAACAATCTCTAGCCCAATGCCCTGGTTTGTGGCAGTAATTACATTTACCTGTACGTTTTGTTGCATTATTTACAGTTTTGTTCTTTTCATGAACAGCGCTGTAAGCTGTACTAGGCGCAGAGGCAAAATCGTTATTATTATTGTTGTTGTTGTTGTTGGTACGAAAATTTAGCAAACATTCTTCGTTTACTAAATGATCCGTTAAACGTTCGACATTTTGCTAGTGAACTACCTAAAATCTTTGCCGAGATTCATGTCTTTTAACCTTTGCGTGAGCGATGTTATTCTGGCAATGAAATTTGCCATAGTTTCGTCTGCGTCCATCATACAGTTAATAAATTTTTCTAGTAATACCTGTACGGATTGGTCGCTTCTTTCCGAATGTACCGTCCTTAACCTTGACCACATTTCAGCAGCAGTAAAGCAGTCAGTTAAATATTTCAGCTGTTCCAATTTTAAGGCTCGCATTATAAATGCTTGAGCCTCCGCATCTTTTTCTTCCCAAGCTTCAGAACCTGTTGCCGGCTTCGTAATTGTACCCAAAATGTATGGCCTTAACTTGTTCTCGGCCATGTAAATTTCTATCTGTCGTTGTCATAATTGATAATTCTGCCCGTTGAAACGATGTATCTAAAACGCTTTTTCTGACACCTTCGACATATTTGCCAATACTTGTTTGCTGTCGTTTTGATGGCCTAAGGAGATTTCTGCGTCAATCACGATAGCTGAATCCTCTACAACACTTGTTTGATCAATGATAGATTTATCTTCACTCATATGTGAATGCTATTTAATTGCCACTTACACCTGGGCCCATAACCTGTTGAAATAATTCCGAATAAAAAACAGCCAAACAAACAGAAAACAAAACCATGTGTATAACTTCAAAAATTTATTAATTCAATTTAAAAAAAAGATTTAGAAATATAAGGATTTTTTTATAATATGAACAAGATTAAAAAACGTGCTAAGAGAATTCGAGTACAAAAAACTAATAATTTTTTGTATTGCGTGTTACCATATTTTACATAAATAAAATGGGACACATTGTAGCGTTAATCTATAATATTGAAAAACTCTAACTCTAACAGTTTATTTTGTAAAATCATAAATGTTGCAGACGTTTTGTAGTTCGAAAATATTTTAGAAACTTAAATGTATTGAAAATTTTAATGATTTGAATGGCTCATTAACAAACACTGTTATTTTGTATAATGGAAGAATTACTCTAGTTGAGTTTTGTTAGTTTTTACTTGGGCTTAATTTAAATATGCGAATCGTAATCGGTACCGGCGATATTTATTTTTGAGTATCGGTATTGGATCGGCGAAATGACGTACCGTTACATCCCTAGTTTAAAATGTACAAATTCCAAATAATTTTTTTATTTCTCTCATTATATGACGAAAGTATCACAACTTTGATTCGTGTCTTTTTTGTTGAAATAATAACAACGTTGACAATCAACCGTTATTTTTTTGGATTTGATTTAGTTTGAAAACAACAAATCAAGTAATTTTATGATTCTCTTTAGAACAGGCAATGTTTTGATTCATCATGTTTATATTTCTCATTTGAAATTCTTTGTTTCACATTTTAAGAAGAGAGTATTTGGTGTTAGTGTAACGCTTTAGTGTGAGTTGGAAAACGAATGTACTCATGCAGATCTCTAGTATGTACTAAAAGACTTGTATTATACATACACTAACATATTGTACCCGGAGTTGCCAAGGTGTAAAATATTATAGATTTGTTTAATATGGGGCTCTACTCCGAACACGTGAGAAATCTATCAAATCAGTTTGAATCTTCTAGATCAGGAGATATAAATTTTTCAAATAATTTAGAATGCGATGTTTTTTAAGATCGGATAAGATTAAAAAAATTGCGCATTTTTCCTCTCTTCTTTACTCTTCTCTTTACATTAATTTCTTACTATGTTTAACATTTTATTGTAATCGGTACGGATGCTAATGCCCTTTTTCTACCTTTGTCTCTCATCTACTACGTTCTAGCTTTGAAAACAGATTTAGATGAGGTCCTATCTATGCTTAAAATTTCATTAAAATCTATTAGCCGAGACTTAAAATTGATTCAGATATTTAAAAATGCCAGTACCCCCCTTTTTTCTCTCCTGGTCCGCTATTTAAAAACTATAAAAACAAGTAACTACCCGTGTTTCGTTTAGCCATGTTTGACGCAAAAGCAAACAAAGAGATTTAAATGTGTATGTATTTACAAAATTCGCTTGGGCGAATAAAACGACGTAGTAAAATGAAAAAATACCATTAGATATATAAAAAAACAACATTTCAATTCTTGTATTTAGGAAAAAAAACTGATATATGGAAAGAAAAAGTTGATAGCTGTCAAAGTAATAAACGTGCGTCAAAAGTTTAAAGTTGACCAACTTTGGTACTTTGCGTTGACTGACTGACTAACTGACTTGCCAGTTGAATACGTGAAAATTTAACGTATGACGGATTCTGCGTGACCCGGACTTTATAGATTGATTGAGTACAAGCATATAGAACATATTAAGTAAAATGCGGGTAACATTTAACAAAATTCCATTTTTGTCGTCGTAAATCAGTTATCTGTCCCAATGTGCGCTGTAGGCAAAAGAAGTGGATATTAAGATTTTAAAACAATCAGAAGAACTTACACGCGATGAAGAAAAAATGTATGGAAACCGTTATGGATATGATTACGCAGATGTGGTGCGATAAAGGGATACAATCCTGCTTCATAATAAATTTTCACTCACCTTTTTGTTTTATGAAAGTTTCAAATATATTTCAACAACACATGCTATTAAAAAATGCAGGAAAAAAATAAGTGTAAACAAATTTTTGGATTGGATAAATATTACACTGCAGTACAAATTTATAAGCATTTAAAAAACTTTTCTAAGCAGACTAGCAAATTAGTTTTACATGAATTAAATTTAAGAAATCGGGGTCTTAGATATTTTTTTATGAAAGTTTTTTAAATATCTACTTTAAGTATATTAGGTACGATAGTATAGAATTTACTTAAAAGTACTACAACAATTACAAACTACTTAATTGAATATAAGAGACTTTTAAAAAGACAATGTCAAGGAAAAGTTTATTTCAAAAAAACCTTATAACTTATATGGTTTTAAAGTTAGACAATCTGTATTTTTTATTAAATGACAGCTTAAAGTACCATGAAAATGAATTAATCATCTCATGTTTAAAATTGCAATGTAGTAAGTCAGTCAAAAAACCTTAGAAGTTATATTGATACTTGTTTTACCAATCACTAATTTAGATTTTTTCTTTCCAAAAGAATCTTAGTGAATGCTTAGTAAATTTCTTATAGTTTTAAAATTAGACGATATGCATTTTTCTTTAAAAGCAGCGTCAAGTCCCTTACAAATGAATTAATCATTACCCTACAAAACCTGCCTTGCCGATACCCCAAGCCATTTAAAGAATTTTAAATTTCAATAAATACATATGCACACTAATATTCCATAAGCACTTTAATTAAGAAATAAATAGACTTTTCGATTGAAGAAGCGTGCTATACCGTACTCTTTCTCTCACTTTATACGTTGGAAGCACTAATGA
This sequence comes from Cistogaster globosa, assembly GCA_937654795.1. NCBI lineage: Eukaryota > Metazoa > Arthropoda > Insecta > Diptera > Tachinidae > Cistogaster > Cistogaster globosa. Next base: position 97,213,083 of record OW569403.1, on the reverse strand, counting down.
GAACGCCAAAGAAATGTAAAAAAATTTAAGACGCGCGTGAACAAGTGTGAAAAAGTGAAAAACTTTAAGTAAAATTGTTTAATTAAAAATCAAAATGAAAAAAAAAGAAGAGTGGAAATATACAGAAATATAAACAGATTTGCAAATATTGATAGAGAAGTGTAGAAAGTTGTCCGTCCGTAATTGATGCAGCACTGGACGTTGAGGAGAAGTTGGAAAAGCCGGAATACCGCGATGCAATGGTATTTTAAAATCTATGCATACTTTATTTGCCTTCTACTAAAACGAAATTTACATTTATATTCCATTTACAGAAGTCATATCTCTTCCAAATCAAAGGTGGCAAAGGAACGGTGGAAGAAGTATTAAGGATAACCATGAAGGACGAATTAATTAGCCTTTTTAATTTTGATGGCCGAAAAGGGAAGCGAGCTTTGGTGAAACTAACGCTCATCAATAACATTCTAAGTGGTATGGCCAATAATCGACAGAAATGTGATCTTCTTATTAATAATTTGTTATGTTTTCAGATGTTTTTGCAACAGGGGGGCGACATTTTTTTGAAAAGAAATTAAAAAAACATCTAGCTAAGCCACAACAGATATAAAAAACCCAAATTCGTTAAAAAAAAGTTTTATTATAAAATACGTTATTTATTAATTTTTTCTCGTAACAAGCTTTTAATGAATTGTTTTTTGTTTTTGTTATATTTTTTAACAATTTTGCTATATATTTCTTTAAAATGAAATTTTAGCTTAAATTAATTATTTTTTATTATATTTCTATTTAACTTTGTTATGAATTCGTTGTTTTATTATATTTCTTTTCGATTTTGTTATAAATACTTAAAAAATTTGCTTTATTTTTCTCATAACAAAATAAATTTAAAACATGTAAAAGTGTATTTATTGATACAGTAACAATAACCAATTTTTATGAATACAATAACTGGTAGTATTCAGTAGCACTAACCAATATTAATAACGGACAACTACATATATCAAGCGGTTAAATAACGAGTTACTTATAAAGTAGTAATAACGGTTATGTGTACCGGTGTTATTCTCGTTAACCTTAATTTTTAATATATTCAAATATTTTTGGCATGAGTTTAGAATTTGTTGTATTTTCTTGACTATTATGTTTAGTACCTTGCCGCAACATATGAAAGCAAAGTCGTCAGCATAAAAAGCTGCTTCTTGATTTCTGTGAATACTTACAGTTGCGAACATTGAAATAGCAGTACCACTAGTATATTTTTTTCAAACGGTGTAGAGCGTTCTTAAAAATATTTTTAAATACAATTTTATTCATAGTAGTAATCTGGCATGTCTGTTTATTGTTTGTAACTAATTATATTTTAAATATGATTGGTAATTCTAAAAATAACGGTAAATAATATTTGTAAAGCGTCTTTTTTGTTAACATTGAAATAGCAGTGCTAAACAAATGAGGTAGTTTTCTCTTAGTTTTAATTTAAAAATATTAATTTTTGAGTAATAAAGTGAAAGTAAGTTAAAAAATAATAAATTACTGTGCATTTAATGTAAAATATATTTCTCTGCAATAATTTTCGGCTTTAGTGGGTCGCGCTAAACATTGCACTATTGAGCAAAGAAAATTAATTTTACAATTAAGGAAAGAGGAAAAATCTTATTCAGATATTCAAAGGCTTCTCTCGTGCTCTGCAAAGATGATATCGAACGCAATAAAATATAAACATAAAGTAGAAAATAGAGGCGGCAAAAGAAAAACTTCACCCCAGGACGATCGAAATATCGTAAGGACTGCCAAATGTAATCCCTTTAAATCAGCCAGGCAAATAAAAAGCGAACTAAATTTAGAAGTTAGCGATATGACGGTCAGAAGACGACTTCTAGATGCAAATTTGTTTGCGCGAAGTCCAAGAAAAAAGCCACTGCTTAAGAAAACACATAGAGATAACCGTTTGGAGTTCGCCAGAAATCACGTCGAGTGGCCTGCAAGCAAGTGGCGAAACATTTTGTGGACAGATGAGCCTAAAATTGTTCTGTATGGAAATTCTGGGTATAGACAATATGTTCGCCGTCCACCATCTTCGGCATGTCAACCACAGTACACTGTGAAAACTGTTATACACGGTGGATCAAAAATTATGATATGGGGTTGTTTTTCATTTTATGGCGTGGGCCCCATACATAAAATAACTGGCATTATGGATCAACACGCGTATGTAGACATTCTGCAAAATGTAGTGTTACCGTATAGTGATGAAGAAATGCCATTAAAATGGGTCTTCCAGCAGGACAACGACCCAAAACATACTAGTCGGAAAGCAAAGGATTGGTTTCGTCTCAACAACATTGAGGTTATGCAGTGGCCAGCGCAGTCCCTCGACCTCAACCCAATTGAGCATCTTTGGGGAGACATTAAAAAGGCTGTACATGACTTAAAACCATCCAGTAGCGAGCAACTTTGGGAAGTTGTTAAAAAAGCGTGGAAGGAGATCCCAATAAGCCGATGTCAAGATTTAGTAAACTCAATGCCCCGTCGCTGTGTTGCAGTTATTAAAAATAAGGGATTTGCGACTAAGTACTAGGCAATAGATATTAATTCTAAATTTCAAATTTTTTTTCTCCGAGTATTTTGGAAATAATACGACATATGTGTAGCCACTGCTATTTTTATGTTAAGTATGAATAACGTTTTTTATTGTTAAGTTTTGTTTTTATCAACCGGAATCGAATTTTAATATGTTTTATTTTCTATTATAATATATATTTTCTATTTTAATGAGAATTAAAAATAAAAACTTTGCTTTTATGTACAACTTGAGAAATATTTGAAAATGTAGTGGTACTGCTATTTTAATGTTCGCAACTGTATATCCGAGGTATATAAAGAAAATGGTGTGGGAGAAAGAACAGATCCTTGTGGTAGACCTGTCGGTATTATCCTTTTACTAGAATAATGCATTATTATTATTTCCCTCTTCAATTGATAATTAGTAGGAGTTCCTTACGGAATCTAAACTGTTGGTCATTATAACAATGTTGCTTAAGTTTGAAAAATCTACTTATCCTTTCTTAATGACTTTTTAAAAAACGTTATCTAATAGTATTCTACTAATTGGTCTATAACTGGTTGGCATTTTAGGATCCTTTCCAGTTTTGTGTACTGGAATTACTTTACAAAAACGTTACAAAAACGTAACTTTGAGGAAAATAGCCAATACTAAATATTTTTATTAATACTAAAAAAATGATCAGGCATGTTTTTAAGAACAATGGCATTAATTTCCTCTAAAACTGGGGCTTTATTTTTTTTTAAATGAAAATACATATGACCTTACTTCAATGACATCAGTTAATACTATATACTACCACAGTGCAAGGACCCAATATTAAGACATTCCACGTAATCTGCAACGCAAGCTTATATAGTTGATGGATTCCTTTTATTTATTGTGTAGGAATTAGGAAATGCATTAGCAATTGAATTAGATTTATCTATACCAGCTTTTAGAATGCAGATCTGAAAGTGGTAAATCCTTGCCTTTAAGTGCTTTGGTAAGGTTCCAAAATTTTTTAGAACCGGGAGGTAACTCAGAACTAAATCTTGACCATTTCATAAAAATAATAATAACAAATCAATTTGCGGAATTATAACCACTTTTGATCGGAATTAAGTTCTGTACCTGTATTGTTATTATTGATTTTGTTAAAGAGAACTTAAGATAAAATTATCTAATTATATGTATGTAAAAAAATATTTGCTCATTTGTTAGGAAATCTTACAGTATAGGCTTTTTTATAACTGTCCAAAAGATAGGCCAATTTAGGTCAAATTACATAATTTGTGGGAACACCCTTTATTTATTTATTATTCCATTCTTATCTAGCACAACAAGATTAATACATCTTATAAGTAACAGTGCTAGTGATCAAGCAAATATACATATGGGGGTAGAAAAACAGCGATATAATTTTAGTTGTCAGTATTAAATTAAATATAAAAAAACTTTAAAGCTTTAAAACTTAAGAAAAAAATTTTTTTAAATAACTTAATAATGTGTAAAACAATAATATGAAAAGATTTAGTTAAAACAAACTTAAAAAAAACTTAGCTAACTCCTTTTTAAATAAAGTTGCGTTGCCTATTTTCTGTATATTATTGGGAAGGGAGTTCCAAAGACTGGTTGTGTTAATCAGAAACTGTCTTTGAGATAATAAACTTTTGTATTTCTGCTGAATGATGTTCCTGCCACGTTGAGATCTAGCAAAAGTAATACATTCATATAAATAAAGCGGTTGTTGAGGTACAATGATTTTGTGAAAAAAGTGAGGCATTTGTATTGTAAAAGATCTTCAAATGTCATTTTGAAAATCATGTTTGAATAGGACGAAATATGATCACGCCGACCCTTCTGAAATAAATAACGTGCAACATTATTATATACAACTTTAAGCTTACGTAGGTCCATACAGTCATAATTAGCGTAGATTTCGCACCCATATAAAAGTGTTGGGATCACATATGATTTTCCCAGAAGCATACGTATGGCAAATGGTGTTGAGTCTTTTATTACCCACAAAGTACGGACCTTGCTTTAAACTCTTTTAACAACAGCATTTATATGATCTGTTCAGGTGAGCCTATCATTAAAAACGATACCTAAATTAATTTTTATTTGATAATTGTCAAAAGTTCTCCTAAATTTTGAAAGAAAAATACATTTTGACTTCGCTGGGTTGATCTGTAAACCGTTCGATATTGCCCAGCTGTTAATTTTGTTAAAATCGGTATTTATACTTTTTACACATAGGGTAATATTCTCAATGTAGCTGTAGTTATAGATTTAAACATTATCGGCATACATATGCTTTTACTGCTAATATCAATATCAGGTACGTTATTGATGTAAAGACAAAACAGAAGGTGTCCTAATATTGAGCCTTGCGGAATACCTCTTCCAACGTTAAGGGGATCAGACGCATGGATATTCATCTCTACTATTTGAGATCGGTTTTCTAGGTAGGAGGATATTAAATTGCAGGCCGTTCGAGAAAAATAAAAGAGTTTATGAAGTATTTTCACCAAGATTGCATGATTAACTGTGTCAAATGTTTTACTATGATTCAAAAGAACCAAAATAGTACCATATTAATGTCAAGTTTGGACCTAAGATCTTCAATTACATCTGCTAGAACTGTTGTAGAGATTGTTTGTTTACTTTCTTGCAAATAATATTTTCAAACACCTCAGACAAAAACGGTAGGATAGATATCGGGCGAAATTCATTATTGCCTTTGGGGATAGAAATTATTCGTGATATTTTCCACGCCTTTGGAATCGATTTCGTAAGAATATTATTAAACAAGTGTGTTATAAAGGGCAGAATCTTAGGGATTAATATTTTTAAAAAGGTTGGGTTGATTTCATCCATACCAACCGCATTAGATTTAACTGCGGAGAAACTTTCAAGCACTTCAAGTTGATCTACAACACGGAAGCGGGTTTTCTATAGGGACATAACACAAAGCATCATAAACGTTAATTTCTGGATAGGGAGAATTTATATTGACAAACTTATTGTTAAGAAAATTAATGTCGACATCACTATCACTATTGAATTTTTTACGTCCAATACCAACTTTATGTATTTCCTTTCATTTAGCTTTGCTTTCAATTGCGAATGAAAATTTCCTTTGGTAATACGAGGATTTAGCTGAATAAACACATTTTGTTACTTTTCTACGAGCAGTTGTATGGATTTCTTTAAGTTCATCAGTTCTAAATCTTTTTCAATGTGAGTAGGCCTCGTCTCGTATTCTTATAAGAGTCTGGATTTCGTCATGGCGGTTGACTGTATGTGACAAGTTTTTTCAGAGGAACACAAAGGTCAAATAAAAAATTCACGTTACCTTGAAAAAAGGTGAGCTGGTCATCAATGCTATCAAGGGTGTAGGTCTATTCCTAGATGATGCAATCAACGTAGTGATTTAATGAACCATAATTAATGTTATGCAAATCACGATATGTACAACAGGAATGTCATGTTTAGAAAAAACTGAAGCAGATAGTTGGTTGTATAGGAGTATCCTAGATAAGTAATTGACAAATGTTAAATCAATCAAGCTGCATGATTTATTATGATAGAGTGTTGGTATGTGAGTATTTACTGGATATAAGCCTAAAGTCGTCATTGGTGCGCTCATAGGGTTTTCAGCTAATAAATTGTTATTAAAGTCGCCAGCTATAATAGTATCATCGTAATGCACTGATATATTCTCCAGAATTGTTGTAAAATTTTCAAAACCTATAGTTTTATTTGCTCTATACACACTGCACAGCAACAGTTTCTTATTATCTAAGCTAGAAGTCTCAAGAAATAGATATTCGATTTGACTTTCAATGTCATTTTTTAATATAAACTTACATGGTATACTATTACGGACGTAAACTGCGACTCCACCCCCTTTAGCAGCAGTTTCAATACCTTTAATGAGCGTTTTTCTGTCCGAGCAAAATAGCGCAAAACCTGATACTTTAAAAACTGAGTCTTATAATTTCATTGAGAACCAAGTTTCAGGAATACATATAATGTCAACATCAGATGCAATAAAGAGGTATTGAAATTCGTCCATTTTGTTTCCTAAACTTTGAGCATTTAAGTGAACGATTTTAAGACCTTTCTTAAGCCTAGAAAGAACTCTAATAATGTGATATACACAGTCTTCGGAATTATGTCTACTAGAATTTGACTTAACAAATTGTGGTATTGGCAACGCAAAGAGAAAAAGAAAAAAATTAGGTATGTATTATATATTATTAAAAAGGAGTTTCATATATTTAAATAAAAACCTATGTCAGTAATTAAAAAAAAAGATTCCATAACTTAAAGAGCAGTTCAAATATAATGTTGGCTTGAGTCGGTAGTGTTTTCAGAATTAGGAAATATTTTATATTACTGTCTGATATCATCAATGCGTATAATGTTATCATCTGCACATCTTCTAATGTAAACGATGCCGCGCATAGTAAAAACGCTGTGTAGAAGTTTTCGTTTTCTGTACGATTAGCAGCTCGAAATATTTGAAAATTGGCTTTCGTTTAATTTTCGTTGACATAAAAGCTGTTATTTGAATTAAAACCGAGCAATTTGAGGGTAAATGAAAAACCTCTGTCAACTTTCTTATAATTTGCCAATGATTTTAGAAAAAAGTTTTTGTCATATGCAAACCTCATTCTGAATATTATAACAGCATCCCTTAAGTTTGCTTTATATTTATTATTTTGGTTCTGTAGACGAAAAATGGATTTAAATGATGGAACAGATATTTTTATTGAGTTACATATAGCACCAAATATATCTATTAAGTTTTCATTCTCACAAAATGGGATGTAATTCAAACGCAGTTTGCAGGCAACAGTTTTATTTTCCTGCTGTTTAATTTGGGCTTTTAATAATACAATTTCTTTTTGCATACTTTTTATTTCATTAGCGGCTGTTTCTAGTGTAAATACTCATTGAATTATTTCTTGCATTTCACACTTCATGTTATTAGGTCTCTTATCTAATTCGTTTAAGAGTTCGGCCGACTTCCTAAACGCAAGTTGCAATGCATATTTACAATGCATACACTTCGTAAGCGCATACGCAAGCTTTCTGCCAATGTCCGATGTTCCTAATCGCTTGGCAGCTCATTTTAATGAGTATCAGGTATCAAAATCGCGCATCATTTTTATTTTGTATGCAAGCATTTGAGTTGCAATGGCTGAGTAAGTATTTTCTTGTTTATTTTTAATAAGTTATTCATACTCGTAATTGATAGGTTTATTGAAATAATTAAACACTTGATATTGCAAAGATAAAAAGTGGACCCATCTGCGCAAAGAATTATTTATGTTTATGTATTCACCATATGCTTTTACTTACATTAAAGGCGCTTCTTTGCATACGAAAATGTGAATAAAAAATGTCATTATCCATAAATTCAATGCATTCCTCAAAATTGTTATTTTTGATCACTTTTCTTCTTGGGATTTTTATTGTCCTTAACAAAAGTTTTCTCTTCTTTTTTCTTTTTAATGAGTTTTTTGAGCAAATCAATATTTTTGGAGGATTTGGCCTAAGATAATTCCTTAGCACTTCCCAACAAAATGGATAGATAATTTTTTGTATCCTCCATTTTTCAAAAAAAAAAACATATATATATATATATATATATATATATATATATATATTTAATTTTATACATGTTTTTAACATTTGTTTTAGGTATGAGTTGCATACCGACGTTCTTAAATGCCGATAAAATTCAAAAAAGTCTCTGCAACGCAATGTTGCCCTAAAGAAATGTTTAGCATTGCATACGCATTTTTTCAAATTATGCATTGCAACTGGCGTTTAGGAAGTCGGCCTTCTTATTTATATTCATTTAGTTTTTTCTCCATGAATTTTTCAAATTGCTCAGTAAGTTTGTCAAAACGTTTGTCCATTACAAATGTCAGCATTTGAGAGGCGAAAAGTAACTAGATGAGGATTTAGTAGACTTTCTCTTATATGTCTTTGGGATGGAGTCGTGCTAGCAGCTCGACACTCATGATTATTAGCTTCCATATTGAAAAGAGTTGTTTGCAAGTTAATATTATATTTGCCGGATTTGTTTGCGTTTAATTTTTTTGCAATTTTAGTACTGGACTTTTTTTTTTCTTTCTTAGATTATACATTGGGTTGTAAAAAAAATTTTGAGAAACGTTTATATTTATATTTTCTGATTAAAACTTTATTAGTGCAACATCAATTTGTAATATTTGTTGCTGTTAAAAATAAAATTTGAACTGAGTGAGGGTTTTCACACAAGACTAATTTTTAATCCACACAGCTTTTGTTCTTTCGTATTCACTATATTCACTAGACTAATTATGCTGGCATAAAATTGTGCACGTATACACAGCTTTGTGTGTGTAAGTATTTTCTTTGTTTATTTCACGTTTGCCTTTCGTTCGTTAAACACAAACATAAATTGCGGAACATACTTGGCGGAAATATGGCTGAAATAATTGATGATGAATTGGCAATAATTTTAGGAGGAATTTTCAGTGCCTGTAAGTTGCAGGCAGCATCATTACTATTAGAAGCTGAAGATTTCAATTAATATTTTATTCATAAGAAGAAGATGAAGAAGATTTCAATTAATATTTTATTCATATTTGACAAAAAGTTCGTTTTTAAATTTTTCCCTGTAAAATACATATAAAAATCAACTCAAATTAACTTTAAACTTAATTTCCCTTGATAAAGTATTATAAAAAAATTGAATTGAATCATAATAAAATTCATAATTCATGTATTAATCTTTACGCGTCGATGGACAACAAAACACTAAAAATCGATCTGCAAAAAAAAAAAAAAAAAACGCAGAACCTATGTTTTCATAAGTGTGTATGTGTTAGTTTTGTTCTGCTTGTGCGAGGTTAAAGCTGGTTAAAAAATTGTGCCAACTAAAAACCACTCTCTTCACAGAAAAACCCTACAAACTGCAATTTTATGCCAGCACAATTAATCTGGTGTGAAAACCCCCAGTGTTGTGAATTTTTTTGGATCAAGATTTTTACTGTGGTTGTTTTCGTGGGTGTTGTTGTAATTTATTTGCTTAATATTTAAGTACACTAATTTTTATAAATACGTATGTATTAGCAGTTTTGTTTATTTTGAAAGTTAAACCAAAATTTTACACAGTAGTAGTAGATTGTCAACCCAGCAGTCTTTGGACGAGCAAGACTCGGGTCGTTTCGGAGCGAAGATCCAATTGTCGTGGTAGTAGTTGTTATCGTTGGTGTTGTTTTAAAAACAAAAAATTTTTCTTAACCTGTAGTTTTAAGTTTGTTTTGTTCTTTACTTTTGATAAATAAAAATGATCGATTAAAGAAGTGTTTATTTATTTTTATTTTAATTTTAACGTGTAGGCTTATAACTTTTCTAGATAGATTCAGACGGTATATATTGCTTAATTTCTGCTGAATTTGGTTTATTTAATTTTGTTAGTTATTTTTCAATTAAAATGTGAACAACTTGCGAGCCAAAGAAAAACACGTCCTTACGTTTAGTTGTTACTCTTAAATTCACTTTCACTTCTAAATTAAAATTGTTTACTTGTTCTTATAGTGGCCTTAGTAATATAAGCTCCTTGTATGTCTATAAGGGTTCAAAAGCTTGGTCACATACATCAAACCAGATCAACTATTGGAATATCCTTCAATTTTCGAATCCAAATTTTATACTTGCTGATAAATCAGACTTAGCAATACATTATCAACTGACTGTCTACAGCTATTCAAAAGTGCTTGCACTTGTTATTATTACGGCCATAGTGATCGATATCGTGTACAATTTTCAAGCGTTTGTTCAGAACGGTTCAAAATATAGAGTTATATAGGTCAATTTACGTCACCTATGGAGATACCCGTTAATTTTTAGAGTTATTTTTGTATTAATTTTTGCTATTGGGAGCTAGAGTGATACGCACTTTTTTAAATGTTAAGGCGGTGCCCGTTACGGCTCATAATACCTGTAAAAGACATGTGTGTTGGATGGGGGACACCCTTACATTTTTGAAATTATGAAGGTAGTTTAAAACGGGACCATTCTGCAATCAAAGCCTTTTAAATAAAGAAAAAACTTGCAAAATCGGCTTAGTCGAATTGATACTCCTTCTATTTTTGAAGCCGGTAAAAATCATTTCAAGTGTCTACATTTATATTTTGTTTCTAAACCTACACTTTGATTAGTTATTTGCATTTTTCATGTTGATTACATGTATGTATGTATATATTGCAAATTAACTTTTGTATTTGTGCAAATTAGTTCTAGCATTGGGGCTGGCTAGGTTAAAATTGCTTGTACTTTTTGTACTTTTTTTTTATTGTACTCTTTGTATTTTTGTATTGTACTTTGCTTATTTGCTTACAAACAATCTCTTTTAAAAACAAGTCAGAGTGCTATATTCGGCTATGCCGAATCTTATATACCCTTCTCCATACATGTGTGTAAATCTAGTTTATTGAAGTAATTCCAATCAAAAAAAAAAATATTGGGGTGGCAGAGAATTATAATTTTACATAAAAATGACACCGGCTATTTATGAGAAAAAGCATTTTTTTAATTTTCGCATTTCCTAAAAGTAATCTTCAAAAACTTTTAAATGATACCATATTGTATACTTTAAAAAATATGGTGCACAATCGTACTTTTCTATTAAAAGTTAGAGGCTCATAACTCGGAATATATGGGGGAGCGCCAATTTCTTCACTTGATTTTTTTATCTTATTTATATAGTTTTTTTCTTTGACTAATGACAATCGATAGAGACTAAAAATTCGAATCGATCGTAGAATACGTGTTTTCTTGAAAGACTGTAGTCAAAAAGTGATTAAGCAACAAACATTTCAAATGTAAGAAAATCGCTCAAACTTGTAAGTTTATTTTTTCGATTATGTTTTAAAACTACTCCTTGTGCACATGTTTCGCTATGTACGATCAATAGAGGATTTATTTTTATTAGCTTGCTTATTTTTTTTACAAATACATACACACATATTACTAGACGTTTTTGACAGCTCAACAAGATTTTACAAAAATAAAAACACGTAAACTACATAAAACATATGTTGACCGTATGATCTAATGACGTCACTTGCTCGATTCGCCTTGCAGAAAACATATAATCAGCTGTTATTTGAAAAATTCCGGATGAAATAATACAAGTTTGCTTTAATAAACAGTTTTTATAAAATGTTGCTAGAAACAATTCATATGGCTTACTACAGTAAAACAGAGTACTACTTCTGCAAAAATTGTTCGTGACTTGTTCAAACAACTTTTTTATGTATGTAGTTTAACAGCATTCCGCATGAAAAGCTGAGCTGAGTACCAGAAAAAAAGTTCTGCTTTTATACTCACGACATAAAGGGCGGCATAATTTTTAAGATGGTTTCATTTCGTCTACCTCAATTGACAACTGGAACAATTGGGAATGAATTTGTTAAAAGGGAGAATATAAAGCCGGTAAGTGTTAAGGAAATAACATCCAAACGATCAAATGAGGATGATGCGTTGTATTTAATCGAGTTTGACAGACAACAGGTGTCAAACAGGTAAAATTATGAAAATAAAATAAATTTTTAACTGTAACGACACGTTTTCGCTCTAGCCGGGGTAGGTCAGTGGATGTCCAGTTTCGTACATAAAAAAAAACCAATTAACACAAACACCTTTGTTTTGTTAGACGTTATAAAATTTATTTTATTATCATTTTTATCATTATTATTTTTTTTATTTCTTTTACTAGCTCGAAAAATAAAGTAGATTACGAGAACCTTGACGGCACAAGCGCAATCAACGTCCAGGCGGCCCAAGTTTTACCGATTCCTGACCGATTTGTCCACGAAATTAATTTAAAAAAAACACAGGAGTCGTCAAAGCGTGTACTTCGGTCTAGCTAGGATACGGCAACACCGAACTTCAAGCCATCCGAAGTATCCGAATTGATTTCTTGGTTGGAAACTATAAGGAGAAATTGACCTTTTATTGGAGTGGCACACGCAAAACTACGATAACAGATCTCTTCTCCATTGATGGCATACGCTCGATCAAATGATTCGACTTTTCAGCTCTATAGCTGCCAACTGACTGACTTCTTAAAATCAACTTACCCTCTACTTAAGTTACAACAGACTAATTTGCGCACACTCATAAAACATTCAATTATGCTGGGAACACAATTGGGACGAACGACGAATTTTTCGTTGCGCATATTCGCCGTCAAAAATAAAACACATTGGTGCATATGAAAATTAACACAACACCGCCGTCGACGAAATTCGTCGTGCGTGACGAACTCTCCGATAGATTTATTTCTATTTCTTACGCCGACGAACGACGACTAAATTGGAACAGGGTTGCCGTTTCTCCTTTCAGCTTTTAAATATATTAGTAAATAAAGTTATTTTTACCTTAATTATTGTTTATTTCTTAATATACATCATTAAGTTAAACATCCACAATTATTTTCCATAAAATTGCTTTCTAATGCCTTTTTCTTAATGCTTAATTTTTTGTATAACTATTTTTTGTTCTATGGTAACACTTTTTTGTCATAGACAGTAAACTATGTTGTTGATTATAACAGCTGTAACTTTTTCGTCCTAATTGTGCGCCACATTGCGAATTTACGCAGCGAACTTTTACAGATGAATTCGTCGTGCAAGACGAAATTCGTCGTTCGTTCCAGTTGTGTTCCCAGCATTACTCTGTCTCTCGTGTAGCTGAGAAAATACGAATATTAAGACATCCGATGTTCTACTCTTGAGTGTATAATGACACGAAGTGTGATCCACTTAAACGTGAAGTAAGCGAATGCATATGTAACTCTTACATAACAACAGAATTTGTTCATAAGACTTAATACATTGTTTATCTTAAGGCCGTGTCAGATAGAACTTTTTCGCTTTGCGTGACGTTTCAAACTTTGAAAAAAAAAGTGTAAAACGCAAGAGGTATGTCACAATAAAAACTTTGACAGCGCTTAATTATTGTTTGTTTACGTTAAAAGTGCATAGTAGTTTTTATATTTTCATTAAAATAATATTAAAAAATGTTATTGGAGGACATATTGGAATTGGTTCTAATCCTAATCTTAATGAATGAAGCATTTTTATATAACTACATGTATACATAAGAATATTAAAATAAACTATTTCCTATAGTTAAAATAATTTGTTACAAATTAATACTAGAAGCTTTTTTCAAAAATAATAAAGGAATACTTACCTCTTTTACTTTAGATTTTGCAAAAAATAATATACAAATGTATAGCAGCTAATTGTCAAAGCGCGCCAAAAGATGAGTGTTGATCAACTTTGCGCTTTGCTTTGCGTTAAAAGTGCTTTATGTGACATGTTTCATATAAGTTCATACATTTTATCTTAAATGTCAAAGCGAATTTGCAACGCAACGCAAAGCAAAAGTTTTATCTGACACGGCCTTTAATGATTTATTACAAAAACAATAACGCAAATAAATATTCTTTATTTAAAGGATAAAGAGCAAACAACAAAATGAGTACTCTGTATAATATAAAAAAAATTAAAGAGTATAATTTAGGCAATTCTCTTCGTGTGGCTTAACCAGCATACAAAAAAATACATAATACTTCATACAAACGATTGGACATTATTATGTGAAAAAAAACAACAACAAAGGCATTTGTTTGTTTGTTGAGGAATGAAAAACCGTTCATTTTATTAGGTGTGCCCAAAAACAAGTTCAGCGACTTTTGATCGTCACATAACATATTTGTTTATTGGAAAAGACCATTTCGGGGAAATAAAGGCTCTTCCCCATGCTCCTAATGTTCAATGTATGATCCCGATTTTTCTGTTTGCACATTAAACAAAACTACTTAAGATGGAAATGTAGTATAAAAATGCTATAACTGTACTAAAAAGAATCTGAGAAAAATTAACTACAGGGCAGATGACCCAAAGTACCATTGTCGTAAAGAATATCTTGAAATACGCCAGGGTATATCGGCCTAAAGTGCAACGTCTAATAAGCGACCAATTTACACAAGTTTTAGCATTGATAAAGCAAACTTTCCCCAGTTATCAAGTTTTGAACATAAAAGTAATATTCGTGATTCAAGCTTTTACAACAAAAGACTTTAATCTGAAGCTTCGAAAGGTGAACCCCTTGTTAACAACGATGATTATATTTTCAACAAAAGGCTAATGGAAATATTTTTCGATGCTGTTGATACACTGCAAAAATGTCAAAACAAGTTTGATAAATTAAGAGTATTAGGTATGATGCTTAAGCATGCCATATAATTTAAAGGGTACCCAAAATGTTCATATTATGCACTGGAATGCTCAAGGCATAACGACAGATTCAGCAGCTTCAAACCTTCAATTAGTTCTTCATGACAAAAATGTTGAAATTCTCTTACTCAACGAAACATTTTCAAAACCGCATCATAAACTTTAACTTGGAGGCTACAAAATATACAGGCTTACTCACGGAGGAGGTGTACTCATAGCGGGAAAAAGTAGTATAGATCAAAGTTATTACCTAAAAATTAAACACATATTATTGAGGATATTTCTATTCATAAATAGACTATCAGTTATTTTTACTTCTGTGTATAACCCAATGTACACTACAAACTTTAGAATAACATAAATATGACACTAAACCAGTTATGTTCTATTGCCAAAAAGGTATGTAATCTGATTCCAGGTGGTAAAAAAAATCCATAGCAAAGAGAGATCTCAAATACATCTTAAATGTTAATACTGCAAAAAAATAAATTTAGGTGTAAATTGCAGAGACGTGGAACAATAGAACCCAAATAGTATTCTGAACCAGTTTAAAAGACTTATCAATATCCACATAAACAGATATAACACTTAATCTTGGTCAAGATTTATTTCTAAGTTACCTTCCGGTTCAAAAAAGTTTTGGAAGCTTACCAAAGCACTTAAAGGTAAGAATTTACTGCTTTCTGATATGCATCTCAACGGTGTCACTATAAAAACTAGTGTAGATAAAGCTCATGCAATTGCTGATGCATTTGCTTACTCTCACACAATAACTATCATCAACTATGGATATGGATATGGATTCCATATGCTGCTTGGAACCTGCAAAATTAATCCCCACCTCTGTTGAGTTTCTTGTTAAGGAATTTTATAACTACTTGTTGCACTCTCCATTAAATTGGATATTGATAAAGCAAACCCCGATATAGATATTGGCATAGAATGTTCTAAAGAATTGAAATTGTTACCAAATTACCAATTTAGAAAAGCTTAAAGGATTCCCCGAAAATATGACAAACTACAACTTTTAAAAAAATTTACAATTTAAAAATATTAAAATTATTAATAAATAAATTTGATCCCGTGTATAGAATTTTAAAAATATCCAACGACTCAAAAGTTTACTACACACAAAAGCGAGTGGAATAAAAATACACATGTTTATTGGCAGAAGCACACAAAAATTCCATTGGAAAAACATATTTTGCTTTTGGGCAAAAGTTTAAGAATACGAAAAAATTTTTGAAATTATTTCTTTCTTGAAATCGCTGCATCTGTGCAGTTTTAGAAAGGATATATTTTTCGTGAACACTATGAAAACAAAATTGTGAAATAAGCTACAGTCTAAGTTGTTGGAATTACTGATGAAAATAAAATCTGCTATTATAAGTTTTGGTGGTGTTCAATACCCAATATATTCATAAGAAAAATCAAAAAAAAAAAGTTTTCTCTTGGCAACCCTGTTTATGTACAAAAAGCTGTTAATACTTACATATTTCTTGGAATGTGTTAATACAAGTGAATCAGAAAAATTTTTATAAATTTTTTTTTTTATAATAATATATTCTTGTAAAAAACTTTGTAAATATAAGTTCTTATAATTGAGGAGAGTATTTTTATTATACACAAATATAGTTTGCTCGTAATAATTTGTATTTCTTGCTTATTTTGGTGATTTTGTGTGTATATTTTTTTTAATTCTAAAGAGTTTTATCGTTTTTCGTGGAGTAAAACTAAAAGTGTCATGAAGTGTGCTTACATTTTTTGTACAAGTCATATAGAATTTCAAAATTGCTATCCATATGTAATTTCGTATGTGTGTCAAAATCAGTGTTTAACATACGGCTTATAATTTTTATGTTGAAACTTGCATATGTTTTGTACATATGACATAACTATTAAACCTTTTTTTGCCACAACTATTTAGAGCTGCCTGCACTTAGGTACTTGGCTATGTTTGTTTTAAAAAAAACGAGTTCAAAACTATAAAGTACATCTACCAATGTATTTTCACATTTGAAATTGTTGTGCTTTAATAAAGCAATTAACACACAATTCTTGCTCATTGTTGGTGCATAAGTATGCAAGTGTTATTAATAAGTTGTAAAAAAAGAAAATATCCAAAAATTGCCATTGAAGAAAGGATTTTTGTAAACAATTTCATTTTTAGGATGTTTTCTAAAGTTTGCGCTACTTGAAGGATGTACACAGACCTTTATATAAAAAAACCATAGAACGCTAAAAAATTTAAACTTCTGAAAAACAAACATATGATTATTAAAAACCAATAAAAGCTTATTGTATCCAAGAAACTTTCTTTTTATTTGTTTAAAATATTTACATGTTAAATTTAAAATTATCTACAAATACTTTAAAATAATTGTTAAATACTTGTCGCACCAAAAAAAGATTATTGAAGTACACTTCCACTAAGAAAAAAACCAAAAAGGAGGCAATAAGGGCAATAATTCAGATTTCAATTAATTTTTTACTTTATACTTTGTCGCTAAGTTTAGCTGACGTATTTTTCGTATTCGTGGAAATGGCTATATATTACTGCTTAGCCAAATATAGGTCTGTTCAGTTACTAAAATTGTTACTAATTGTTGCTAACTGCTACTAGAACGTGTTCACGTACTCAAAAAACTTGCAAGTAGAGAATAAAAAAAAGCGTAAAAATGTGAGAGAGAAAAAATTGGTTGCAAGGTTTGGTTAGTAAAATTTTTACTAGCAAGAATTAGCCAAAAAACTGTTTCTTACTCTTGTTTACAAAGTAATTGACTTTGAAAAAGTCTGATGAAAGAAAAAATTTTGTTTATTAAAGACAATACAAGTATTTGGCAATTAAAAGAATATAAAAATAATATTATTTTGTTTTAATTTTGCTATGGAAGTACACAACAAAGAACTGTAAAAGAACAGAAATATGGTTTAGAGTCTTCGATCTTTGCAGGCGTTTGTATTGTTTTTAGAATTGAAAGTAAAAAGGCAGTGATGAAACATTCAGTGTAATGTACTTTTTTTCGGTACATTTTAAAAAGGAGTATTAAATTTTATTTTGAATAATTATCAATAAGTTCTACAAATGTATGAAGTTATTATTATTATCTTTAATATGAATATATTTACATCTAAATCACAATAAGAATGTTTTTTAGAACTTGAGAAAGAAAAAAGTTATATTCATGATGCGCTTAAACATCATAAACGCGTTTGAAAATTACCTTATAATTAAAAAAAATTTAAAACATTTGATGTAAATATTTTTGCTGTTAAGTTACTTGGAGTATTATTTTAAATTTTTTCGTGTGGTTATCAGTTTGCTGGCTTTTAGTGATCTTTGTTTAAACATTTTGCCACTTTAGTACATATTCCTTAAAAAAGGATTGTTTAATAGTCATACCGTACAGTTTTTAGGTCTTACATATCATTCCTAAAGCCACAATATTTTTCTTTGCTAATGTTTGCTAGTACGGCGTTTATTTACTATTTTACATTTGGGAGAATAATTCTGAAACTTTCTGGTTTACCGTTGCTAGTTTTTGCTAGTAAAGTTACTGAACAGACCTTATAATAACAAAAGTTAAAAAATATTTTTTTAGAAATCTATCTTTTATCGTCTTAGTATTTTGAGTGGAAATTTTTAAGATAAAAGTTAGCATCACTAAAAACATCTGCTCTAAATACAAAACTAACACATGTTATAACACATAGCAAAATAACGTATGTTATGTTTCATTAGGTTTAAATTATGTGTGTTGATTTACATATGGAAAATCTGACATTCCATATGACTTGTACGCATAATGTAAACACACCTTTAATAATAACAGTGCAGTCACACATTCAAGTTTTTGTTCAATTGTCTTTCAAGAAATTTACACAAACTGCTTGTCAAAAATCACAAGAATTGAAAGCTATAACGTAGGCTACACGCAATTTTAAAGCAAGTTTTTAAGCAAGACATTGACAGCAGAATTTTTAATGCAAATGTGAAGGGAAAAACTTCAATCAGCTGTTTTCTTGAATGTAATTTAAAAAAAGACTCAATTGAAGCAAAACTTGAATGAAAACTTGATCTTCTGACACCCTAGTAAGATAGGACAAATTATAACGTACGAGACAATAACAAAGTTTTTCCAACAAATTGTTTTAGCTGAGATCGAGAGAGAAAGGAAATCAATCAATTGTGCAAAAAAATGAGTTTTTCTCATCTGCTTTGCAGAATACGCCACCAAACTATATAAATATTTTTTACAGGTTCTACTAAATTAATGAGAAGCTTAATATAAATGCATTTTATATTACATCTTCATCACGAAATTATCTTGACAAACACTAAAATCTCACATGTTCTATAAGGTTTTATGAAGAAGTTTGATTGTATATCCAGTGTTGCTAAGAAAATTAGGGTTTTAATACCGTACGAACCATTAGTGTGGATAAGTACATTAAGTTTTGTAAAAGAAGTACCTGGTGTTATCTTTTTAATTGTGAAAAAACATTTTAATTGGTTTAAAAAATTTATCATTTTGTTATGCCTGTAGTTTTATAAAATTTATTTATATTTATATAATTTATATAATTTTTCCAGCTTTAAATTTTACCTGATTGCATTTAATGTTACTATTAACTAATTTTTCTATCAGAAAGATAGAAATTTATTTTAGTTTTTATAAACCTTTTCTTACGCATGCACCATAAACTAAAGTAATACTTCCTAACAAGTGGCGTTTACAATAAAATGTTAAACAAATATTATAAAGATGGAATGAATATTCATGAATCTTATCAGATTTTTCTATCATTTTCCTTTCATTACTGTTTCTCTCTTTCGTATTTTTGCAGTTTTATGCTTGAGCAGTGTTGACAAAATGGCTGTTTTTTTATATGTTCAATATTTTTTTATAAATATATTTTTGGCAACACTATATAAAAAAAAAACAAACAGTTCATCCCACAGCGCCAGTTCTGCTTTCCAAAAGTGGCCCACTGGGCACATTATATCACAACCACAACCTTCGTACCAAGAAAGTTGAGGTTCTTACCCCTTCAAAGTTTGAGGCTGCTGCAGTCAAAGTGGCAAACACGTTGACTACAAACCTGGTTGGCCAGGGTTCAACCCCTGCAGCAACCAAAAAATAAAAATATTTTTCTACTTAATGGTATAAATACATAACAGAATTAACATTAAACATGCAGCCTCCTCGTCGGTACTTATTAATAGTATATTCCCCAGCGAGTAAAATAACTAATAAATGGATTATTGCCTGAAGTGCTACTTTTCTTTAAAAAAAAAATTAGTAGAGCTTTTAATAGCAAAATATTATTATATATTATATTATTACAATTATTATTTTATTGTTTTTTGTTTTATTGTTAATGTTACCCACAAAACATTCTTCTGTTACACTCAAATATACATTTAGTTTCTGGCATCGCTTGTTACGTAAAAATAAGTAGAAAAAAATTTTTTCGCACTTGCTACAAAAGAGTCGTAATGTAAATGCGTGACAACTTATGGAGAGAAAACAATAAAAAAGTCAGCTACAATGCCCTTAATTTAAACTGGCTCTAATAAGTTTAAAAACCGAAATGCAATAGACGCTGAAAATGATTTTTTTTAATTTAAATTTAATTTTAAAAAATTATCTAATAAATCATATAATGCAATCAAATATCTAATGCAATTTTAAATATATTCACTTTTTTCCATTTTATTCCACATTAATAATACATTTTCAAAAATATTAACATACGGCTTTAGGGATGTAAGCACTGTTTCAAATTTTAGTACTTTTTTAATTATGTTATTAATTGCTTCATTTTTATCCTTTTGGTTGTTAAAGTAAGCTAATTAAGCCTTAAAGTAAATGTAAATAAAACAATTTTATTTCATTTTTTTACCCTGACGTTTCGCCAATTTGGTGTTGACTTTTTCAAAGGGCTTTCGTCTATATTTGGTTAAAAAGATAATATTATTTTACAAATGAATTTACATAAGCAACAATAACAAAAACTTGCAATAAAATAATAATAGTTACATTTGTAATTGTAAAAACAATAAAAACAGATAACAAACATTTAAAAATTAATATTGCACTAATTATTTTTTGAAGACGTTATTTTAGGGCAACACTATAGCTCGCGCTTATATTGTCAGTATCTTCTTTATGGTTCATTGTTTTATTAATTTTTTGTTCTATATGTAAGCTCTCAATTATGAATCGTTTTTTCTCTACTTTCTCTTTGTCAAAGATTTTAATATTCTCAAAATCAGCTGTGTGCCCTGTTTCTATTATGCGTTGAGCTAACGTTGTTGATCTTTTTCCTCTCTCGATGTGCATCTGATGCTTGTTTACTCTAAAATGTATGTTCTTTTTGTTGTTTCTATATATACGCGTCCAGAGTATTGTTCTTCATTTCCCCTACAACCTATTTCGTATACAATGTTATTTTGTTGTAGTTTGTTGGTTGATGTTTTTACATTTGTAAATATTGTCTTCAATAACTTGTCAGGTTTATAGGCAAGACTGATTTTGTTGCTTTTTACCGTTTCAATCATGTTTTTGTTGTCAGTAAGACCAGTAGTGCGATTCAGAAAAATTAAACAACACAATTAGCAATCTTGCTATGCAGAAACACTTTTAAACAATAGTCGTTGTTGTTTGAAGTCAGCTGTTATTGTTAGCTACTGTTGTTAAATAAACAGCAATAATTTTTCAGTTGTTTATTTAGTCAACAAGAACGTTTTTCCTTTACTTAGAAATGGCTTATGAATATTTAGCAAATGAAATTTTGCAAAATGGATTTCGTTCAAGCAGTCCAACAATTAATCGTCGTGTGCTTCGACATATGGATAATCCTTTTCATTTAACAGTAAAAGGATTTCAAAAACTCTACCGGTTAACTCCGGACTTAGCTGAAGAAGTTGTTTACCAGCTTGATGGTCAGTTAAGAGGCCGAAAAACAGGTAAGTTATATACTTAATTCTAATGGAATTTTAATAATAATTTTTATTTTAATAGGTGCTAGCTGCATTGCGATTCTTCGCAACTAGGTGCTACCAGCGGCCTGTAGGAGAACAATGGGGAATATCAATTAGCCAATCAACCATAAGCCGTTGCATACATCGTGTTACAGATGCAATGAATAAGTCTATCTTTTATAAAAATGTCAAGTTCCCAATGACTCAAGTAGAATGACAAGCTAAAGCAACTTTTGCTGCAGCACCTTCACCTTTTGTTGGAGGCACTATAGGCGCAATCGACTGTATGCATGTCTAAATTTTAGCTCCGAAAATTCATGAGGAGACTTACGTTAATCACCATGGCTACCACTCAATTAATATGCAAATGGTAAAAGAAATTTTATTTACTAGTGATTTGGAAATAAAGATGCTTTTATTTTTATAGATATGTGATCCCAATCTAAAAATTTTAAATGTCAATGCTAAATATCCGGGAGCACGCCATGATTCATATGTTTGGAGCTCATCTGCTGTGCGAAGAGTTATGCAGCGAAGTTTTGAAAATGGAAACAATAACATGTTTTTAATTGGTACGTATTAAAATGCATTATGTAATATACATACATATGTATAAAATGAGTTTTTTATTAAAAACATTTTATACAAAAACTATTGTCGGCAGGTGATTCTGGATACCCTTTAGTGCCGTGGCTTATGACTCCTCTATCAAACCAACCGGAGGGAAGCCCAAAGTTTAGGTACAATGAAGCATTGTGCAGAGCTCGAAATCCAATTGAGAGACTTTTTGGTGTCCTTAAATGAACTTGGCGATGTTTGTCGCGGCAAAGAAGCCTTTTATATGACCCCGCATCCGCCGGAAAAATTGTTAACGCATGTGCAGTGCTTCATAATATTCATTTAGAAGAACTAAATAATGAAAGCGAATACTATAAGGCAGAAACAGTTTCCCATTCGGTTACACAAGACGTACCATCCTCAACTGCTAAACGAGTCCAAGATCGCCTAATTAATAATTTTTTTACATAGCCCCCATAAATAAAACAAAATACATATTTTAAATATTTTTACTTTTATTTCACAGTTGTAAATAGATAAATTTAAGTAAAAATATTTTAAATTATTAATTCAGTCTTTTTATTTTGAAAACAAATAACATTAATTGTTAAAGCTAGGAACTAGGTATTTTCGTTACTAAATGAAATCAAAAAATTTCATCTACATTATATTTACAAGGTAATTCATTTTAACATAAAATGTGTAAGAAAAAAAAAACAGGTACAAAAACAAGAAAAAACTATTTACATAAGTTAGAGTATTCCTTATTGGAAACACTTAAAAAAAAAGAAGTTTATTTTTTTTATTTTATTAATTTTTTTATTAGTTGCGACGTAATCGCCAACTAAGTTTATTTAAACTTATTTAACAACTAACTAATTACAATTTTTCTTATTCCTTAAATACTAATTAATTGCTGACGAAATTCTTAGTGGCGTGATCCAATTCCCCAGAATTGATTATTGCTAGTGTGGGAAAAAATGACGGTTCATATCAATTCTTCAGAATTTTGGTTTCATGTGCCGGATGTATGATTAACTTGGCTTACAATTCTTCATAAATTTGTCTAGTGCACCGGAAGCCTGCTTTTAGTACATTAATAAGTCAATTGCATTTTATTGGCATGTGCCTGTTGTGTGAACTAATTGTTTTTATTATTCCTGGAACAACATTAACGTGGATGGCAAACTAAAGCAAGAAGTGATTAGTTGACACTTTTGCTTTTGTGGGCAATTTTTGTGTTATCAAGGTTTAAACATTTGTGGTGTTAACTCCTCCCCTCTTAAATCGATTGTCCTCAATCGTATTATGGATATGACAGGTTTGAGAAACTCACATAGGTTGGCTGTTTTGCATCTACATTATTCTCAGGAGGTAGTTGAACAGATGGCTGCTTCGTGATGATCTTTTGTTGATTTTTCTTCCAGGGCCGGTATAGGATTAAGATGATACAAATAATGGCTGCAATAGCACTAATCGATAGTGTTCCAGATGTTGTTGTAAGCGTTTGTAGGTTGCCGATTTTTCTGGTATTTTTTATGTGCAGATCTTTTAATGATTCCAATGATGGTAAGTCTATATGATAATTGCTGAATGGACTTGGTTGAAGACTAGCTGGTATAGCTTCTAAGGGTATGGCTTCGAAGTTACTGTAAATTTTCCCATTTATCTTGATTGTTGAATTGGGAAAATTAATAAGTTAAGTTCCCGCTAAATTTCTGATTTCCGAGTTGATTTCTATACTTCAACTGAAGTTGTTTAACAGGAGCACGCCTAGTTTTACTTCCTCTACTCGCGGTACATGAAGTCCGTTTGTGGTAGTGCATGTGGAGTTAAAACCATTAATAATTCTGATAATACAAGTATCATTTCTTAAGTCTACGATTTGACCATTTCTACAAATCTTAATTCTATTATAATCTTTACATTTTTTTTTCAATTCCATATATTTTATCTTTGAAGCTTAGTATTTCTTCAAAATCTAACTTAATAATAATATTTTCTATCGTTATAACAGGTTTAAGTATTATATTTTTGAGTGTTTCTTGTGATGTTAGTGGAATTTTTATCATATATACAATTGTCGTTGCATTACTAAGTAATGATTTTTCTGCGTTACCGAATGGCATTTTTTCTTCACTTAATTTTTGTATAGCTAATTTGATTTCTTCTTCATTAAGTAAAACTGAGTTTATTATTTTATTTTTGTATGGCGTATCCAATAGTAATAAGTTCTTCTTTAACTAATCTTATCTTATTCTGTATATTTATAATTGTTTCTTGTATAGCGTTATTATCTTTTCTTAAACTATTTGAGATTTCCTCTTCCATTAGAGTTAAGTTATTTATTCTTTCCTTAAAAAGTTTATTGATCACTACCTGATCATTATTAATATCATTTAATCTTAGCAAGTTTCTATTAATTATTTCCAAATCCTCATGATCTGGTGACCCTGCGATACACTTTCACAACGTTCCTATAGCGTTTATTGATTTTTTCATTCGTAAGTGTTTGGAAGGTCTTAAGGTTTGCAGTAGTCTATTGTTTGCTGAGTTTCTTGTTTCACAACGGAAAAAAGAACATTGTTCTTCGGAATATGCGAGTCAATATAGTCGTAAGTGTCTTTTAGAAAGTCTTCGTATTTATCGAGTTTTATTAAATGAATTAGTCTGAATGTCCCCTCCTGAATCTTTGCTTGTCCGTTATTAATGGTAACTATCTGTGCTGTACTATAGTCGAATATTTGTACGTCCGCTGTTTGTCCTTGTGTCATCAATGTCAGTATAAGGATTGAAGTCAAGTACATTTCCATTGTATTCCTTAGGGAGAGAAAAAAAAATTATTTTTATGTCTAACTTTTGATATTACTCTTATGAACCACTCGATTTGTTTCTGTCACGATTGTTCAAGTGTTATTTTCCTTGACTATTTCCTTTCTAAATTTAGGAGTTAATTTTGTCCCTAGTCTTTGGTAAATTTTTACGTACACAACATCTACGGGGGCATAAGTTCTTGGTTCCTTCCTTTTCTTATTATGATAACCTAAATCTCTTCTTTGTCTGTCAACATTGTCCTTTCTTGCTTCCTCAAACTGTTTGGGGTCTGTGCTGACTGTCCTACCAAAGAAAATTTCTAAGGGTCTTTTACCAGTGGTTGAACAAATGGAATAATTATATTCATAAATTGATCGTTCAAGAAGTTCTTCGAATGTGTTATGTATCCGTTCTTTCTTCAAACATCTCATTATTTCTGACAGCGTCGAATGGGATCTTTCTATTTCTCCATTTACTGAGCTTTTATACGGTGGAGATTTAAATATCTGTATACCTAATTGGTCCCTTACCATAAATATTATTGATGCGGAATTAAGCGACTTCTCGTTATCTAGAACGATAATCTTGGGAACGCCAAAAGAAAATAGTATCTTGCGAAGAGGCTCTTTAACATCTTCTGTTGACCGAGACTTGACTATAAGTGCTTGAGCATATCTAGAAAATGTATCAATGGCAGTTAAAACTAGTTTGTTATCGGTTTTGTATAAGTCTATGTGCAATGGGTGACCGGGATGCGTTGGAATAAGCGTTTCCTTAATTTCAGGCTTGTTTGGCCGGCGGTCATATTTACTTTCTTTGCAAATTGAGCATTACTTAACGATTTTTTTAATTTTCCTTGCCTTAGCAGGGAAATAAAATCTTTCTAATATTTGAATCTTATTTTCCCTACAATTCCTATGAGCTCTGTTGTGTGTTCTCACCATTATATCTTACTGTTCCTGATTATTTATCACATCTTTCACCTGCAACTAAGTGAACCTAATTTTGTACTTACTAAAATGCAAGGGGTATAATTGTTGAATTTTTCCCATTATATCTTCGTCTGTCTTAATGCAATTTATAACAGACGGGTTGAGATATCGTCGCAGAATATCTTTTTATTCTGTTCAGAGTAGAACGGCTCTGTAATAATGTGTCGATGGTAGGTGGGAAAGATTATTTTAAACTGGTACATAGAAGTTGTTCCTATGTTGAGAAACAATTGGTTTTTAAATGCATTTATTGGGATCTCTACACTGGGTATTAGTCCATGCGATGAACTTTCATCCGAATTTGTTGCTATTGACAACGTATGCATAAATGACTCTCGTGGAGGTATTCTAGATAAGGCATCAGCTAACACATTCATTTTTCTTGGTTTATAGTGTAACTCGTAGTTATATTCTTCGAGGGTTGATTTCCACCTTTTCATTTTACTATTATTATTCTTATTGCTGAGTGCATACGTCAGCGGTTAGTGGTCTGTAAAAATATTTACCTTGGCTGAGCCATACAAATAGTTTCTCAAAGAATTCAAGGCCCATATAATGGCCAGCATTTCTTTCTCGTTGGCAGCGTAATGTTTTTCTGCCTTGTTAAGAGTCCTAGATATGAAAGATATTGGTCTGACATTCTGAGACAGGACTGCTCCAATTGCGAAATTTGAAGCATCCGTTACCAATTCGAAATCCTTTTGATAATCTGGATAAGCGAGCACAATGTCTTCAGAACTAAGTGAATTCCTTATTTTCCTGAAGGATTCTACAGCTTCTTTGCTTAGCATGATTTTCACATTTGCGGATTTGTTTTTGGAGATTCTTCCTCCCTCCCCCCTTAAAAGGGATGTCAGGGGTTTCGCGATTTTAACATAATCTTTAATAAACCGTCGGTAGTACCCTGACATGCCAAGAAAACTGCGGAGTTCTTTTAAAGATTTTGGTTGAAGAAAGTTCGCAATGCTCTTTACTTTTGCAGGACTGGTTTTTATACCGTTAGCAGATATTACGTGCCCTTAAAAATTCTACATTTTTCTCAAAAAATTTACATTTTTCTAATTGTACCTTCATATTAGCATCCTCTAATGATTTAAATATTTGCTGAATATGAAGCAAGTGGTCTTCTTCTGTTTTACTGAATATGATTATGTCATCTATATAGACATAACAGCATTTTCCAATGTGTTCTCGTAATATATCATCTAGAGCACGTTGGAAAATAGACAAAGCGTTTTAGAGGCCAAATGGCAATCGCATGAATTTGTATTTACCATTATTAATCAAGAAGGCCGTCTTTTCTATATCAGATTCTTTCAACGGAATCTGGTGAAATCCACTTTTCAAATCTAGTACAGAAAAATAATTGCTATTCCCAAGTTGAGATATTACCTCAGATATCTCCGGAATAGGATATTTGTCCGCAATCGTAACTGCGTTTAATTTTCTGTAGTCTATTATCATGCGGTACTGCTTATTTGCTGCCGCCTCTGGTTTTATGGGTACAATCCAAACCGGTAAATTGTATGGAGATCTAGATGGCCGTATGATGCCATCGTTTAAAAGTGTTTTTACTTGGTTTTCTACTTCGGATTTCAAGGACGCAGGATACGGGTAACATTTTATGTACACCGGAGTGCCTGTTTCGGTCCCCCACGACTTTTGTAGTATATGTTAACCTTTCATTAGGCTCTGTGAATAATTTGAAAAATTTCTGTGCTATAGCATTCATATTCGCCCTTTGTTGAAGCGATACGTTATTTATTATTCAAATTGTTTATTGTTTCAGAAGACAGTTGTTTATTTTTCTCCCATTTTCCAGTCTCATGTAGTTCCTTCCAGTATGGATTACAACTTGCAATTGTTTAAGGGTATCGTTTCCTAGGATACCATCAAAGGTCTTAAGAGAGGGCATTAAAAAAATTTTATTTCGTGATCTAAATTAAAAAGTTTTACTAAAGTATGGTTAGTAATTTTTATATCAACTACGACTGATTTTGCGTAAAATGGCGTTTTATTTTTTATCTTCTTTTTTCTAAGTGCGGTTGGAGATAGTTTTTGCTAGATCCCGTGTCTACCAAAAACTTGGGAATGCTCCCGCTCTCCGTTCTAACTTCAAAGTAAGGTAACGAAGAGCTTATTAGACTAAAGGCCGTGTCAGATAAAACTTTTGCTTTGCGTTGCGTTGCAAATTCGCTTTGACATTTAAGATAAAATGTATGAACTTATATGAAACATGTCACATAAAGCACTTTTAACGCAAAGCAAAGCGCAAAGTTGGTCAACACTCATCTTTTGGCGCGCTTTGACAATTAGCTGCTATACATTTGTATATTATTTTTTGCAAAATCTAAAGTAAAAGAGGTAAGTATTTTAAAATGTAATTTTTTTATTAAATATTATTCCTTTATTATTTTTGAAAAAAGCTTCTAGTATTAATTTGTAACAAATTATTTTAACTATAGGAAATAGTTTATTTTAATATTCTTATGTATACATGTAGTTATATAAAAATGCTTCATTCATTAAGATTAGGATTAGAACCAATTCCAATATGTCCTCCAATAACATTTTTTAATATTATTTTAATGAAAATATAAAAACTACTATGCACTTTTAACGTAAACAAACAATAATTAAGCGCTGTCAAAGTTTTTATTGTGACATACCTCTTGCGTTTTACACTTTTTTTTCAAAGTTTGAAACGTCACGCAAAGCGAAAAAGTTCTATCTGACACGGCCTTAAAAAATGGATATCAGTTGGCTCAGCTTTTGCCAGGTATTTCTGGTTGCACTTCTTCAGTGTCAATGTCAAAAGTTCTCTGTGCCTTCCTCTGTTGGAGGTATGAAATCGATCCAGGTCTTTTTTCCTGCAAATCGTTTTGGTGGGGTCTATTTATGTAGTTTATATGCCGAGAATGCATAGTTTGATCCACGTCCATGGGTTCTGGCCGTGGTTGAGGCTTAGGTGGTCTGAACGTATTGTTCTGTCCAACGAATTATTATTTAGGCTGTGGTATATAAGCCAAATGAGGATAGAAATTTTGTGCGTGTGCTTTTCCAAGGTTTCGCCTTGGTGGTAATTGCGGTGGAGCACTTCCTCTGATGTTATGAGCATGGTTCGTTCGAAAATTCTGATTTTGCAACTTGAGGCAAAGATGAAGGGCCTGCGGTAGGTCCGCTGGTTCCCTTATCCCTAGCAGACCAGGTAGGTCTCCATTTAGTCCTCTTACAAAGGTGTCGAGGGCTTTCTCTCTGTAAGATCTTGTGATTAAATTAAGTGATTCGTTTCCCATTTCTAGGCATCCTAACTTATTTTATATTAACGAGAGGTGAGTGTGCACCTTCTGATAAAAGTCATCTGGTATTCTAACGTTGACAAATCTCGCTTGTCACCATAGTGAACAGTTAGGCACTGTGAAATAGCCTGCCAATTTAGTGGGGTATTATAAGATTCTAATGCTTCGCATTTGGATTTAGGATTGCCTAAACCATTTGCGGTCCTTGTTGTCTTAAAACATTTGTGACAATGTTTGAAATTAATGACGTTAGTTCGTCCATATTTATCTAAGGGTTTTGAGAGGCATTCGCAGGAATGACGGGTGGTCGAACCAGATTATTTGGATTTGACATTTTCTTTTATTTATTTGAACTTATTGGAAATTATCTTACTGCCCAGAGGCTTTTAAATTGTACAATTTTTTTTTTAAGTTTTGGTTTCTGTATTATAAACTTTAGCTTTTAATATATACCTTAGTCTATATGTAAACTCCTTCCTGTAGCTTTCCTTGTCCTTCGTTGTTATTTCTATCTCCGATGGTTTGGCGTCTTCTACGAATGGTAGTACTCCAAAAAAAGATACCCCTTTAAAAAATTTTTTTACGGGTTGCGGATCTTCAGGCAATATACGTGTTCACTTTTTTGCACTAATG
Source organism: Cistogaster globosa (assembly GCA_937654795.1). NCBI lineage: Eukaryota > Metazoa > Arthropoda > Insecta > Diptera > Tachinidae > Cistogaster > Cistogaster globosa. The sequence continues at coordinate 97,182,937 of OW569403.1, read as the reverse complement.
CCGGCAGGTACGTAATACTGTTCTTTTTGCTGTGGCTAATAAGGGGCCGTACACTAGATTTTATAGTTCTTTTTAAATGTCACTTTTTATTTTAAGGATTCCTTTTTAAGAATCACTTTTTTCTTTAAGGATTTTTTTTTTTTTTTTTTGTTTAATAATCACTTTGTCCGTTTTTGAGTATTTATTTTTTGTTTAAGGATCAGTTTGTTCTTTTTTAACAATCAATTTGTCCTTTTTAAAGGATTTATTTTTTGTTTCAGAATCAATTTGTCCTTTTTTAAGGATTTACTTTTTGTTTCAGAATCACTTTGTCCTTTTTTAAGGATTTGCTTTTTGTTTTAGAATCACTTTGTCCTTTTTTAAGGATTTACTTGTTTTCTTTATGCTCGGGCGCCAGTTAGAGTATTCCTTATTGGAAACTTAAAAAAAAAGAAGTTTATTATTTTTTATTTTATTAATTCTTTTGTTAGTTGCGACGTAATCGCCAACTGAGTTTACCTAAACTTATTTAACAGCTAACTAATTACAATTTTTCTTATTCCTTAAATACTAATTAATTGCTGACGAAATTCTTAGTGGCGTAATCCAATTCTCCAGTTCATACAAATTCTTCAGAATTTTGGTTTCATGTGCCAGATATCTGATTAACTTGGCTTACAATTCTTCATAAATTTGTCTGATGCACCGGCATGTGCCGGTTGTGTGAACTAATTGTTTTTGTTATATTCCTGGAACAACATTAATGTGGATGGAAAAATAAACCAAGGAGTGATTAGTTGACACTTTTGCTTTTGTGGGAAAGTTTTGTGTTATCAAGATTTAAACATTTGTGGTGTTAACTCATACAAATAAAGCTAAATGATAAAAAATAAAAAAAACTAATACTTTAGTTAAAAAAAATAAATAAACGTAAATTCAAAAACATAATAAAAAGTTCCAAAAACAAGAAAAAAACCTATATATACATATGAATGTACATATATATTAAAGTTAGGTAAATGATTAAAAATAAAAAAGTAATTTAAAAAAAACGTAAAAAATCCAAAAAACTAATAAGTAATGCATGTACATATGTATGTAGGTATCACAGCATTTGACTCACAAACTGTTGATCGCATTAGCTAAATTATTTAATGCACCAGCGGTTGATTTTAAATCTTCGCCCAGTACTTTAATCGCATCTGCCATAACCTTGATTGCTTCGGCAGTGCTTTCACCTAATATCTATTAAAAAAACATGATTAAAATTAAATACATATATTAAATATTATTTTAAACAAATAGCTTTAACGCATCAGTTTGCTTATTAGCAATTTCTAAAAATTTTGTCTCATTTTCAGCATCTTTTTCCCTTTTCCTTTTTGTATTTCATTGTGGCGTATTTTTTATGGGAGTTTCCTATCGTAACTCCAGTGGTTTATGTGGCGTAGAGGACGTTGATGGCACATCTAAATTCACTGTTTCGTCTTTAACTTCAAGACGCAACTGAAGTTCCTAATAAGGAATACAAAGAATTATGTATAATAATCGCACTTAAAAAAAAAACAATGCGTTGCAACTTACCTCAAGCATTGGTACATTTTCGGCAAGTGACTCGTGACCCTCGATGTACTCGCTTCCAATAACGGCTACGATACATTTTTCTATTTCGCTAATGGGCTACTGGCTGATAGGCCTGTTGCCAGTTAATGCTAGCTGCTTTTTCCGGTCCCTCAATTTATTGCTTGTGCGGCTTTTTAAGTCTCTCCATACCTTTTTATTGTATAAAAATTTATGTCATGTTATTAGTCATTTAACAAACAATATTTACTTACCGTATGCCACTGGTCGATTGTCTTTACTGCTCCTCCAAGACTGTTCAGCATTTCCGACGATTCCTTCCATTTTTTATCGGTTTCGAATTTTCCGTGGAGCTTTTGAAATTTACCACTAGCAAAACCTGGACATTCCAACATAAAGTCTACCATCCGACTTAGTTGTTCTGCTGTTGTGCGGCTTCTTTTTAGAGCTGTATTATTTTCCATGCTAAAATATACACGTGTACACACATACGTATGTATGAACTATAAATTAAAACAAATTAAAATTATATTTTACTTACCTTTTTACCAAATTATTAAAACGTGTTGTAGTTAAATACATATATCCAGTAAATACTGTGCATTGTATATGAGAGCTACAACTTATAGCTTAATGTGTCACTTTGACACTTGCAACATGTTATTACTTGTATTTGGATTTCATTACATGAACTGTCAATAAACATTTTTCTCTTCCGTTTTTAACAATTAATCAAGTAAGACGTGTTTTCTTTTATACGGTTTTTCTATCCACCAACATCAGGTTATGGGCCGCATGTTTTAAGAAAAAATCGATATTAAAATAATAAACAGCCTTACGATTATTTCGAGATATCATTTTTTTTTAAGCAAATTTTTCTCTCGAAATGGGTCAGGATAAAATTGAAAAATTGAAAGGGCGAGAAAACTATGATACATGGAGATTTGCAGCAAAGTCCTATCTTGTGCTAAAGGGTTACTGGCCGTGCATTGAATGTTCGGAGGGGGACTCCACAAAAAATTTGCACGCAATTTCTGCTCTTGGACTGTTGATTGAACCATCTAACTACTCATATGTCCAAAATTGTACATTGGCTAAAGATGCATGGAATGCATTGGAAGCTGCATTTGAGGATAATGGCGTTTTACGTCGCATGGACTTGCTAAAATATCTTATGCGATTGGAGTTGACAGATTGCTCTTCAATGGAAGACTATGTTAATAAGATGGCATGTACTCAACAGAAACTAGAAAAGTCGGGTACTAAGATTCCAGACGATATTGTGGCTCAGATAATGCTTAGTGGTTTACCAGATGAATATCGTCCGATGGTAATGGCACTCGCAAATAGTGGAAGGGCATTGACAACTGACCTGGTTCGTACGAATCTCCTCCAAGAAATTAAGCACGAAGGCTTAAATGGTGACGGAATGGCGTTGACATCTAAAAAGGCGAAGAAGAAACCGAGCTCGAAGGTAAAAAATAAGTCTTCAAATGTTTGCTTTGAATGTGGTGAAAAAGGGCATTATGCCAACAAATGTCCATCAAAGACTAAAAAAAAGACAGACTCAAATAATTTATTGCTGGCCTCAACAGGATTCATTGCTAGCTCTCAGTGTGCATCAGATTGGCTAATTGATTCTGGGGCTACGTCTCATATTACAATGGATTCTGGATGCTTTTACGAGCAGCGTGAGCCAAAGTTCAAACACATTGTTGTCGGAAATAACGCACGGATGAATGTGGATAGTGCTGGGGATATTCGTGTAAAAGTACAAGCAAATACAAACACACATGATTTGACCATGAAGGATGTTCTTTGTATACCAAACATCTGTGCAAATTTAATGTCGGTAAGTCAAATGGCCAAGCATGGAAAAACTATTGTGTTCAACAACCAAAATTGCCGTATATTTGATGAAAACTCCAACCTGCTTGCAATTGCACCACTTATCGACGATTTGTATCGACTGAGCAGCGAAACTGCCAAATTGGCATTGCCGGCAACTGCTTTATCGACGACAGCTGATCATATGTTATTGCATCGGCGTATGGGACACCCGTGTGTCAATAATATGAAACGTATTAAATCCTCTGTTGTTGGGTTTAATTTACCAAGTGGAAAACTGGACAAATGCACCGTCTGCCTACAAGGAAAACAAACACGAGCTTCGTTTAAAGAAAGTGGAGAGCGAGCTACGGAAATTCTTCAACTAGTGCACACGGATGTTTGTGGCCCCATATCAACAAAATCTCTCGGAGGAGCCAGGTATTTACTGTCATTTGTTGATGATTTCAGTCGTAAAGTTTTCGTATACCCCCTTAAACGAAAAAATGAGGCTTACGAAATTTTCTTACATTTTAAGAATTTTGTTGAAAATCAGCAAAAACAAACTATAAAGATACTGAGATCTGACAACGGGAAGGAATTTTGCAACAAAAATTTTAAAGCAATTACCGCCAGACATGGTATTTTGCATCAATTAACCGCCCCATATTCTCCAGAACAGAACGGCGTTGCCGAACGCATGAACCGGACTATCATTGAAAAGGTACGTTGCATGCTATTTGATGCGAACCTTGGTAAGCAATACTGGGCAGAAGCAGCATCAACAGCGGCATTTTTGATTAATCGGACTCCATGCAGAAACATGACCGATACTACACCAGAAGAAATTTGGTCTAAAGTGAAACCAGATTTGTCCGCACTACGTGTTTTTGGATGCAAGGCAATGGTGCATGTTCCAAAGGAGAATCGCCGGAAGCTTGACTCCAAATCAGTAGAATGCATTTTTCTAGGTTACTGCGAACAATCGAAGGCGTATAAATTGTACAACCCTAGAACTAGACAAACGATTGTAAGTCGTAATGTGTTTTTCTTCGAAAATGTCAAACAAAAAACCAATGAAACCCATGATGTCACAACATTCCCTTCGCAAATACCAAAAATATCAAACCGGCAAGATGAAAACTTGATTTCTAGTAGCAATGACTCCAGCAGTGATGATTCCAGCGACGACGATGATGGCGACTTCGACGGTAAAATGTCTGCACACACTGACGATTACAATCACTTCAAAGGTCAGGGCTGTACAACAGAATTGGACAAAACGCAGTGCGAAAACAACACACAACGTGAACAACAAAATGATGTGACGAATGAATCGAATGCCGAATTCAGTGAGGGTAATGATAACGTTCTTGATTGGAATTCCCCAAACGATTCATGTGACCACGAGGATCTGGAAGTCAAAATTAGTGAAATTTCAACGGTATGTATATCCGACGACGAAGAAAATCCAAGACGTGAATCAGATGTGACACCCCTTGGCTTACTGGCAGCAACGTCAGACGTAAGTGAGCCAAAATCTGTTCGAGAAGCATTGAATGGCGCTAACAGTAGTGACTGGACCAACGCCATGCTAGATGAATATAATGCCTTGATGGAAAATGGTACGTGGGAATTGACAGATTTACCTCCAGGGAGAAAAGCCATTGACAGCAAATGGGTATTTAAGGTAAAGAGAAATGCAGAGGGCGATATTGATCGTTTCAAAGCACGACTTGTCGTAAAGGGTTATTCACAGATGAGGGGCATAGATTACGATGAAACGTACTCACCCGTCGTACGATATTCCTCTGTCCGTTTTCTACTCGCAATGGCGGTGAAACTTGACCTGGTGGTGCACCAAATGGACGCTGTTACAGCTTTTTTGCAAGGTGAGTTGCAAGAGGAACTTTATGTTAGGCAACCACAATGTTTTGATGACAAAACTGGCAGAGTATGTCGGCTCCGTAAATCATTATACGGATTGAAACAGTCGAGCAGAGTATGGAATCTAAAGTTGAATTCTGTACTAACTCAACAGCTTAGTTTTAAAAGATCAGCGGTTGATCAGTGCATCTACTACAAACATTCGGCGCATAATATACTTATTTTGACAGTATACGTAGATGACATATTAATATTTGGAAGCAACAGCACGATGATCACCAAACTAAAGAAAGACTTATCTAGTAAATTCAAGATGAAAGACATGGGCGTTGCAATTTCCGTGCTTGGCATGCACATTGTAAGAAACAATGATAAGTCCATTTCCATAGATCAAAAGCAGTACTTGGTGTCAATCCTGGAACGATTCAACATGGGCGACAGTAATCCAGCGAATACTCCACTCGATCCGAATCAGCGGTTATCAAAAGACATGTGTCCAAAAAATGACGAGGAGCGACAGGAAATGGGTTCAGTTCCATATCAGGAAGCGATTGGCTGCATTATGTATGCTGCACAAATTAGCCGACCAGACATTGCATATGCAGTAAGCGTACTTAGTCGTTACAATACAAACCACGGAAAATCACACTGGTCTGCAGTTAAAAGAGTTCTTCGGTACCTGAAGGGCACCATTGATTTAAAACTTACGTATCGAAAGGACACCAAAGGACAAGTTGTTGGCTATTGTGATGCAGATTGGGCTGGCGACCAAGACGAGCGACGTTCAACAACTGGGTACGTATTTCAACTGCAGGGTGCAGCAATTTCATGGGCTACGCGAAGACAACCGACGATTGCACTTTCATCGACAGAAGCGGAATTCATGTCTATGGTGGCGGCCATACAAGAAGCACTATGGCTCAAGCGATTTGAATGCGAAATTTTTCCAATGGCACCAAAATCGATGGAACTTTATTGTGACAACAAAGGAGCTATTCAATTGGCTATGAATAGTAACTACCAGGCACGAACAAAACACATAGATGTGAAGAATTACTTTATACGGGAGAAGCTGGCTGAAGGCACCATCAAATTAAGCTACCGAAGTACAGATGAAATGGTTGCAGACATCATGACGAAACCCGTAAACCATTCGAAGTTATCCCATTTTATATCGCATTATGGTTTGAACTAATTATCTCTTAAAAATAACATTTTTTTAATTTCATATATATATATATGGATTATTTTGGTATGTAAACATATAATAATTTCATTTTTTTTTATATATTATAAAGTTGCAGCTCTAGTGAGGGTGTTGTAGTTAAATACATATATCCAGTAAATACTGTGCATTGTATATGAGAGCTACAACTTATAGCTTAATGTGTCACTTTGACACTTGCAACATGTTATTACTTGTATTTGGATTTCATTACATGAACTGTCAATAAACATTTTTCTCTTCCGTTTTTAACAATTAATCAAGTAAGACGTGTTTTCTTTTATACGGTTTTTCTATCCACCAACATCAAAACGCTTAAAATTTTCAATTTATATTAAAAATTTTTCTACCACAAAATTTATTTGTTTACTTTTTTGTACTTTTCGTTATTTTGCAGAGAGATGCCACACGTTAATAATTTGAGTACGTATAAAAATAGTGTTGTCTTCCATCGGTAAAAAGTAGTTAGTGAATCATGCAGTCGTTACTGCAAACAATAAAAGCTGTTGACTATTTTTAACTATTGTTGTGTTGTTTAAAGTTAGTGAATCGCACTAGAGGTCAGTAATGTACACTGCAAAAATTTTTTTTAATCTATTTTCGTATTGTTTTTTAAATTATTATTTTTATTATTTCTTATTTTATTATAATTCGATTCAATTAGTGTTTTAATTAGCTTAATTGGAAAACAGTTGTCCTTTAGTATTTTAGTAATACGTTTAATGTTGCCATTATGGAATTGAATGTCGCTGGTGCTCAATACTCTAGATATCAGTTTTTTAGCGGTATTTATTATTTGATATTTTGGTTGTGTGGAGTAGAAATTCATTATTCTCCCACAAGCTGTTTCTTTTTCATACCAATCAAATTTTATGTTGTTGTTTATTCTACATATTTTTGTGTCCAAATATTTGATAAAACCTTTTACTTCCGTTTCAATTGCGAATTGTAACTCACTATGATATTTGTTTAGTGTCTTTAGAATTTCATCTATGTCATTAATTTTCACAATAGCTAAAATATCATCAACATATTTTACTATATATTTAAAACATCGTCAAGTAATTTGTCTAATATAATATCGGCAATTGTCGGAGAAAGTATTGTCCATCGGCATTCCAAATATTCAGTTTAATATTTTTTCATCATATTTGAAAAAATTGTTCCTTATTTAACAGAATTGTATGATCTTCTGGAACTTAGATCTTCGAATTTTTGTAAATGGTTTAATTTTGTTCCATTCAGTCATATTTCTAATAGCCATATTAACCGGTATATTTGTAAAGAGGGAAATAACGTCAAAAGATACCAATATCTCATTATTCTCTATGTCAATATTTTTTAAACTTTCTATCATCTAAAAAGAATTTTTAATGTTAAGTATATCGGAAACCATATTCTTCAAAATTTGTCCAACATGTTTTGACAACTGGTAGCATGGAACTTGTACAGATGATACCATCGGTCTGAGGGGAGTACCAGGGTTATGAATCTTTGGTAGACCACAAATTCGTGGACTATTCGCACACGAACAAAATAGTTCTATCATTATTAAATAATTCACAAACAATATTGTTGTCTTCTTTTTGAAGTGTACTAGTGATGGTCCAATCTCAATGTCTTATAAGTGTTTTTACCCTCTAGTAATTTTACATTTTCTCTGTGTATTCTTGTTTGTACATTGCAATTGTTCTATTTCCCTTATCTGCCTTTGTTATCATAAGATTAGGGTTTTTTTTAAATGTCTTGGTATTGATGTAAATTTTTAACATACACTTTTAATTTTTGTGTATTTTTTATATTTCTTTTAAATCTATTTATATTATTAGCAAGGGTACTTCTTGCTACTTCTTTTTCTTATCCACTGTTGCGGAATAACTTATAATTTTTAAATTCTTATTGCAACCGGCATTTTTTAACTGACATTTGTATATGTCTTTAATGAACATCTCTGTTTATTGTTATATTATTGTGGCATTAGTTTATTCATTTAATTTGATAACCAGCAATATTATAAGTAATCGCTTTATTGCACTGGCTGCATTTAGCGCTATTTTTGAATTAATTTGGGGAAAGGTGCAGAATAAAGTAAGCGGCCATCATTTTATGTTTTTTATTTTTAACATATATAGAATAATAACACACGCCAACACCCCAAATTACAAATAAAAAGTGCGCAAACTGAAGTTGCGCCATTCTGGAAATTTAAAAAAAATTTTATTATTATTATTTTGCCGCCAGAAAAGGTTTAAGTTGCTGCCGCAACATTTTTTATTATCTTTATTCAATTAGATGCTACGCCGAAGCAAACGACTAATTTGAAACGATACTTATTTAAAGGAAAACAGCCGAAATCCATCTCCAGCCAGCGACATGAATAAGACAATAATTAAAGTAGCCGAACTTGAAAGTGAAGAAATTATGGTGCTAAAAAACCCTTTACATAAATTGTTGGATGCCTCCAAATCTTCAAAGCCCGCTGATGCAACCACTGCATGTACATCAAATACTGCCATAATACCACCTGCCGCAGCAGCCGCCGACAAGCTTACATCAACAATGCCGATGCATCAACAAACCGCAAATACACGTTGGTACCCATTTCTATATAATTTGCCACAACCTTTTACTGCCTCGCTTTCCAATGCCTCCACAACAAGTTCTTATACCGCCCCACAAAAATATATTTCATCCCCTATGCCTTTCTACACACGACCATACGTCCATATGCCCCATACTGTCGCACAATCATGTATGCCAACAACAACTACTACCTCTTTATCGGCTTCAATAGATTATTTTTCAGCGCATATGTACATAACAGCGCAGTCGCGAATGACACCAACAACATCAACAAATGTGCCATCGTATGCGACAACAACCTCATTAAATAGACCTAGTGCACAATCCTTCTATGAAAATAGCCAGTTACGTAAACTTCACGACTTGCCTTATTTTTCCGGCCAACCCAAGCAGTGGCCAATGTTTATTGTTGCATTTAGGGAAACAACAGAAAATTATTGTTATACAAAATTAGAAAATTTGATACGCTTACAAAAATCATTGAGAGGAGAGGTGAAAACCAAAGTTGAATCTCTTTTAATTCACCCTGACAGCGTAGAACAGGTCATTAGTACACTCGAATTTCACTTTGGCCATCATTAGCTGTTGATACGTAGCCAGTTATCCAAAGTTCGTAGTTTTTCCCCAATATCTGCAATAAAATTACATGAAATAGTGAATTTTGGTTGCCTTCATCCTGGCCACAATTCAATTAAATGTAAATACAGACGTCAGTGTGGGTTATTAAATTGTCCTAAATATCACAATCGATTGTTACACGAGACTCAAGGTACATTTATTTTACTAGCTAATAGCGGCTCTACAACAAATACAATATTTGTAAAAACAACATGGCATTTTATTGTTCCTTTGTGAGTGAAAATGTCAAAAATAGAAAAAGAAAATAAGAGACAATTGGTCTAAAAACAAACGCTCTCTTTGTTCTGCATATGCTTGTTGTTAGTGTTTCTTGCAATTCGTAAGCAAAAGTAGGAAAATATTAACAACTTTTGACATGTCCAACTACAAACTAGCTGGGCGGTCGACACTACCTAGTAAAATAAATGTACCTTCACGAGAATATTGAATTAATGTGCTGTTTTTGTATTTCAGGCAATCAATTCGTTTGAAATACGAAAACAGCACATAAATGAAAATGTAAATGTAAACAAACCAGTACAGCGTGAAATTGACAACACAATAGACAGCAAAGATAAAACAAACAGCGGCTCAGTAAATATTATTTTTGAGGACTCGTTAAATAAAGAAACGTTATTTAAATATTTGCTGTAAAACTATCGGGACCGAAAGGTACGAAACAAACCGATGAAGGTTCAAAAATAACGCTTTTGGAAAATGAGGTAGCTGATAAAATTGGTTTGAAAGGTGCCCAAAATAACTTACGCCTCGGTTGGATAGGTGGCAAGACCAGCAATGAAACATCAAGAAAATTAAATTTAGAGATCAGGGCTACCAGCGGAAATGATCATGGCTTCCAAATGAGAAATGTTTTTACTACAACTAATTTAAAATTACCTCCACAGACTCTAAGGTATGATAAATTTAAAAATAAGTTTCCCATTTTGAAGGATATTGATATTGTAGAATATTTTAATGCTCGGCCGAAATTATTAATAGGGTTACCACACATAAATCTTGTTCGCCCGTCTAAAGTTTTGAATTTGGACGGCTGTTTTGCCTTACATCAGAAAAGCCTGGGTAGTATGATTTTCGGGTCGAATGAAAACTCGAGAGGCCACTGTCTGTCGAATTGATTTTGATATTTCGGATGATATACACAAACGGGTTTTAGAATACTTTACTTTGGAGAATTTAGGAATTAGATATTTGGAACGACTCGTATCTCAAGAAGACAGGCGAGCGGAGAAAATACTCCGCAGTACAACGATAAGAAAGGAGAGTTATTTTTAAACCGGTCTTTTGTGGAAAGGCGATTGTTTTGAATATAAAGACAGTTACCCTATGGCGTTAAAACGATTGCTTAATATGCAAGCCAAAATGGAAAAGGACGAAAGGTTAGCCGATTGGTACAAAGCGAAAGTAAATGAGTATGTTGATACATCGTATGCGAGAAAGTTCAAACTAGAAGAGGCTGCAATAAAGAATGAGCGTACTTGGTATTTACCTCATTTCGTCGTCACGAATGTAAATAGAGGAAATAAAAGTCGTCTTGTCTTTGATGCTGCTGCGCAAGTTGGGGGCGAATCTTTTAACTCAAGGTTGATGAAAGGCCCTGATAAGTATCAACCTAAATCACTTTTGTCAATACTTTTTCGGTTTCGCCAGAAAGAAATAGGTATTTGCGCTGACATCAGGGAAATGTTTCACCGAGTGAGAATACGAAAAAAATATCAGGCGGCTCAGCGCTTTTGTGGCGAGACGGTACGTTAAATAGACCACCCGATGAATATGTTATGCAATTTGGCTCTGTTAGTTCGCCATGCTCAGCCCAATATGTTAAGAACCTTAACGCCGAAACCTATAAGGATACCCATCCGAAAGCATATCGGGCAATAGTAGATAGCCATTATGTAGATGATTATGTTGATAATTTCGATAATGTGACCGAGGCCATCAGTGTCAAGAAGGATGTAGTTAATATTCATCGCCATACCGGATTCGAACTTAGGGGGAAGTTTTATTAGCACTTGATGAAGGCGAATCTCTAAACAACGACATAGCTTTGGAATATTTTTTTGAAAATGAGTGCTCTACTGAAAAGGTTTTAGCCACGCGTTGGAGGTAGTCAGATGACAGTTTATGCTTTATTTTAAAATTCTGTAGAGTTCCGGAGGCTCTCTTAAATGGAAATCGTAGACAAACGAAAAGCGAAACATTAAGCCTAACCATGTCAATATTTGATCCCTTCGGCTTCCTGGCTAACGTGATAATAACATCTAAAATTTTGCTACAAGAGTTGTGGAGGATTAAAGTGGCCTGGGATTCGCCCATTCCAGATGAAGTATATTCCAAATAGTATGCGTGGTACAGGAGTCTATATGCAATAATTAAAATAAAAATACCGAGGTGCTATGGACGTAATCTTTTTTGCACTCAGACAGAAGTCGAATTGCATATTTTCGCCGACGCAAGTGAGGTAGCCTATGCAGCTGTAGCCTACTGGAGGATGTGTTACAATGGATATAAAGATAATGTTTTTATTACAGGAAAGTCAAGATGCGCACTACTAAAGCCGCTTTCAATTCCACGTCTAGAGTTACAGACTGCAGTACTCGCAGTAAGATTGAAAGAATCAATTATCATGTCATGACGTTAAATCGAAGGAAATCATATTTTGGTCAGACTTCAAAACAGTAATTAAATGAATCCAGTCCGACTGTAAGACAAATAAACAGTTTGTTGCCTATCGCATCGCAGAGGTATTAGAATCGTCAGAGGTGGAGCAATGGCGATGTGTGCCTGGCGCTTTGAATCCAGCTGACGATGCCACTAGGCCACAAAATTTTTCTAGCGCGTATTTCACATCAAGTTGGTTAAACGGAGAAGAAAAATTGGCCGAAACTCCCAGATAATCCCGAATGTAATGAGTGCTTAATAGAAAAAAATCAAAATTTGTTTTTGCAATAAACGAGGTTTCGGTAATTCCATTTGAAAGGTATTCTAAATTTAATAAATTGAATTTAAATTTTGTAAGAATATGTTTGCTTCTTCTAAGCCACCTATTGTGTCAAAAAGCAACTAAATATAAATAAATATTTGTTTTCCTGTAGATGCTACACAATGGAGTAACGAAATATTGAAAATATATATAATAAATTAAAAACCTATTGCTTTTAAATTAAATAAAATATAATAATTAAAAAGGTCAAATAAAAACATTATAAAAAAATTATTTATCGTACTTAATTTTTTTCTTATTTTATAATTCTTTGTCATTCTAATATTTGTTTTTTGAATAAAGTCACTAAACTAAGTTAACATACATGGTGAAGGGTACACAAGATTCGACATAGCCGAATGTAGTACTCTTACTTGTTTTTTAATGCTTTTAATTGTAGCGTTGTATTCGTCTTTTTAAATAAAAGTTAAGTTTTAACTAGTTTTTATTTTAGGATAAAGGGGCATTATTGCTGACATGTAAAATACTAATGATTGTTGATGTTTGTTTTGAATATTCTTATGCCTTTTATTTTATATTTAGTAAAAGAGCTTATTTTGATCCTAATGTTAGATTAATATTTACCATGGATTTGTTAATTGTTTGTCTTAATGCAAATAAAGTAAGAAATTAACACAAGACCTAAAGAAAAATTAATGAAATATTTGTTTTTTGTATTGTTTTTCACTTTTTATTTATTTACTCTAGACTTATTAATTGTGTTTTGTGTGTCGTGTCATAGTGTCAGGAATATAAGGAGTTTCTTAAACGTACAAGTCAGCAAATAGATGTAAGTATTAAATCAATTTAAATTAACGAATTATGAGGAAAAAATCAAAAGGATATTTATTTGCCTTTAATTTCATTTAGTCTGCTGTGTCAATTGAATGTACGGAAAATAACGATTGTCCTGCCATCACTGAGATACCTATCTCAAAGTAAATGAATTTAATCGATAAAATATGATGTTACCCATTTTACAAAATTGTACAACAATACCAACTATAGCAGAAGAAAAGGTATCAAAAGCTTCTATTTAATGATTATAGTAATAAAATACATATTTTTTCATATAATTTTTTTACTAAATTTTAAACTCTTGTAAATATTTTTTACTTATAAATATTTTTAACTTATAATAAATAAATAAATAATAAATAGCAAACAAAATAAAATTTAGTTTGTTTCAACAAGACATATTCTTGGTTATTTTAGAGTTAACAGAAATATGGTAATATATTATATTTTAGGCCTGACGTCGCACAGTGGCTGAAAATCGTTTTTCGTTGGCCAAAATTCTGTAACTTTTGAACCGATCAAAATATTGAAATAATTTTTTTTTAATGGATAGATATTTAGTTCAGCTTGATTCAGTTTCAATTACATTAAAATTGATTGAGGACTTTTTAAGGAATTCGAGGTCAAAGTTGAACATTTTAATTTTTTGAACTTTCAGAGTGAAATATGGGTTTATTCTGTGTGTAACATAGTAAAATATCCCTCTAAGATCCAAAAAAGTATAAATATTCTTGATCAGTGATGAAATCTAAGACGATATAGCTATGTCCGTCTGTCCATACGTCCGTCCGTCCATCCGGCCGTCCGTCCATCCGGCCGTCCGTCCATTCGCCTGTCTGTATGAACACGATTCAGTCTAAACGAAAAGAGCTAAACCATTGAAATTTGGTACATATATATCTTGAAGGATAGGGCAGGATAAGTTCGTAAGTCGGACCAGGGGGAAACAAATTCCCCTAAGAAGAACTAAACCAACCCCTGAAAAACTACACATTTTTACAAGTTTTTTTGTAAATTTGTTAAGCAAATGAAACATTTTTATGTCAAAGAAGGTTCAAGGTCTTTACCCTGGAGCCAGAAAATCATAAAAATTTATTTTTGGACCCCGCCCCCTTTTTGTGGGCGTTTATATAGCATATTATATGAAAAATAGTGTCAATAATTAACAAATTGTATTACCTAAGCCTAGATTGCATAAAAAATTAATTTTTAAGCTTTCATGACGAATGGAAAATGTACTCGGATCTTCTGCGCTACCTTCACCTCACCCCCCCCCCCCCCCCCAAAAAAAAAAATTTTTTTTTTTGGTTAAGGAACAAGAAAATATAATTTGATCTTCTACCTTAACCTCACCATCCCCTTACCCCTCCATCATCCTATATAGTTGGAAGGTATTTAAGATTCGACTCGGTCGAATATACGTTTTAACTTATTTTTTACTAATACAATGTTTTCCGTACTTAAAGAATAATGAAAGGCAATTATAATTTTTATTCGTTTGACTTAAATATTAATTGCAAATATTCCATATTTTGCTCTGTGCTATTTCTGTTCTTTAGCAGTTTTTTGGTTTCTTCATCTAAGTCCCGATGGTCCACTTTCCATTGATTTCGAATACTGGATATGAACGGATCTGACGTTGCCAATAATATATTAAATAGATCTTCATTTGCTGAATTCCGTGAAATTTTCCTAGTATTGTGCTCTCTATAAAATATGTAATCCTTGTTCTTTTTTTCCTGAGCCTCCTCTGATAGATCTCCAAGTGGCACCAAATGATATTTAATGACATCTTCACCATGATAAAGGATTTTGTGAACTGTTGCAGACATATTTCTCCATGGGTAGTTAGTTGTATATATTTTTGCAGTTTCCTTAGCATAATCTCCAAATTTTCTACTGTCAATTTCTTCATTGCACGCAAGTACTTCTAGTATTATTTTAAATCTGAAAATAAGGTTAAAATCCACTCCTGTTATTTCAGATGCTGTTTCTGGACCTGAAAAGAATCTTCTTGCGGTATTGCCATCATTTGTATCGCCTGACCCTTGTTTTGGCTGATCTATAATCAGTCCACGTTTGCGATATTCATCTTGAACATGTTTCTTTTTTGAACTTTTTAACTCTTTGTTGGTCTCGTTGTTTCTTATTGATTCTGAACACCCGAAATCCAAATCATAACTGGTTTTTAGTATGTGTTCCATAAGTCGTATTCTTGCGTGTAGTGGTGATAATCCAAATTCATATGCATCGGTATTATCTAATGATTTTGCTGGGACTTGGTTTAATTGGGTTGATGTTGCTTGGCATATAATGCAGCCTTCGTGTTAGTCAAAGCCTAACCCACTTTTCCATCTATCATTGTCAGGACTAACTGGTAGCTTACTTCTATTTGCTGCCCATCTAACTGTAATTGTAATGGCTGTAGTGTTGTAATTTGGGCCTTGATATCACTAATTTCTTTATTAATAACATCATTTGTTTCTTTTTTGAATTGTAATTTGATTGGCCTGCAGTATTTCGTAGAAGATGGTGTCTCATTTTTCCAAATATCCATTGTTTGCGTTGTACTAGTCGAAGGCTCTGAATCTTCCAAAATCTTTTTCAATCGCAATGGTACAAATGATACCATGAACATATCTGAGTCAGAAATATTTTCACATACAGCTTGTTTATATTGTTTTTGTCCCGAAGAACCATCACATCTCCATTTACAAAAAAGAATTAACTTTGTGTTTCCGTATTTCTTCAACTCATTTCCTGTTATTGATTGCAGCAAGCGTTCGGCTGTGTGATCAAGTAGAGATTGTAGTTGTACCTCTGCCGAAATTTGTGTGATTGTAATAGTGTCCTTTGATGGCAAACAATCCATTTTAGCAGCGGTTATGTGATGATATGCTGGATATATATTTGAGACTTTTTCAATCGCACGCTGTCTGAGTTTAATATATTGCTGTTTTGTTAATTTCAAATCCAGAAATAATGCTAATGCCTCCTCATTTGTGTACTGTATTGCATCATTCGGAGTTGGTATATTTTTAAGAATCCGTTTTGTTCTCGGTGGACTAGCTTTAACAACTTTTTCAATGATATCCACTTTTGTAAATTGGTTCTGTGATCGTAATTGATGTAGGAAAGATTCTTTTATATTTGTAGAACCAAAGGCATCGTTAATATCTTTAAGCTTCCGCCTCTTAGATCTATCGCTGCAGTTGTCCACTAATGATTTGCGTGGTCTTCCAGCCTTATCTTGCTTTGCTGTTTCTGCAGCGACAGTAAGTTGACCTTCTAACCACTTTGCACTTTTTATATAAAATTTTTGTTTACTGTACATAACTTCTTTGTAGCGTTTTTTCAGTGCTTTGACGAAATTATATAATTGCTCTTGCATTTCGGTGCTACACGAATTTAAGTTTAATTTTATTTTAACGTAACTAAAAACATCTTCCTGATTTTTGTTTTTAAAATACACTTCGGCCAGTTCTTTATAACTGAAGCTCTCCATTTTCTTCTGAATATTTTTATTTGCGTTTGTTATGTTTTATCCGTACACTTAAAGGATTAAGTTATTACTGAGTAATCCCGTACCTTTATAAATTTTTAGATACATGTTCTTCACACACTGATCTTTAATTTCATAGCAGGTAGCGCTTAAATTGAACAAAACTGCACTCATGCGTTAATATGGGGTTGTTTTTTAACTTTAGTGGTTCAATGTCGCAGTTATTGTTATAAAATTGTTTATGACTTTGGTTGACCCTAACATTTGATAACAGGTAAATTTAGAAAGAGAACATATGCTCTGTAGAGCCCATTGTGATAATTTTATTACTTATTTTTTGCTGATCAAAACAAAGCCATTAAACCCTTTCGAAGGTATTATATTTATTTTTTTTAGTTATACGTAGCCTAAACTAAAAAAATAAACTTTTAGGCAAAAAAATGAAAATTTAATACACCATTGTATATGAATTTTTTTCGAGTAATTTCATTACAATGAAAAAAGTGTTCTACAGGCGGCTCGTGGCGGGTGCAAAAGTATATATAGCCTTAAAGAGGACACTTTCACCTTTCTCGTGGTTGTATACGTTTCTTGTTCCCTTTTGTTCCCTAGAAGTTCTATTCCACTAAAGTTTAAATTTAAGGAAAATATAGTAGTTTCATAAATATTTCATAACGGCCCTAATATTAAACGCTAGAGCTGTGCCTACTTACAACAACTAAAGACAATAATCCTACCAACATTATAAAAAAACCGCAGACCATTATCGATGATAGCTTGCGAGTAGTAACCATTTAATTTTGGTAAAAAACCAAAGAAAAACACCTTTATCTGAAATTAAAAAAAAAAGTTGAGTTTGACAGCATGCCACGCCCACAATTATCAATATTTTAACATAATTTTTTGGCTACCTTAATTTGGATATATTAACTACAAAATGACGTAAAAATTTTAAAAATCGGTGACAAAAAAAAATTACTTTTGGCCAACGAAAAACGATTTTTGCCGTGCGTCGCTTTGAACCTTCTTTACTTAAAATCAGTATTTTTATACCCTTCACAAAAAGTGGAAAAAGATTATAACTAATTTTGTCATTCCGTTGGTATTTTCTACAATATCCATTTCCAACGCCATAAAATATATATATATAGAGATATATGCCGTCTGTCCGTCCATGTTAGTGTTGAAATTAACTTTGCCAAAGTACTAGATGAGCTAGAGAAAATAAAAATACGCCAATGGAGCAGGCATAGTTTCGAAAGAGTTTTTATTGAAAATCAGCATGATGATTTTTTGATTATTGGTTGATTGGCTTCTAATACCTACATTAAATGCAAAAATTATTTGAAAATTAAAATCCCTTTCTAAAATATTTTTGCTGGTCCTGAAAAGGACCGATTGGTTTTTGCATTGATGGTACTATCGGAATAGCCTTATGCATTAAATATAGGCGACTTTCCGCTGTTATAATATCGGCCTTTGAGAAAAGGTCAATACATATACGGCTTCTTTTCTTTAATTCTTTTTGGCAAATCTCACTTCGCTTTTCTCTTTGTTTTGGATCTTGTGGAATGCCAAGAAAAGTACCACTTCTAGGAACACATATTTTTGGACACAAAACACAAAGCATTTTTATTAATGTTTACTTTTATTACATTATTTTTGATTACACAAAACTTTTCCACAAAAACACCAATATAAATTATACACGATTTTTTATTGCTTGTAAACAAAACAATGCTTTTAACATTTGAATACATAAGCAAAGTGTAGCAAAAAAATCAGCTACCGTAGCGCTGCCACCTGGTTGAATTAATTCGCCTTGGACTGTCAAATACGTAAGAAACTTATTGAAGACTTTTTGAACGTACCTACTTACTAAGTTGCAAATATTTGTCTTTGCAAGAAACTGTTTTCCTTCTTTACTTTTCTTATGTTTCAGTTTTTACCCAAAATGTTATCAAATTAATTAATGTGGAATAAAATGGAAAAAAGTGAATATGTTAAAAATTGCATTAGATATTTGATTGCATTATATGTTTTATTTGATGATTTTTGAATTTAGTTTAAATTAAAAAAAATAATTTTCAGTGTCTATTGCAGTTCGCTTTTTAAACTTATTAGAGCCAGTTTACATTAAGGGCATTCTAACTGACTTTTTTATTGTTTTCTCTTTTGGAGTATCTCCATAACTTGTCACGCGTTTACAGTATGACTCTTTTGTAGCAAGTGAGAAAAGTTTTCTTTCTACTTATTTTTACGTAACAAGTGTTGCCATAAGCTAAATGTATTTTTGAGTGTAGCAGAAAAATGCTAACAATAAAACAAAAAACAATAAAATAATAATTGTAATAATATAATATTTTAAAACAATATTTTGCTATTAAAAGCTCTACTAATTCTTTTGTCTACATGATGTTATCACTAAATAAATTTCTATTTTTTTGATGGAAAAGTTAGTTAATAGTAACATTGAATGCAATCAGGTAAGATTTTAAGCTGGAAAAATTATATAAATTATATAAATATAAATAAGTATATAAATAAATTTTATAAAACTATGGACGTAACAAAATGATAAATTTTTTAAACCCAACAAAATGTTTTTTCACATTTAAAAAGATTAACTTGTTTACTAAACTTAATGTACTTATCCACAATAATGGTTGGTTCTTCATGAAACCTTATATGTACAACATGTGAGATTTTAGTTTTTGTCAAGATAATTTCATCATGAAGATATAATATAAAATGATAATTAAATTAAATAAAATGATAGTTTATTTGGTAGAACCTGTAAAAAATATTTATCTGGTCTGGTAGCATATTCTGCAAAGCAGATGAGAACACTCATTTTTTTTTTTGCACAATTGAGCGATTTCTTTACTCTCTCGCTCTCAGCTAAAAAAAAGTTTGTTGGAAAAAGTTTGTTATTTTCTCGCACGTTATAAGTTGTCCTATCTTATTATTAACAAAGCAAAATTATAATATAAAGTTAAATTTTTCATTTTCAATTTTTAAAGTTTCTTCTTGCCTTGTTATTTCAATGCAGTTCTCATTTAATTAACTTGGCATAAGATATAAGACCTTCTAGTTTTAAACATGAATCAAAAAAACAAGATTGCGCATTTAGCTGTTCAAAAATTTTTTCTCCTGCGCATATACATACGTCACAATAGAGTGAAAATGAATGTTTGTTGTTAAAAATGTAGAAGATTTTTGGCGCAAAACTGGAAATAATTGCATAACTTCTAAACGGGTGCATCAAATTAAACAAAATTTTAAAAATTTGTGTTTGGGCTTGAAGCCCGAGAGGAAGAAGAGCTATTTCGGGCTACAAAAATTTTACATTTTGGCTTATATGAAAATTTTTATAAAAAATTATTAATTTCGGACGTTATTTCATCAGTTGTTCTAAATTTATCTTTTTATAAAGGAAATACATATAAGTATAATAATTATAAATAACATTAATGCCAAATAACTGAAAGTAAAATAAATTTATTTTCAAAATAAAATTAAAACCAAAATGTTTAAAATATAAACTAATTTTTTATTTTATTTTATTTTTTGATCATGCTGTAGTCTTTAAGCTCCGCATTAAGCTTTCGTATTTTAATATACATTTTTGATCTACAAATAGCTTTTTTACTTTTCTATCACACTTAATATGATGAGCCTGTTCCATACAGACATGCGACGTTTTCACATTGAATTTTCCCCTGCGTTCACAAAAATATAACCACTGTTTTAATAGACCAGGGCGCGAAGGAAAATTGAAAAAACTTATTTTGCATGTTTTTGCATTTATTTTTTCATTTTCACGTTTATTAACTGCACACTTCATTTTTATTTTCAATAAATTTTTACATTTTTTACTTTATTTCTGTTGCACCTTCCATACACAAATGAAATCTGTTTACAAAAATATTCTATGCCTACGGCACTCATAAGAGAGAGAACGCTATACAACAAACTATTATTGATTCATGAGTTTTGATTACAAAATTTGGGTGGAATCAACTGATGAGCTATGTGTATGAGCAGTAGCAGTATGCTTTCCCCGCATTAATACATTTAATTTTGCAGTTTTAAATAATAAATATTTCATGAGAATATCATAAAATATTTACATTTGAAGAAAACAAGCACAATTGAAGTAAATTAAAAGTAAAAAGATTCCAAATAATAAATTTTCATATTATATTATATAAAATTGTCATTCCAATGTCTTATTTACTGTCTTTAGATTATTCAAGAAAGTATTTCAGACAATTGAATTAAATAACGATGTAAAACAAAATAAAAATTAAAGAACAATATATATTTTTTCGGCTGCTGTAGTCAAAGTGGTAAACACCTTGCTACAAACCTGGTTAACCCAGGGTTCAACCCCTGCGGCAACCAAAAAATAGAAATGTTTTTTTCTGTTTAATGGTATAAATACATATTCAGAATTAACATTATACATGCAGCCACCTTCGTCGGTACTTCTTTATAGCATATTCGCCGGCGAAGTAAAATAACTAATAAAATGGCTATATCTATCTTTCCTTTTCACCACCTATCTTATCTCTCATCTATCCCTTTCCTAAAGAATGTAGCACGGTTACAAAAATAACTAAATAGGCATTATTGCCTGAAGTGCTACTTCTCTTAAAAAAAAAAAAATATATATATATATATATATATATATATATATATATATTATTTCATAATGAAAAACAGCACTACCTCTTTTTTAAGTAAATAATAATATGATATTAATATTAATTTTATTTGCAAATAAAAATTTTAATTTCATTAAAAAACGAAATATGCATCAAAAAACTGTCAGTCGCAATGTAACTAAAACATCACATTTCACTGAAATTTTACCAAAATATTAATTTTCATTACAGTTGTTAAGTAATGATTATTAGTTATTCTAAAAATACTACTCATTACTTAACTTAATAAAAAAAATTCAAAATAATTTTATTATTATTATTATTATTATTATTATTATTATTATTAAAATTTATTGAAAATCAACTTAAAATTTATAAGGTATAAGTATGAGAATTTACTTAAAAGTACTACAACAATTTCAAACTACTTAATTAAATATAAGAAACATAAAATTCAGTGTTAAGTAAAAGTCTATATCAAAAACCATTATACAAAATTTAAAGTTAAAATAATATTTGTTCAACCAATCAACAACTTAGATTTTTTCTTTCCAAAAGAAACTTAGTGATTGCTTAGTACATTTTATTAAACGACAGCGTCAAGTCACTTACAAACTAATCATTTTATGATCACAATTTTAATGAAGTAGGTCATTGGTCATAGGTTATTTTGTTTTTTAATTTAATATTTTCTCTCCTGTTTAGTTAAGGCACACCTTATTGATTTTTTACATATGTATTTAACATGTTTAAACAAAAGTTTAGTATATCAGGTCCAATAGTATGAGAGTTTACTTAAAAGTATTACAACAATTACAAACTACTAAATTAAATATAAGAAACTTTAAAAAAAACTGCATTGAGCAATAAAGCAATAAATGGTGCACTAACA
Organism: Cistogaster globosa; assembly: GCA_937654795.1. NCBI lineage: Eukaryota > Metazoa > Arthropoda > Insecta > Diptera > Tachinidae > Cistogaster > Cistogaster globosa. Next base: position 97,160,374 of record OW569403.1, on the reverse strand, counting down.
AAGCAAAATGCTGCTATTGTGGAAAGGATCACCATAAAATTCTTCATCTTAGTGAAGAAAGTAAAAACAGTTCCAGAACATTATCAATGACTTCCAAAGATTTTGCAGTATCTGTACTTCTAGCCTTAAACAACTTCTAAATACAACAAATAGTTGAATATATGCACTAAAAACGATGAATATAAACTTGGAGGTGCTGAACCGTTTATAGCACGCATCATTATTAAGAAACTATATATAAATGGACTGCGACATTATGAACAAACTGTAAAAAAATCTAAGGAAAATCAAAGCTTTCAAGATATAATTGAGTTTCTGGAACAACAAGTTCAAGTGCTGAATGCAGTCTCAAAAGGACAGATAAGAACAGATACCAAAAAACCAACAATGATGAGCAAAACCACCATGTCATTTCACACAATGCAAAAATTATACCTTTACTGTAAACTAAGCAATCATTCTACACAGAAATGAAGAAAATTTTTGAATTTGTCAACGGCTGAGTGAAGAAAACTAGTTTATAAAAATAAATTTTTTTTTTCATTTTATTTATTGTATCTTCAATATTCTTGAACTAACAACAATAACTCATATCTTAAGTCTAAAATAAAAATAGATACACTTGTTAAGTCCAGCCAATGCTAGACATAAAAATTGTATGTTTAACTGTTGGTACTATCGGGTCATCCCTCGGATGTTCGGACGAGAGAAGCAATGTCCCTCCTTCTTAGACGAATGTAACCAAGTTCATTTAGTATGTTGCGGGCCAGCGGGTTTGGATGCGTTTCAAGTTTCTTTAAATACGTTACCGCATATTTCGCTATTTCTGCTTTAACTGTTGGGACATTAAGATCTTTGTGGACGTTTGAGTTTTTTATATACCAGGGAGCACATGTAATCATTCATAGAATCTTATTTTGACATCTTTGAATTTTCTCTACATTGCTAGCTGAGGCAGTGCCCCATAATTGGATCCCGTAGCACCAGATTGGTTTGAGAATCGACTTGTATAGTAGAAGTTTGCAATCTAGGCGCAGGGTAGAGTTTCTGCCGATTAGCCAGTTTAGTTGGACTGCTTTCAACTTTATTTGTGTTAACTTTGCTTCTATGTGCCTTTTCCAGGTAAGGCGCCGGTCAAGATGTAAGCCTAGGTATTTGACGTCTGAAAACTGTGGTATCATTTGGTTATTTATGCGAATAGGTGCCCATGATTCCCTACGTAGTGTGAAAGTTATATGACTACACTTTTGTTCATTCAACTTTATTCTCCATTTCTTCAACCAATTTTCCAAATTGAGAATGTGGTCTTGTAAGTACTCTGACGCTACTTGAGCGCTTTCGTGAATGCTTAAAAAAGACTTATCATCAGCAAATGTCGATGTGTGGACTCGGTTAGTAGTTGGCGTATCCGAAGTATACAACAAGTATAGAATGGGTCCCATTATACTACCTTGGGGAACTCCGGTTTCAATTGGCTGAGGTAAGCTTAAAAAATCTATCAGTTAAGTAATTTTTTAACAGTTTAAAAAAGTTTTCGGGTAAGTTCAGCTTTAACTTATGTATTAGGCCTTCATGCCATACCTTATCGAAAGCTTGAGAAACGTCGATAAAAAGCGCAGAACAGTATTTTCTTTCTTCAAAGGTATTTTTAACTAAGTTTACTAATCTGTGTGTTGATGGTTCGGAATACATCCTCTCGCCGTCAGAATAGGGTTTAGCTTGGTTATCAAGATTTTCTCAAACAGCTTTGATATGTTTGATAAAAGGCTTATAGGTCTGTACGATTCTACTTTTGTGTGGTCTTTTCCTGGCTTTGGAATCATAGTTATCAAGGAGACCTTCCACTCTGTGGGAAAGTACTCAAGACGTAAGATGGCATTAAAAATAAAAAAGAATAATTTTTAGAGCCACTCGGGGCAATTCAAATAACATCTTATTACTGGTTTTATCAAAACCAGGTGCTTTCTTGGGGTTTAAATCAGTTATTGCCCTTTCGATATCACGAAAATCAAATCTGAGGGGAACTGCGGTGCTAACGTCGACAGGTGGTAACTCATCTACTTCAGTCGATACAATGGGACTAAAAACATTTTTCAAATTACCAACAAATAGATTACCTTTTTCTGTATCATTTCTCGCCCAATCTCCGCATGAAGTTCGCAAAGGAGGCTTTCGTATCATCGGTCTTTTAAAGCTTCTACATGCACGCCATAATGAATAATTCGATTGTGGAGATGAGTCGAGGTTTTCCAAGAAATTTTTCAGGGATGCTGTCCTTCGAGATTCCAATATCTCTCTTAGCTGTTTAATGCATTCTTTTAGTCTGCTTTTAAGTTGAGGAGATCTGTGTGATTGCCACTCTCTACGAATTCTTCTTTTTTCACTCAAGAGCCGTTCGACTTTTACAGAATGAATTTGGTTGTATCTAGTTTGTTGCCGATTTGATGTTGCATATTGGGCAGCTAATTTGATGTTTTTATCAAATTCAATAAGACACATGTCTACATCTTCTGTTGTTCTTAGGAGTATATTTTCAGAGCTATGTGTGCTAAGATATTTTCTGTATTTTAACCAATTTATGCTTGTACTTTTCCTTGGTGATATGATTTCCTGTTGGTTACAAATATACACAATAGTAGGCGAATGATCTGAAGTTAATTCTAGAGATGTTTCAACTTTAATCATTTCTGTAGAAATGCCCTTAAATACGCCAAAATCGATAACATCAGGTATCTTTTGTCGATCAGTAGGCCAATAGGTAGGTTTTCCACTTGAGATCACATTTAGATGCATTTTTGTAATTGTGTCAAACAAAATACGACCTTTTGGAGTAATTAGTCTTGATCCCCAAAATGTATGTTTAGCGTTGTAGTCGCCTGATGCTATGAAACAGGGACCTAGTGATTTGTAGAAATCGCTATACTGACTCTCTGATATTTGAAATCTAGGAGGTGAATAAATAGAAGAAATAACTAAGTTTTGATGAAATTCTTCAATGCAGATGTTTGTTGCTTGAAGGTAGTCCTCACAAAAATCACACAATAAATTATGTTTAATTCGAGCCTTAATTAGAATTGCCGTACCACCACATGCTCTGCCACGAGGGTCTTTGGTATCATAAAATATGTATCCATTAATTTTAAAAAAGCTATTTGTTGTTAAATGTGTTTCTGAAATCAGCATGACATCAATTTGCTGATTCTTAAGAAAATACTCCAGTTCGTTTTTATGTTGGCGTAAGCCGTTTGCGTTCCAGAAACATATTTTTAAACAGATCATGGTTTATTAAGTACCGCCTGCAACATCATGGATTGCATGCGTACCATTTCTTGCATCATGCTGCTCATAGAGCTCATAAAACTGTTTAACGAGAGCACTAATGTCTCAATGCTGGCTTCAAGACGACTAAGGAAGCATTTTGTTCTTTGTGTTCCAGCTGCAAAATTGGATTCGTATTAGATTTAGGTATCGGGTTGAGTACTGGGGCACGATTGGGTTTTAAAATATCAGCGTATGAAACATTTTGAGCGCTTGGCTGGGGTAACTGGGGGAAATAGTCATTTGGTAGATGTTGTGGCTGCTTAAAAGTAACAACTGATTTCTTCGAAGACTTCTTTACCATTGAATAAAAGGGACAACCTCTGTAGTTGGCAGGTTGATTTCCACCACAATTGCTGCATTTTACAACCTTCGAGTCGTTTTTTGGTTTATCGCATTGACTGGAGCCATGTAGCTCGCCACACACAACGCAAACCGAAGGCAACTTGCAATAGGCCCTAGTATGGCCAAATTCTTGGCAGTTTAGACATTGAACGGGTCCTGAACGTCTATGTGGTTCTTCTACGGTTATTTTACGGTGCAACAGATATTTTAGACTGTAGATGGGATGAGTTTCGTTCTTTTTCAGTCTGATATCTCCAGGTTCCAATTCTATCCGGAATAGTGGTTGGGGTAAACGTTCTCGGTTTCTAAGATTATCAACACTTTTCACTTTAAAACCGTTTTTTTGAAGCGCAGCCTTTATCTCCTCTGGATCAACACATGCGTCCATGCCTTTAATAACGACTTGAAGCCCTTTGCCACTCTTCAACTGGTATGTGTAAAAACTTTTTTTTCTGTTTTCGAATTCGTTAACTATTTTACGAAAACCTTCCTCGTTATTCACCTGTATTTTGGTTTCACTAATATTGCCGCGCTTGATGGAGATTACATGAAATGAGTTTTCGCCGATCAGTAAAATGAGACTTTTTATTAGCTAATTTGAATTTTGTTCTCTCAAATATATTGGAGGCGGTTTGAACAACTTAGGTACCGTTGCGGGCTGGTTTGCTTCACTATCCAGAATCGCGAATCGGTTTTGGGAGCGTAGGCCGTCATTTCCCCTATCTTAAGATATTTTTGGCATTGGTGCTTCATTCGAAGATTTTGGGCTTCGTCCACGTTTTAATACAGTGACGTATCTATCAATTCCCACCTGCGTCTCTAGTTTTTGGGCACTTTCTATGTTTGTTTTTTGCATACTGATTTCTGCAGTCGAAGATGTATTATTTTCATTTAATTTATTTTCACCTCTTAAAAACAAGGGCGGGCAAGAACGGGTTCGTTATACTGCAGTTAAAAACACATGGTCTTTTTTGTTTTTATTTTTTTCACTCTTTTCATCAGCGTTTATTGTAACGTATGCATTCCTGCTGTTTACGCTGGCACTTTTTTCACTAATTTTTAAATTCGAGAGACTCATAAGTGAGCCCTCGTTACAAGTTTTTTTTTTATTTGTTTATTTAAGTAAAGGCAGTTATGCCGTTTACAATAACAACAAACAAGTTTTTGTTGTTCAAAGTTATTTTCTGTTTTTTTTTTCTTTTACACTTTGTTGTTGTTTGAACTGAATATTTTTGTTTTTTGTTCTTTGTCCACTGCGATTTAAAATAAACTAGACTGTTCAATTGAAACGCGAGCAAATAAATGGTGTTTTAACTGCATTGAGCAAAAAAGCAATAAATGGTGCACTAACAAAACAAAATGCTGCTATTGCGGAAAGGGTCACCATAAAATTCTTCATCCTAGTGAAGAAAGTAAAAACAGTTCCAGAACATCATCTATGACTACCAAAGATTCTGCAGCACCTGTACTTCTAACAACAGCGCGAGTCACAGTACAAGCAGCAGATGGGCAGCACTTGGTTTTAAGAGCACTAACTTATCAAGGCTCATAAGTTACAACCTTGTCAGAAGAAGCATTCCAACTTTTACGTCTGCCAAAAACCAAATTTAAAACAGAAATACATGGTCTTGGAGGGGCAGTGGTTGAAGTTTCAAAGTCTAAAACAAAATAAGTATTAAGACCAAGATTTTTAAGCAATAACTCAGTGGAAACAGATGCTTTAATATTGCCTCAATTAACAGGAGCTCAACCATGTCGTTCGTTCGAATATGACATTAAAGAGTGAAACAACTTTGTTCTTGCGGATCCTTTCTTTAACGAGTCTGATCGGACAGATTTAGTAATTGGAGGTGACATTATTTCACACATTATTTAGGAAGGTATTTATATAAATCGTAACATTTTAACTCGATCAACAATCTTGGGATGGATAATTTCGGACGTTGTTAGTAGAAGGGCAAAACGTGAAAAAGTCATATCAGCTGTCACAAACCTAGAACGTTTTTGGGAAATTGAAGAAACATCATTAGACTCCAACAACTACGCGGAAGATGAAATATGTTAAAAACTTTTCGGAACAACGACCAAAGTTAATAACAACAACCAAATTATGGTTAATCTTCCGATTAAAAGGGTTGCTATAAAATTCTTCATATTAGTGAAGAAAGTAAAAACAGTTCCAGAACATCATCAATGACTACCAAAGATTCTGCAGCATCTGTACTTCTAGCAACAGCGCAAGTCAAGGTACAAGCAGCAGATGGGCAGAACTTGGTTTTAAGAGCACTAATTGATCAAGGCTCACAAGTTGCAACCTTGTCAGAAGAAGCATTTCAACTTTTACTTCTACCAAAAACCAAATGTAAAACAGAAATACATGGTCTTGGAGGGGTAGTGGTTTGAATTTCAAAGTCTAAAACACAATAAGTATTAAGACCAAGATTTTTAAGCAATAACTAAGTGGAAACAGAAATATTAATATTCCTTAATTAATAGGAGCTCAACCTTGTCGTTCGTTTGAATATGACATTAAAGAGTGGAACAACTTTGTTCTTGCGGATTCTTCCTTTAACGAGTCTGAGCGGATAGATGTAGTAATTGGAGGTGACATTATTCCACACATTATTAAGAAGGTATCTAGAAAAATCGTAACTTTTTAGCTCAGTCAAAAACCTTCGGATGGATACTTTCGGGTGTTGTTAGTAAAAAGGTAAAACGTGAAAAAGTCATATCAGCTGTCACAAACCTGGAACGTTTTTGGGAAATTGAAGAAACATCATTGGACTCCAACAACCATGTAGAAGATGAAATATGCTACAAGCTCTTCGAAAGAGGAACCAAAGTTAATAACAAAATCAAATTGTGGTTAATCTACCAATTAGAAATGCTGAAAATAAACTAGGTGAATCAAGAAAGCATGCAGCAGCCAGACTGCTTTCAATGGAAAGGCGAACTCTAAATTAAAGGAATCATACATCAACCTTATGGAAGAATATGAAAGATTGGGTCATATGAACTTAACAACCAACAACAGCGGAAAATATTATCTTTCTCATCATGCGGTTATAAGGGTCTTCCCTTAGTAGTGTTCAATGCATCACCGAAAACAACGAGTGGCAGAAGTCTCAATGACATTATGTATGCAGACCCAAAGCTTCAAGAAGACATTTTTGATATCCTTATAAAATGACTTCAACGGAAATATGTCATACTAGCAGATGTGGCAAAAATGTACAGGTAAGTGAGAATCGCTCATTAATTTGAACAATATCAACACATCGTTTGGTGGAAAGACATAGAAGAATCAATAAATGAGTATAAACTTACAACTCTTACATATGGCACAGCTTCAGCTCCGTTTTTGGCAGTAAGAGCTCTTCTTTACATAGCTGACAATTGTACCAACGAAAAAATATTATAAAAGAATACTTCTACATGGATGATCGGATGACTGGTGCCGACTCAATTGCAGAATGTAAGACAATTCATCATAATATCTATATCCAACTTAAAACATACGGATTTATTTTACGAAAATGGCTGTCAAATAAGAATAACATAGTTGAAGGTGTTGACAATTTCGCACAAAATGAGCTATTGCTAATCAAAGATGACGAAGCAGTTAAAACTCTAGGACTAAAATGGGATCCAGTAATGGACACTTTTAGATTCACAATTAACTTTTTAAATAAAGATGAACTTACTAAAAGACATGTTATATCAGAGGTGGCGAAAATCTTCGATCCCTTGGGATGGTTATCACCAGTAACTATTTTTGCGAAGCTATTCATATCAAAATTGTGGATTTTGCAGAAGCAATGGGATAAAGTCATACCCAACGAAATGAATAACGATTGGCAAACTTTCAGAACAAATTCTGTCTGTTAACAACTGGTTCAAAATTTGAATTGCATGGTTTTGCAGATTCATCAGAAAAGGCGTATGCAGCTATAATCTATGTGAAAAAAGAAGACTTGGTGACTCTTCTTACAGCGAATGATTCAACAATAACAATAATTAGCATGGATTAAGAATGGAACAAGCAAAGATAAGTTCGTTAGAAATCGGGTGGCAGAAATATATTACCTAACGCGAAATGGCATCTGTAATCCAACAGATATTGCATCACGAGGTATTTGCGCCACACAACTATCTTTGCACACGTTATGGTGGAACGTTCCAGCATGGCTAACAAAGTCGGTATCATCATAACTGAAATAGAAGCGGCTGAAAAACTTATAATACGATGTCAACAGGAATTTAAATTTTGGTAGAAAAATTACTGAATTAAAGAAGTATTTTGTTGAATACCTTCAACAAAAGCAGTAAAATAGCCAAACTTTTTCCGTTTATAGACAATGATGGGTTACTACGTGTGGGCGGTAGACTGCAAAACAGTAATTTATCCTTTAATCAACAGCATCCAATCATCTTAAACAACTCACACTTGGTAAAAACAATAATCAATACTCACTCTACATGGTGGTAGTCAATTTTGCGACAAAAATATTGGATTACCAATATGAAAAATTTTATTAAAAAATTTATACGAAGTTGCCCGAAATGCATTCGATATGGACAAGAAAAGGCTCAGCAGTTGAAGTGTTCTCTTCCTAAATCAAGGCTAACGCTTTCAGCTCCCTTTAAGCACGTTGGTCTAGACTATGCCGATCCTATTCATATGAAGCATTCTAAAGGCAGAGGACAAAGATCATATAAAGGTTATATTGCTACATTTGTATATATGGCAACAAAGGCACTCCATCTGGAGCCAGTGAATAAACTTACTTTAAATGCATTCTTAGCTGCTCTTCTTTTCAAGAAGGGGTGTTTGTTCTGATATTTATCCGGACAATGGAACAAACTTCATTGGAGCAAATACAAAACTGGATAAGGAACTAAAAAGATCCATTCAGCATAACAAAACGATAATTCCAATTCTGGCTTCTCAAGGTATTCATTGGCATTTTATTCCCCCGGCTGAACCTCACTTTGGAGGGATTTGGAAAACATGCGTTAAATCCGTAAAATTTCATTTAAGAAGAACCATAGGTGAATCAAAACTCACATATGAATAAATGAGTACTTTATTGGCACAAATAGAGGCAGTATTGAAATCAAGATCACTTGTAAGTCTGACTAATAACAATCCAGAGAATATAGATGCGCTAACTCCAGGCCATTTTTTAATTAGAAGACCAATTAACCAATATCCAGAACATTTTGAAGATAGCCCTGTCAGCTCACTAAACAGATGGAAGCTAATACAAGAACTAAAAAATGACTTCTGGAATCGGTGGAGAAATGAATATATAACTACATTTCAACAAAGAAATAAGTTTCTATCAGAAAATTTAAAAGAAGGTTTAATAGTCTTAATTAAAGACGAAAATACTCATCCAGGTAGTTGGCCATTAGCAAGGGTTTCTGAAACACATGGTGGGAAGTAGGGCAAAGTAAGGTCACTTTGAAGTGGAATCTGGTGATATATTATGATCTGAAATTATACCTTGACGAAGTTAAAAGAAATGGGAAGTTTTTAACGAGAGTAAGTGACGAATGCAAAAGACTAAATACTTATAAAGAATCCTGTGAGATAATCCTGACATCTATGACAAGAAGATACAGCATTCCTGAACAAAGTAAAAATCTATTGATCGATGTCAAGCCCAGAAACAAAAGAGCTCCAATTGAGTTTGTTGAGTCTACTTATAAAATCCTCTTTGGAATTATGGACGAAAATGACCGTAAAATGATGAAAGATAACTTAAAAATCATATTTGAAAAACAGCAGAATCTAGACGAGTTGATTTGATAACAAATTTCCGTCATTGACTCAACAGTGAATATATTGAAGAAAACTACGGATGTTAACGTCGATTTCGAGAAAATGTATCAACAACTGCAGCTATTTAGTGAAGAAGTGTCAAAGGAAACAAAATCAACACGGCTAACTTTATTTTACACAGTCATAACAATTCAGCTAAATTTTATGATTGATGAATGCAATGATATACAAAAATAAATTATCGATGTCAGCCATAGCCACACTAACACTAATTTAGTAACTCCTCTACAGCTAGAAAAAGAGTTACTGAAAATTTAAAAGGTTCTTTCAAATAATTTTACTCTTCCGGGCAAAGCAAGTGGGTCGGAGCTGAAAGAAATTTACCACTAATGGACAGCTACAGGTACGATACTTGATGACCGACTTGTTGTTCAAACGGAAATTCCTTTTATGCAAGTACCCAGCTCAGAAGTGTATCAAATTATTAAACTTCCTATTGATGTAGGATTAAGCATAGTTATTCCCATAATAGAAGATGACTTTATTGTATACAACTTCACATCAAACATGTATTATCTGACGTCGCAATCGCAGCTAAATAAATGCGGGAAAAGTCTTCAAGGGGAATTTAGCTGCAAAGGCAATATACCAGGGAAACCAGCAGTTGGAAGATCATGTGAAGTGTCGGCATTGAAACAATCTCGCCATGCCGAATGCTCCCCTTAGGCTGCTACAAGAAAAGGTGTTTGGATGAAACTGTCTCTAGAAAATCAATGGATCTTTTCTCTACTTGATAATAGGATTCTTACTGTTGATTGTGTACTGAGTGAGCGCAATTGGATTACCCTTCCATTAAAGGGAATTGTTACCTTATCATATTTTAGCGATATTTTAGTATCTGTGATAAAATCACTGTGATTAAAAAATCACTGGTCACTACAGTGAAGTAGTTTATCAAGTAACAGTTCCAGTAAGAACATTTTTTTATGTTTGCACACTTAAATGTGATTTTAATTTGTGCAGAAAAATATTAGTACTTTTGACCCTTTCACTTTTTCATGTCAAAGCGGTTTCGTTGATGTGTAGCTTTTTCTTGCTTCTACTTATTAACAGCAGCTATTCTCTTTCCTAATTTTACACATACATATGTAGTAAAAAAATCCAAAAATTTTGTGTGCTTTTTTATTTAAACCTACAATCAATCAGCTTACCGACTTATATATTATTTCCCAAATCTAATTACAGCTGCTTTGAATGTAGATATAAAAATAAATTTTTCAATATGATAACTGTTTGCATAAAATATTATTTAATATATGTATATTCTATATACTTCCTATATAAACATGTGTGCTTAAATAAAAAAAAATTGCAAACGGTGATCACGGTAACTATTTAAAAGGACGGTGATTTGAAAACACGTTCACTGCTAACGAGGTTCAATAAAAACTCACATGATCGCTCATCTCTAGTTTTAACTAATGATGTTTTCTACTTGCTGAGACTAATGATCATATCAGCGTCTGTCACCTATTTACTTAGTTTTAAATATTCAAGGATAAAAATATGTGGCACACATGGCCATGAAAATTATATTGTTTTTTTTTTTTTTTTGGCTTTAACCCTTTGAGGTCCGAACTTTTTCTGCCGAAGCGACTTTTTGTATTTTCATAAAAAAATACCCGAATAATAGTTACCTAAAAAATTTGGCCCCCCATGTCCTTTCCTTGCCCCTTATTTTGCATGGGAAATACAGTTGCCTCTGGGTTGAATGAGAATGTTTTACCGAAAAAAATTAATTAAAAAGTATGATGGTTTATTTAAGTATTTTTTATTTAAAAGTGCTTTACATGGTATTCACCAAAACAGTCACGTAATGAAGTTAATCAAAGGAATACATTGCATATAGTACAAAATACTTTTATGCGGCTATATTTGCGTTGGCTAGCGCAATGGACGCATCGTTTCCATTCTTCACGTTTTTCCATCTTATGGAAAGATTAAGGCTGCTTTAAAGAACTACTTCTACTTCTGGTTGCTTCTGGGAATCTGTGCGGTCTTGAACACAAATCACTAATCAATTCTTTGCTAAAGCTGCCCGAAAATCAATCGAAATCACGTTTCTCTTAAAGCTATTAGCCGACATGAGTTTGCTATATATCACGTAGCTGTTATGAACGAATATAAAACAGCCATTTGCTTCTGCGATCATACTCATAATAAACCTTTTTTGATCCATCAGATATACACCACCTATTCCCTTGTTGTAATGCTGGACAACTAACGGGCAATCTATATCAATTTTACCTGCTTGTCCTGCAACACGCCGTTGGGTCAATGAAATTTGAAGCCAGGTAAACAGCGCGATTATCCATCCATTTTACTACGGATATACTATCGCATGTAAAATAGCTTATGTCCCCACGATCATATTTTTATCGGCCGGAAACTGCTTTGGCTTATGCTTTCTATTACTATGAACTGTGCCGCATTCCATTATCTCATTTTTTCTGTAAAATGTCCAGCAAGTTAATGCTAGTAAAAAAGTTATCGCAGTAAACTTCAACGCCTTTCTGTGATTTATAATACTCCGGATTTTGTATCCACGGTTATTGACATCAGCCTGCTCATTGTCAGAAAAGTGCAGATTAGAAGTGATTTCCTCAACGAGGAACGAGGCCGCGTCAGATGTCTGCAATTTGAGCTTGATGAAATGTCGGATCTGTAGACCAATACATTCGAATACTGGGTAGTTTAACTAGACTCATACGTACAATCAGACCCATATAAGCTTTGAACTCTTCGACGGTCAATGTGAAAATCCGACCTTTTTGCATGGCATATAGGTTGGACTGCTCTACTATCATTATACACATTTCTGAGACCAAATATATATTGTATTAAAAGAAACTAGCATTTTTGCTTGCAAAAACTTACCTCCAAAGTTAAAAACAGCACTGAATACATCATACGCTGGCAGCATTTCCTCATGTGTATTTAAAATTGGTTTAAGTATTTGCGATATTTGATATGTGGAATTCTCCTGGCATCCGATGAAAACAGGGGCTTTATAGGAAAGCGTCTTTTTGAACCTGAAAGTCTTCTCGGGTGGTAAAAAAGTGCTGGATTCTCTATTATTACTACAGCATTTAAAGCGGATGATACTCGCTCATCCTCTAAAGCAACTTGTATCGGTTTACGACCAACGCGGGATTTTTTAATTATAGGAGATTTTATGGGCTTAGTGCTTTCTATAACTACTTCTATGGGTTCATCCTCTTGGATTTCCAAAGAGTCATTTTCGAGGAAAACAATGTCCTCTTCATCCATATATGTAGCAGCTTCTTCGTCATTGTCACTGGTGTCGCAAAGCAAAAGTTGCTCAATTTCATCCGAATTAAGGAAAAAAAACGATCACGGACGGGTGCACTCATTTAAAATTTTATACTTTTATCACTTCAAATAAGAATACACTATAAAAATTAGCACTCGAAATACTATTATAATACACTGTCAAATCGGAATGCACGAAACACGTCTGCTCTAATTGGATTCAAATAAGTAATAAATGAAAACAAGCAAACAAGCAGCGCAGAAAAAACTTGCAGCTTGAAACAATAACAAACAAAATACGTTTTGTTCAATCTGGTTTCATCATTAACAGTCAAAACCAAACATGCTTCAAAACGAAGTAAAACAATATACACATACAAACATGCAATGGTACAAATAAAATAATATTTTGATTGCACTTAGTTGCGTTTCAACCCAGAGGCAAATATGCTTGCAAAACAAGTTTGCCCCAAAAATATACCCGAGTTTAAGCCAGATGCGCCCTAAGCTCTTTCCACAGCACCCCCTAAAATAAGAAGATTTTTTGACCAACTATGAAGCCACCTAGCGAGCAAATTGGGCAAGATAGGAACATAACACCTATTACATTTTTGTTGACCCAACCCTCCGCTACACCACACTTTGGAATATATTTATCCTACCTTTTATGTGAACAATTATATGAAGCAAAAACCCCTGGGCAAGCATGTTTGCCGCCAGTCGTCAAAGGGTTTACTAATGTTGTTTTCTACTTGCTGAGACTAATGATCATATAAGTGTCTGTCTTCTATTAGAGGCCTGCACAGATGCATTTGAACACACAATCAAGACATCGCACATTTTTTAAATGGTGTACTGAAGTATGATCGCGACAAACAAATACTGTAGAAATAAAACACAAACACTTTCTTGTGTGTATTTGAAAAATGTCTTGGTATCTTAGTATGTCTTGAAAACAACAAGATGTCTTGAAATGTTTCAAGACGTCTTGGTCATTTTAAGATGTCTTAAAACATTTGTTGAGTAAATTATGAAGACAGCATTGCAATATGCATATGTTTATTAGACGCGAGTGGAATAAAACACACAAGAGCAAATTGTATTTTTGCTATTTTTGTCTTTTATTGTTGATTAAAATTGGATTAATTATAGAACATAATCCACTGTTACTTTAGTTTTTTTATTTAAAATTTATTTAGTACAAAATGTGTGCATATAAACATTCATTTTTATTGAAACTTAGATTTTATATTTATTTATTATTAAGCATTTACAGTGATTTAATGTATAAAGAGATTATCATACATATTTTAGATCTTATACATATGTATATACACATGCGGTTTTTTAAGAGGAAAAAAATTAAAAAATTGCTTGTTTATTTTTATAAAACTTCATTTCATTGCTTTCTTAAAGTAAAAAGTAAAACATAATAAATAAGTTAATGTTACCATTACACGTTAAGAAAAATGCTTAAAATTAATCATCTTTGTTTTAAAAAGTTGCCGTTTATTTAGTATTACTGTGTAGATACATCATATATTTAAAAGTTTTGGAGCTTGATGACATATTCGTCCTAGCAACTGAAAACACTCTTTCAGATGCTGCACTACTAGCTGGAGTGGCCAATATCTTGCCACTTAACCTATGTATATAGTATAGGAAATTGCGTTTGCTGTAAATGCCACCAATTAATTACGTCAAAATTATCTTTAAATGGAATGTTTAAATTTTGGTACATTTGTATTCCTTCAGTTACCTTATCTTCGGCACTTAAGTTTGATGCAGGCGTAAAAAAGTTTTTAAAATACAATGAGTTAATTGTTTTATTAGATGATGGCGATTCTTTATTTGGTTTATTGTTTTCATTTCGCCAATATCTCTTTAGTTCCTCTATACATTCAGACTTTATAAGATTTTTGTCTTGTTCAGAAAATTGTAACAATTTATTAGTAGGTGGAAAAAGAAAATGTGCAATTTTGTGTAACGTAGTAAGTTTGGAAAAGACAGTTGTTTGTAAATGATGGTACAATATTTCTTTAAATCGTCTCATAACTTCAATTTCGTCGTTTTCAGGTTTGCAGCTGTCCATTAACCCACTGATATATGCATAAACGAGATGTAATGTTGTATATTTTTCACCTTCTAATGTTTTAGATGCCTTTGACGTAGCTAATATTAATTTTTTCAATCCTTTGCAGCTCATTTTTACGCTGAAGTACGTTACTAATATCCATCCAATTTGTTTCCACAGATTCAAACAGATAATACAACGTGTTCCACCTAGCCGGACAAAGGCTCTTTAAGGAATTACTTAAATTGCAATTTTCTCCAGACTTTTTAAAATACTTGACTAGTTTTGAGCATAAATTGCATAGTTCTGACACTTCTTCTACTTGCTTTATAGCCTTTTCTATCACGTTATTAATAAGATGGTTTATACAGTTTATCTGTGGATATGCATTTAAAGCAGCCATTATATTCGAACCCCTATCAGTAACCATGACTGCTTCTTCCAGTTTGCAGTTATACTTGTATAGCAAGTTTTCGATTTTTGACCGTATAATATCACCTAAAAAGAAATGTAAAATATAAAATAAATAAGACAATTTTAATTGTTCTATAACAAAATAAGAAAATAAATAAATATTAACAATTTTAACTAACTTGTACATCTTGCTCCATCCTTGGAATTGAGGCCCAGCAATCTTGAAAATAATTGACCGTTTTTTATGTAGTGGATAGTTAACGAAATATAACTTTTTCGCAAATAGTTATCGGTACATATATCTGACGTCAATCCGTATCCATTTTTGCAATGTGATACGATTTCATTTTTGACATTGACGAAAACGGTCTCATATTTTTTTCGATATTTCGTGATATTGTAGTAGGGTGCGGCAGTAAGCTTTAGATATCAACATTTGTCCCATACTTTGCTCCAACTGAAACCAAAAACTCAGGGTATTGTTTGAGCCCACTGTCCTCTACAAAGTGGAAAGGTCGACAATTTTCAATACACCATTTTGAAAGGAGTTTTTGTGCTTCCTTCTTTATTTCCATGTTTACTGGTATTCTCGAAACATTAGCTTCCTTAATAGCGACATAACATTTATGCTTTACTAAATTTGATGTGCTCCTCTGATCATACTTCATCACGGAAAAACAGTTTCCGCAGGCGACTTTTTTTTCTATCTCGATGCCATTATTTTCTATCATTCCGTAAACGTCCCAAACCTTGCTTCTGCCACTTTTTGCAGTAATCTTGAATTTACCGGACAAAATGTTTTCCTTTATAAGGGCACTGTCCATTAATTCATGGGAATCGGATTGCGTTGAACTCTAAATGAGGAAACAAAAATAAGAAAGCACTATTAAATAATGTAACATTTTTAAACTCGTTTTTTCTTACCATTATCTCTGTCATATTAAATGTTAAAAATCGTTACTTTTTTAATTTAAATTATGTATGTAAAATTAATATGTATGACAACACCACAGGCTCTTTTAAAAATTGATTAAAAAACTGTTATCGACACTTTCATTTATACAAAGAGAAATTATTGTTTTGACTATCTTACCAACATTTTTATTACTTACTGCCCTTTTATAAATCAGATTTTTTTACGTGTGAAAAAGGATAATAATTGTGGTTTTAAAAAATCTGTTTTACAAAAAACCATTTCGAGAATGTCTATAGACCAAAAAAAAACAGGTAAATGTTTCATTTACAATAACAATTTTGAAATTTTAAGATAAATCAGGTCAATTTGGATGTACAAAATAATGTAATTAGTAATTGTGGTTGTTAAAACTACACAAATTTGGGAATGTCCCTAAATAAAAACAGGTACTAGAATAGGTAGTAGTTAAATAATTGAAAGTGAAAATGTTTTCAAATGTGATGTAAAAAGGGTAATAACTGCGGTTGTAAAAAATCTGTTAAAATTGCATTTGGAAATGTAAAAAGGTAAAATAATACTTATGTATGAATTTCTGCAATAAAAAATATTGACGTTTTCCATATTATAAATAGATCTAGGTAGTTATTGAACACTAAAAATCAAAATGCTTTAATTAAAAACTCTTCTATGCAAATTTCAATTTAAAAACAACAAAATTTAGTAAACTTTTATGGCCGCATTCAAGAAGAAATAGTTATTATTTAAAAATAATACCTATATGAAAATTTGTTTAACATACATATATTAGATAATTACTTTTAGATAACCTAATAGTTCATTTGATTATAACTTTATATAACTTTTATTAAAATCAGTGCCCGTTTAAAAATTTTATATTTTTATTTCCGTCTTCAATAAAACAATTGTATATCTACAAAATTAAGAAAACAATACTTGAACATATGAATAATATAAATTAATTTAAAATAAATTTAAACTTAACATAATCGCACTGGCCTGTACAACGCATCCAATCGTTCATATAATACACACATAAGAACAAAGAAGTATTTAAAAAACACACAAATTACAAGTGAAGATGTTGGTTGTCAGTTGTATTTTTTCAAATACTTGGACCATTTGAAATTTTTTTCTACTGTCACGAAATGTCTTGTTACGAACAAATACTGTCGTGACAGTATTTGAAAATAATCTTATACACGAACATCTCTATTAACTTCGTGGTACGAACAGTATACGACAGTATTTTATGTTGTTGTAATTTAATCATAAGGGTGCGTTTGATGTTTAAATACATTTGTGCAGACCTCTATCTTCTATTTACTTAGTTACAAATATTCAAAGCTAAGGATGCGTGCTACGCATGGCCTTGAAAACACAATCCTTACTGATAAAATAGTTATTACGGAATTAGCGATAGAAAATGAAAACGAACTTTATTGTTAGTATATAAGCTGAAACATTGATAAATAAAATTAGTGTGTTACAAACATTCAAAGTATAAAGATAGTTTTATTTAAAACCTTTATAGTTTTATTTAAA
The DNA here is from genome assembly GCA_937654795.1 of Cistogaster globosa. Taxonomy (NCBI): domain Eukaryota; kingdom Metazoa; phylum Arthropoda; class Insecta; order Diptera; family Tachinidae; genus Cistogaster; species Cistogaster globosa. The sequence continues at coordinate 97,142,623 of OW569403.1, read as the reverse complement.
ATCTTTAAACAGGTTCCCACTATGAATTGAAATGAAATGTATGAAATCTGCCATAAGCTTCGCGAAACGACTGTCATATGGTAAAATATTAGGGTACGTTCACTATACGACTGAGAAGGTTATTTTACAAGTCGCCTATTTTATCGCGTCAATCCGAATTCATCAAGAAAGGGATTTAAAGGTAATAAAGAACTTTTTGATAGCAAGGGCAAACGATTTTTGTACTCCTCAGCGTAATGGACTATCTAAGCAATAATCGCCTTTGCCATTTTAAGCTCAACACTAGACACGAAATTATTTTCATAATTTAAGTGACCTTTATGGATCGGATGTGTTAAGTGAAGAAATCGCAACATGTAAGCTATGACGCACATAACCCTGCTCCGTGATGTGAACCTTTCTAAAATATCCTCAAACTTTGAAAAATTTTATGCATTCACTTTTACCATTTGACTTTCGATACCAGGTCCGCAGGATTGTCCTCTGAGCGAACATGAAACCAATTGTGGTTTCCAGTATTCACCTGAATGCGACAAACCCTATTTGCGCCAAAGGTGGTCCAAGCACAAGGAGGTTTGCGAAGCCTAGCCAGCACAATCGTAGAATCTGTCCAACAATAAACACGCTCAATAGCTATTTAGATTTACCTAAGGATATTTTTCAACAATTCTGATGCCAAAACTGCTCCGCATATTTCAGGGCTATGTAACGAAACTGATTTTAGTGGTGCTACTTTCGTCTTAGAAGATAATAAGTAAGTACGAATTTCTCTACTTGATGACTCAGTTTGGATATAAATTACCCCCGCGTATGCCTCCTACCGAGGCATCTGAAAAAATATATAGTTCGGCAGCTGAGTCTTTATAATAGTTCACCAATCTTGACACTTGAATGAAGTTATCTTGGTGAAAAAATCCAAGAAATATTAACCATTCCTTTTCCATAGAAAGTGATAATACGTTATCCCAACCGTTACTATCAAACCAAATGCGTTGCATAATTATCGTCGCTGTGACAATTACCGGGCTTAACCAACCAACTGGATCAAAAAATCTGGCTATGGTTGATAATAATTCCCTTTAAAAAAAAAGAATTTATCTTCTTGAGTTTTCCACGAGATCCCTAAAGTTTTTAAACAACTAGACTCTTCAAACGTCAAAACCTTTGCATCCACTAAGTGATCTGAAGGCAATCCATTCAAAATAGATCTCTCATTCGATGTCCACTTCCTTAGCTCAAAACCGGGAGATTACAATGTAGCAATCAACTGATCCCTGGCCAACAAAGCACCTGAAACCTCAGGCGATCCACACAAAACATCATCGACGTACATACCTTTCCTTAAAATTTCTGACGTTAGGGAAATTTAATCTCACAATCATCAGCTAATTGCAGCAAATTCCTAATTGCCAAATAGTGTGCGCAATTTAATCCAAAAGTTACAGTCTGTAACTCATAATCAATCATCAATCCATCAGATGATTGATTATGTCGATGCGGATGTCGACCTATAAAGGATTCTTTAAAAATGGGTATGAGAAGAATGGACCCGAATCTGCCTACACATTTTCGAGATATCGCAATTAAACACAAACTTGAATAATCGCCGAAACAGTATCAAATTAACGATTTCAAAAAGGCCAACTTTTGCTTTACGAGTATATGTTCTGAAACTCACGCGCATGGCGCAATAAAACTTGGTGACTGCATAAGCTTCTACGTGTATTTTGTTTTGTAAAAACTTTTGAGCTGTTAAAAACGTCTGGCAATATGTGTGTATGCATTTCAATATATTTTTAGTGGCTTTTTTATTTTTTACATATATATACACACATATTGTCAGACGTTTTTGACAACTCAATAAGTATTCACAAAAACAAAATACACGTTAAGGCTAACACATATGTTGACCGCATGATTTGATGCAATTACCTGTTCAATGCGTTTTGGTTTTTTTTTTCAAACGTCTCTTCGAAAAAAAACATAGATTTGACGGTGCAAAATTTTAAAAACAAAAGAAAATAAAAAAAAATACCAGCAGCCTTCTTGCTTAGTTTAATTTATTCAAATAAACAATAAATTAAACAAATAAGAGTGCTATCATGGCACAAGGATACCAGGTGTCTGCATTCGCTTTTACGTGTATTTTGTATATATATGCAGTACCAAATTTTTTTATTTTTTAATTCTCTGACAGCCCAATATTTGCTTTTTTGATTGGAGTTACTTCACTAAACTTTATTTACATAGATAGTTAAGGGTATATAAGATTCGGCATAGCTGAATATATCACTCAAGGTGAATCTAACAGGTGACTTCATTAGATCATGCGGTCAACATATATTTTAGCTTTTACGTGTATTTTGTTTTTGTAAAATCTTGTTAAGCTGTCAAAACCGTCTGACAATATGTGTGTAGGTATTTAAATTTATTTTTAGTAGCTTGCTTATTGTTCACAAATTCATACACACATATTGCCAAATATTTTTATTTTTAATTTTGTTGAGGTCAAATCAGAGTCAGCTTCTGAAATAAGCGGTTGCAGAGAGATATAAATAATTGTATTTCAGCGCTTTGTTTACACTAAATTGATATAGGAAATTGGGATTCGATTTTTATTTTTCTGTGCTCTATAAAATTACCGAATTTGACTTTGTCGTTATGGGAGCAGTCAATTATTGACAAGACAGAAATTCGAAAATGGGAAGATATGGATGTCTTTCTTACATCTCGTTTTCAATCTTTAGAAACTGTTTCTGGTATAAAAGCGAATCCCACAGTTTATAGCGCAAAACCCAGCTCTAGGCGACACTCCCTCTCAACAAATATTTCCCATTCTCAAGGTAGTGGTTTACAAAGTAAGAAAGATTATTTTTCTAATAAAAGAGTAAGAACTTATCAGGCAAAAGTGGTAAAAAGATCATTTTCAAGTTGTTCAAATGACCTTTTGTTACTAATTTGCCCAAAATTTCTGGGAATGAACCCTGGTGAAAGATTTTTAGTCGTAAAATGGTGTAATTTGTGCATAAATTGTCTTAGTGAGGGACATAAACTGAGCTCCTGTAAAAGCACCTTCAGTTATTTCGCGTGCAAAATGAAACATCATTCATTGCTGCATAGAGAGGTTGTAAATGACAGCCAAAATGAGTCAGACAGCATTACACAATGCGACGGTTCAAAACTGCTTTCCTGTTACCTTGCGACAAGTTATACTGGTGACTGCTGTTGTCAACATAGCTTATCATGGTGAAATATTTTGTGCAAGAGCGCTCATTGATTCGGGATCACAGGCAACTTTTATTTCCGGAAGTTTGCAGCGAAAACTCAACTTACCAGTTAGCCGAATTAGAGCTCAAGTTGCGGGTTTAAATAATGCTTTGCAGGTTCGGTACAGAAAATTTTTCTTTTAAGTTGAGCTCTCGATTTAACAGTCACCTAAGGCTAAATGTAGAAGGTTTGGTACTGCCTAAATTGACGGGAAATATGCCAACTGAGTCAGTTAATATCTCCCAATTGTCATCGTTAGTAGGTTTGAATTTAGCTGATCCAAATTTTGCGAAAAGCGGTAGAGTCGATTTGCTCATTGGTGCTGAAATTTATTCTAAAATTATGAGAGATGGAGTAAGGCGAAACATTCTTGGCAATTTGATAGCTCAGGAAACTGCATTTGGGTGGATTTTGACTAGTGCTCTTGCTGATTGTGAAAAGAGATCATTTACCACCTCTGTTTCGTATCACACGGAGGTGGGCCTAGATAAACAGCTGGAGAAATTTTGGGTCTGGAAGAACCTCCAAGGGTATCTAAAACAATACCTGAGGAGAAATATTGTAAAAAGCATTATAGAAACACTGCAAAACGCAATTTGGATGGTCGTTATGTAGTTTCTTTGCCGTTAAAGCCGCAATATTTAGTTAATAGTGGCCTCGGATTTTCTCGGGAAAAGACATAACGACAGTTATTTAGAAATAAGGTTTCTCTTCTAAAGAAACCTGCTCTCAAAGCAACTTATGATAGTGTTCTTACTAAATATGAAACTCTAAATCACATGGTTCAGGTTCAGCGATGTGATTCAGATTTTTTGGGAACGTTTTATTTACCACATCATGCGGCTTTTAAGCCTGAAAGTTTATCTACAAAAGTCCGCGTAGTTTTTAATGCCACAAGCCGTTCGTCTTCAGGTTTAAGTCTTAACGATATTTTGTTTACTGGACCTGTTTTAAAAAATGACTTAATTTTGTTGCTGATTAGATGGCGGTTTTTTCATTACGTTTTTAATGGCGATATCGAGAAGATGCATCGCCAAATTTTGGTGAAACCAGAACAGACAAAATTTTGAGGTATTGTTTTTCGCAATCATCCAACGGATGATTTAAAGGATTTTGAGCTACAAATTATCACTTTTGAGATAAATTGCGCACCATATTTAGCGATTAGGACGTTGCACCAACTGGCAAGTAATGTTGAGGAAAAATGGCCGCTGGCTTCAAAAATTGTGCGTCGCATGATGTATGTAGATGATGCTTTGGGAGGCACGCATGATATTTCTTTGGCCATTGCAGCTCGTGATCATTTATTATTTCTGTCATCAGCTGATTTCTCGATGAAAAAATGGACCACAAAAGATGAACGTATTTTGAAAGATTTACCCGTTGACTTTTTTTTTGAATCGCAATTTTCTGGAAATTAACGACGACAGTAACACCAAAACATTGGGCATACGATGGAATGCTAAGATTGATGAATTTTATTTTAAAACTTCTCCTATTCCAGCAAAGGAAAATTTTACAAAGCGAGAAGTCTTGTCTATCATCGCAAAACTTTTTGATCCAGCTGGATGGCTAGGGCCGATAATTGTAGTTGCAAAAATATTGATGCAACAAATTTGAAACGAGAAAACAGACTGGATGCAATTTATAGATAATTATAGCAGTATTGATAAAATAAAAATTTGCCGATGAATAGGGTTTACATCTTCCAGTAATGTAGAACTTTATTGTTTTTCTGACGCCTCGGAATAGGCATATGGCGCTTGCGTATATGTACGGCTTTGAGACAAGAATGGCATTATTTATTTCCATTTATTGTTAGCTAAGTCTAGGGTAGCTCCTTTAAAAACTATTTCTCTGCCGCGGTTAGAACTGTATGGCGCTTATCTTTAAGCGGATTTAATAAATACCATAAAAGTGATTTTAAATTTGATGAAGACCGTACAAAACTTAAGCTTGGAGCGATTCGATGATTGTTCTGGCTTGGCTTTAGAAACCGTCGAGTACATGGACAACCTTTTTGGCCAACAGGGTATCAAAAATTTTTGAAAAAATTGACAAAAATAGCTGGAGACACGTTTGTTCGAAGGACAACCCTGCTGACTTGATAAGTAGGGGTGTGCAGCCGCAGGATTTGGTCAAAAACCAGCTTTGGTAGCATGGACCTTCTTGGCTCTGTTCTTCTTCTGATCGATGGGATAATGCTTCTATCTGCGATTTCGGGACCAAGGAAAAAGAGCGTAAACATTAAGTATTTTTTGTATACTTCAAATCGTTTTATGATTTATTAAAAATTTTTTTCCTCTTATTCGCGAGCTTTGCGTGTTTTGGCATTTGTAGTAAGATTCTTTGGGTCCAGAAATTTCTTCAGCGGAGATTCAGTAAGTAAAAGAGAAACTGATAATCGTATCTCAAAAAGCTTGTTTTGCTACAGAGTATTATAAATTGTCCAATGATCAGCCAATATTAGAAGGAAAATTGGTAAACTTGCCTCCCTTTCTTGACAAAAAAGAGCGTTTGACAAACGCTCAAAATTTAACGTTTCCTATAGTGTTGCACCCAAGTTGCCAGTTTTCCAAATTGTTTGTTGCATGGTGGAAATCAGTTAATGTTAAGAGTTCAACGTACTGAATTTTTTATTCCACATGCTAAAAATCTAATCAAGACGGTAATAGGTCGTTGTAAAATTTGCACTTTGCAGAAATGGGCAACGCAGTCAAATTATGGCAATCACGGCAAAACAGTTTGCGTAAGACAAACGGAGAAATGTTTGCAGATTTTAAGAGGAAATCACGGCAACAGCGAGACAGTAGAAACGTATGCCACTGTTAGAAGACGATTTAAAATCGTAACGCCGTCAAAATCGCTTGACGGAAGAATTGCGGATGAGCTTCCCGGTTTTCAATTGGCGGACCTTCAATTTTTCGTGTCAGCACCAGTCCATATTAAGTTCGGATGCGATGTTTACTCCAAAATTATAAAAAATGGTGTATCTGGTGGCTCGTTAGGAAAGCCACTAGCGCAGTTTTCCATTTTCGGATACTTGATATCTGGATCATGTACTCCATAAACGTGGTACGAAAGTGTATGCTAATTTTTTTGTTTGTTTTTTTTTAGCCACATAATCATGATACTTGGACTAAATTCACAAAATGGATGAATGGACTCTGGTGCTAAACTAATTCTTTAAATAAATTTTTTTGTAATTAATAAATGAAAATGAAATCTCCGAACTACGTGATTAGAATCTTGAAGAATATCCCTTAGCTTTTGCATTTCTTTTTTTTTTTTTCTTTGCTTTCTTTTTCTTACTAGATAGAATTTTGGCTTGGATTCAGAGCGCAGTACTGCAAGGCGGCCGGGATATTGATGTCTGAACATTAAAGGTTCCCAAACCTGACTCATGGCTTGGTAGACGTCTAAGGGGCGCTGTGATCATCATCGATTTTCTAAATTACCTTTTTTCGTTAAGATATTAGGTTTGTTCATTTACTTAAAACTGTTACGAATTTGTAACAATTGTTACTGGAAAGTGTTCATTAACCCAAAAAATTTGCAACGAGTGTAAACAGAGAGTAAAAAAATGAGATACAAAAAATATCTTGCAAATTCTTACTAGTAAAATTTTTACTTGCAAGAATTAGCCAAACAGCTGTTTCTTACTTTTGTTTACAAAATAATTTACGTTAAAAATGCCTTATAAAAGAAATTTTTGTAACATTAAAGAAAATACAAGTATTTGACAATTAAAAGAATATAAAAATAATATTATTTTGTAATTTTTCTTTAATTTAGCTATGGAAGTACAAATCAAAGTATTGTAAAACAACAGAAATTAGGTTTAGACTCTTCGAGGTTTGCAGGTGTTTGTATTGTTTTTAGAATTAAAAGTAAAAAAGCCAGTGATGAAACATTTAATGCAATGTACTTTTTTCGGTACAATTGAAAGAAGAGTTGTACAATTCTTATGTATAATTATAAATAAGTTATATCTATTTATGTTAAAACTATTTTTAATATAAATGTTTTTACATCTAAATTACAATAAGAATGGTTATTAGAACCAACTGTAGAAAAAAAATTCTATACATGATGAGCTTAAACATCATAAACGCGTTTGCAAATTACCAAATATTTAAAAGGATATTTAAAACATTTTACATATTTTTGTTATTTGGTACTTGGAGTATTATTTTAAATTTTTTCTGTGTGGTTATCAGTTTGCTGGCTTTCAGTGGGATTTGTTTTATACTCTAGTACATTTGCTTTGAAAATAGTACTATTTTGTGTGCATACCGTACAGTTTTTACGTCTTACATATCATTCTCGAAGACACAACAATTTTCTTTGCTAATTTTTGCTAGTAAAGCGTTCATTTACTTTTTTTTTTTGAGAGCAAAAATTCTTTCTTACTCTCTCATTGCAAGTTTCTGCTAATAAAGTAAATGAACAGAACTATTTATTAAAAAAAAAAATACTTGCTTTTTGTGCTCGAAAAAAATAAAAATCTTATTGTCGTTCGCGCCATTAAAAATTTGGTTTTTATTAAAAATTAATTGTATAGTTTTTTTGATACAACATATTTTAAACTTTAATAAAATAAAGAAAAGTTGATTTGTAACTTCTCCCTTTTCTTAGTTTGAAAAAAATTTAAATTCTTGTGTTTCTTTTTTTTTTTTAAATAAAGTGCTAGTGCTTGTGGTTCCATTTTTTTTTTGTGTTTGGTGAAGACAGCCGTTTTGAAGCCATCCTCATCAACCCCCACATTTTTATTCATATAAACGGAATGATTTAAAAGTTAAGGCCTATAACTTTATTGCCGCCGAAACGAATAAAAAAAATAAAATCATTTGTACATCTTGCTGAAAAACTTGCTTTGAAATTGCATGCAGCCTACGTCACAGCTTTAAATTATTGAGAATTTTAACAAGCAGTATGTGTAATTTTCTTAAATGAGAATTGAACAAAAACTTAACAGTGTGACTGCAGTGTCAGAGAAAATTTCAGTCTATTGGATATTCCAATCGAATAAATATTTATTAATTTAAAAATTTAACACAAAGCAAAAAATATTTTGGCATTTTTATTTGACTACCGACTAAACATTTAACCGCACTAGTACTCATATATTTTCGAACATCAAAAAGAACCAAATCGCCAGTACTGAAGAAAAAACCAACACAAACAATTGATTAAACAAAGAACATTATTATTTAACACTTTAATTGTCTAAAAATAAAAATAGTTTTTGACAAAAAATAAAAGAAAACATATTAATTTTTATTTGTGTATAATTTTATTGCTGTTTTAAAGTTTATTTTAAGTGAAATTCACAACTTCACTTGAAGTCACCAAATTTCTTGCGGTTGTGCACTACAACACATTTCATGCAATTTTTAATTCGCATCGCAAGTTTTAAGAGATTTGCGATTGTCAGAACATGCCTGTATAATTCACGTGTTTTTATTGGTTTTTTTCTTAAAATATCAAATGAAAATAAATTAAAAGTATTCTTTTTATAAAAAACTAAAAATCACAAAGCAAATAATAAAATTTCTTGCAATAGAAAGTATCGGCAGGCATTTAGCTGACTGGTTTAAAATCACATAAATTGTAAAAGTAATCACATAAATTGTAAAAAAATTGGAAATATGCGAAACTTTAAAAGCACCATAAAATTCACATCTAAGTAATTTTAAAATAGATTTCAGTTGTTAAATTGAACATTTTTCGCTACATACCCGATTCCTTTAACAAACCATATTTCCCTTTTCATTACATGTGCTGTTACGCATATTACAGCGACTGCAAATTTTTGCATCAACCCAATAGAAAGAAAACTTTGTTAATTTCTTCGATTATAAAAAACGTTTAAATAAATTTAGATTTTCAATATATACTTTTTATTTACTTATTTATGCGAAATATGGTAGGTTTATAAATTTTGTATAGATTATTTATTCCATTCGCAAATATGTAGATATTAACTTATTGTTTTATCTATCTCCTTTGTTAAGTACCAGGTAACTAAAACTACCAGCTGATCTATTGTAAATTAAGCACAAGAAGCAAGAAACAGGTTTAATTCCTAGTTTGTGGTTTTAATATAAATTTAAAAACAAAATAATACCCATATTGATATTAAAAAAAATAAAATTTCAGAGGCCCGTAACTCGGAAAATATAGTGTTTACTTATGTTTTGTGCATTTTCGGTTTAAAATGGAATTTAGAATTTTTTATTGCAAGTAGAATTTTTTGCAAAAATTAAAATTTTTGGTGAAAATTTCGTGAAAAAAAATTTTTGGTAAAATTGTAATCGTTTAATGAAATTCCAATATTTTAGTAATCTGTGATATTGCACACTGAAGATATTTAGGGTGAAGTTTAGTTGCTTATGTATCCCCTTGGCGTCTGCTCTGCCCTCTCCTTCATTAAAGAATCAATTGATATATAAGCGCGAAAGGCAAAGCTCCTAGAAAGCTGAACGTTCGCTGAAAGGAATATTCTGAAGATGTCTGGTATTTGGTTTTCAGTTGAAATTGTGCAATTATAATATAAAAATTGACTCAAAAGTTTAAAGTTTTTTTTGGCGAATATGGGGTTTTCAGAAAACTTTTGCATTGTTAATTGCAGAGTAAGTATTTGCACACTCTTTCGTTGCTCTTTATTTAAAGCGGATGCGCAAGGAGCGGAGCAGAAAAAAGGAGCAATGAAATGCGCAAAGCGTATGCTCTTTTATTTTTTTGCTCTTTGCGCAAGAGCAATGAATTTGATTGTCAGACTCTTTGCGCTGACTATTGAGCAAAAAGAGCGCGCATTACGCATGCTCTTTTTTACATCAACAGTAGTTTGATTGAATTTATTCGTTACAAAAACAATTTTTTAAGACAAGCTTTTTTAAGATTTAACTAAATGTGCATTTTTAGGAATCTTAATACGAGATATTTGGGGGTGTCATAGAATCCAAGTCGGTTTTGGTTTTCTTTGGAATTGAAATCCAATATTGGATTCATTTGGTGTCATGAAAACATCTTGGTTTTGCCTTTTTCGAACAACCATAAAACCAATAATCGAATCAGCTGTTTTGCGTACTTGTTGATGTTTATATTTTTAATGTAATTTTTTAGTAAATTGTAGTACTCCTGTTAAAATATTATGTAAAACGTTTTTTTTTTCAATAAAAAGATTTGTAAGGTAAATAATAAACTAAGATAAGATAAAAAATATAAAATGTCTTACGCCCTTGCAGCTTTTTTGTTATTGGAAGAAGAAAACACAAGAGAAGAAAAATTTTAAGGGATTGCGTAAGTAAATTTGTATGTCGTAGCATATATATATATATATATATATATATATATATATATATATATATATATGAGGTCAGAAATGTATATATATTTTCGGTTGATTTCATATATTTAAAAATAAAAAAACATTAACAATTTTATATGTTTTTGAAGTTATTCACAAAGCGCCGCTAGATTGGGTATTTCGGCCACTGTGCAATGGTTGAATCTTGTATTGCAAAAGTGTTGAGTACATCAAGAAAAGCCTCTTTATTTAAACTATAATATCCTTGGAAACTGTAATATAACTTTATATATATGGATTTCATACGACAGGTTCAGAGAACACAAACACTGGGAACACCGCAAGAGTTTTTTTTCGACCAGCCAACCTTGGCCTCTATAGTAACTGGCGTACACGTAGAACTTATAAAAAAAAGGATTGGTTAATTTTTGCGCACAACGGCATGTGGGTATGCAGTTAACATAGAGGCTTTTCGCATATATGCCTGGGAAACAGCAAAAATATTTGTTTCCGAACATCCTTGATTTTATATGTCTCCATCTGTACATAAAATATTAATTCATGGAACAGATATAATTGAAAAATTGTCGCTACCAATAGGAATGATGTCAGAAGAGGCACTTGAGAAAGAAATAAAGATCTTCGAACACAATGGAAGACTGCACGCTCTATTGGTTTCGTTTGATCCCTTTATAACTTCAAAATCTAAAAGCACCTCAAAATACTCCAAGAACACATTAGAATTGATGATGGGGTCAAGCAGTTTCTTTTGAGTATTTAATTCGGAAAGCTTGAATGGCGCATGTTTTTGTCTGTAAAATGAGCCCTTCATTATTAACATACAATGAATACTAGACTTGTGTAGTTCATAAACGAACTAGTTTATTTAAACGATTCCATCGATTGAACTAAGTAAGCTAGTTCATACTTTAAAGTAAACCTAGTTCATTTTTGAACTATACTTTGTATTTTAACTACCAGACAAGATAAACTAGAATCCACGTCTTTTTTTCTTGTTGACTATTTCCGAGATGAAATTAGTGCTGCCACATATTTAATTTACATTCGTTATGACAATGGTTACAAACTATATCGCGCGAAAAGCTTAGCATTTGGTTGAAACAAAGGGTGTGATGAGTACGCCTAACCCAAAACTGGGAAGTCCAATTTCGCCCGTGACAAGCAGTTTAGTAACATCCTTTTATGAATCCGATGACGTCAGCAGGTGTATAACCGGACAGAAAGATTTCGTGTCTGTTTTTGAAAATGGTACTAAAGTGAGGAAAAATAAAATACTTTTGCTTGGAAACTTAAGAGAAATGTACACCTTATTCAAGGAACGACATGATGGAATAAAAATAGGTATTTCCAAGTTTTGCCAACTTCGTCCGAGGAATATAATTCTAGCAAATGCGAGTGGATCTCATAACGTGTGTGTTTGTACGAAGCATCAAAATGTGAAGCTGATGGTTGATGCTATAAATTTAAAAAAATTAACTGCTGGTGTTCCGAATTATCAGCTTGAATGTTACAAATATTGTTTGAAACAAATGACATGCATTCCATCTTCTTCAAAGTGTCACCTACGTAAATGTAACAAGTGTCCAGGAATTGAAAATTTAAAAGCAAAACTAAATCAATCACTAGCGCAAAATGATATTGATGAAATAACATATAAACAATGGGTAAGTGTAGATAGGGATAATTTGAAGACCATGATTAGCCAAGCTGACGTTTTTGTGGATTCCCTATGTGAAAACCTTGAAATTCTACTACCTCATTCATTTATTGCAAAACAGCAGGCAGCATATCTGAGCGAAAGAAAATCAAATTTGGAAGAAAATTACTATATAGCAGTTTGCGATTTTTCAGAAAATGCTTCTTTTACTATTCAGAATGCAGCCCAGGGATTTCACTGGAACAACTCCCAGGCCACTTAATACCCAATTGCTATTTATTTCAAATCAGATGAAAAAACACAACATACAAACTTCATAATAATATCTGATTGTCCTGTACACGATTCTGTAGCTGTTCACCTGTTCCATCGCCACCTGAATGTATTTTTGAGAAAAAGGTTTAAAACAACCCCGAAGAAAATCACGTATTTTTCAGACGGTAGTGCTGCCCAGTTTAAAAATAAAAAGAACATTATCAATTTATGTTATCATATGTAAGATTTTGGTGACGGTCTTGGAGGTACCGTAAAGAGAGAGGCACGTCGAGCTAGTTTACAGCGTTCATTACAAGGTCAAATAACTACTCCAAAACAATTATATGAATGGTGCCTGCAAAATCTTTTTTCGAATAGCGCATGTTTTTGTCTGTAAAATGCGCCCTTCATTATTAACGTACAATGAATACTTTTCGAGATATTAAAAATTGTGTTAAGGCATCTGAGTGCATTTTTATTGATTTTTGCGAACTTGAAATGGCCATAATTCTGAAAGTACGAGAGCTAGGACACTGAAAGTTGGCAAACGCTATTATTATGGTTAACTTTCCCTTCGTACCAAATTTTATCCATTCGAAATCGGTGCAGTCAACTCATTGGTTGATTTCATATGTGTTTACCCTATATTGAAATACAACCAATTCATAAAATTTTTAAATTTGTTTATTTTTTTAAGTATATGGGTATTTCCATATAATAGACATTATGCAAAATATAAATAAAATTAATATTGTTAGAATATTTTTCATTAAACGAGCAAATGTTTTTAAATAAAGTTTACTCCTTCATTTTTTACAATTTAAAATAAAATAAGAAATAAATAAAAACCATTCAGAGTCGGAGCTTTCCGAATTAAATACTCAAAAGAAACTGCTTGACCTTATCATCAATTTTAATGTGTTTTTTGGAGTATTTTGAAGTGCTTTTAGATTTTGAAGTTATAAAGGGATCAAACGAAACCAATAGAGCGTGCAGTCTTCCATTGTGTTCGAAGATCTTTATTTCTTTCCTCAAGTGCCACTTCTGACATCATTCCTATTGGTAGCGACACTTTTTCAATTATATCTGTTCCATGAATTAATATTTTATGTACAGATGGAGACATATAAAATCAAGGATATTCGGAAACAAATATTTTTGCTGTTTCCCAGGCATATATGCGAAAAGCCTCTATGTTAACTGCATACCCACATGCCGTTGTGTGCAAAAACTAACCAATCCTTTTTTTATAAGTTCTACGTATACGCCAGCTACTATAGAGGCCAGGGTGGCTGGTCGAAAAAAAACTCTTGCGGTGTTCCCAGTGTTTGTATTCTCTGAACCTGTCGTATGAATGTCCACCAAAACACCCATTTTTTTCTCTTAGTGCAAGTTGAATTTTTCTTTTGGTTTGTTGAACAATTTCTTTATTTTCTCCACGAATTTGCCAATTTTTTATCGATATTCTGTAGGCGATTTAAATTATAGACTCGGAGCACCGTATCCAAGCATGAAGTGTCGACAATCCATATTCGTACAATTGCTTTTGTGCCTGCCTCAATTGAACTAAATTTAGATTGCTCATCAATTTTGGTGTCTCCCACAAATTCCGCAAGCCAGTGATGATGATTTCGCTATGGCGTTAAACACTCATCGATCATGGTCAAATAAAATTCGTGTGTTACTGCAAAAAAAAACTAAATTTTGTCGGCAGAATTTGTGCGATTTCTCTTTTAACATTTTCTATCTCAGCCCAAACTAAATCCGCTGACTCTTTTTCAAAAATTATTTTAATGGGTCTGCAAAACCGAGTTGAAGATGGCCGGTTATTTTGACATAGTATTGCGGACCCTGTTTTAATTTGTAAAGGAACGCTACATACAGGAAATAAATGCTCAATTGTTCCAGTATCGGAAATACTGAAACGTTGACGGTAAGTAGTGCCCACTGCTCCCATCACAGCCCCATTTAAAAATTGCTTTTATGTATCTGTTATTATGGCCTAGTCATGAGATCCTCAAAAGCTGTTGAAAAGCCTTGTATTATACGTGACACAGTATGGTCTACGAGACTTTGCAAGCCAACTTTAGCTAAACGTTCCGTTACGTGTATGTCACAGGGGTGACATTCCATTTTAGTTTTAGTAAAAATATCGTAGCTTGGATAAATATTGCAGTTTCGTTCTTTGGCACCACATTGCATTAGTCTATATGATCTTTTTGACTACCCACCATCAATATAAAGAGCTAAAGCTTCCTCAGGTGTATACGGAATAGGGGTTTTTGATTCAGAGTCTACAAATTTAATCATTTTTTAGCTATTGCAGATTCTGAACATAACTTTGAAACAACCTGTGTGGCGCTTCTTTTTCCAACCTTATAAAGACCCACACTTGCCGCTACCATTAACTCTTCGTTCGGTATTTCATTGGCAAGTGATGCAATTTTTTTCTTTTGATTTTTGCTTGTGCACTCTGAACATGGGTTTTCTTTATGTTGAGCAACGGCTGGATTAGGAAAAATTATATCTTTCTTCAACCACATCTTATTTCGCTCTTCGAACACCGAAAAAATTCTATGACTTTTTGTCCACTTTTGTACAAGTTTGCTAATGAAATTTCTTCATTGTTTTTGAATTTGTTGGTATTGTTCTTCGTTATATTTCAAGCGATCAATGACATTAGAAAATATATGATTTTGAATCATAAAAAATTTTTTTGTTCGCACTGGTTCACCATGCCATATTAAAAAAGGGTACGCTTAGATTCCATAGTACCATAAATAATCCTGCTGATTATTTATGGTACTCCATTAGCCGCGCTACATACTCTTCGCTTAATAAAATATTTTATAATAGTTATTTACACAAAATGAAATATAATTTAAAACGCAATCCAAAAACATTTTTCAAATTTGTTGATCAAAAAAAGAAAACGGATGGATTTCCTTCCTCTTTAAAGTTTCAACTAACTGAATCCAGTGATGAAATCGTTATAAGCAATTTATTCGCCGATTTTTTCTCAACCATTTACTCAAATGCAGATTATGACGAATCTTTTAAGTATCCATTTAATATCGCTAAAACTCATACAATTAATATACCATTTATTGATATTTCAAGAATCTATAATGAATTAAAAAATCTTAAGTTCTCATTTAACTGTGGGCCTGATAAAATCCCGAGCAATATATTGATAAATTGTGCTGATAGTATTTCTATCCCTTTGGAAATTTTGTTTAACATGTCAATAAAAAATGGTAATTTTCCCGAAATATGGAAGGAGTCCTTTATTATTTAAAGATCTTCGAACACAATGGAAGACTGCACGCTCTATTGGTTTCGTTTGATCCCTTTATAACTTCAAAATCTAAAAGCACCTCAAAATACTCCAAAAACACATTAGAATTGATGATGGGGTCAAGCAGTTTCTTTTGAGTATTTAATTCGGAAAGCTTGAATGGCGCATGTTTTTGTCTGTAAAATGAGCCCTTCATTACAGGGAGTCCACACCTGATGAATTTATATCTTGATGAAAGTCAAATTTATAGCATGATGAAAATTCATCTTGTGTAGACTATATTTATTAGTATTATATCATCGTTATGATATAATCATCAGAGCTCATAGACTAATAAATTCATCATGATATGAAAAGTCATTTTATATGTAATTTTATTTTTGACGTATAATTTTTTTTAATAAAATTTTGAATTATTATAGCTTATGCATTTTTTATTAAATTATTATTATGAAAACCAACCTAAAGTTCAAAAAATAACAATTGGACAGAATTATTTGGACATATTGCCTTTACAATAATCAATAAAGAATTATTCATCATAATATTAAATCATCAACGTCTACCCGTTTGAAGTGATATTAATATAAATTTGACAATTGTTCTGCTGGCGTTTTATTAGGCATTATGATGAAAATTTGTCTCGTGTGGACATAGTGTTATTAACATACAATGAATACTAGACTTGTGTAGTTCATAAACGAACTAGTTTATTTAAACGATTCCATCGATTGAACTAAGTAAGCTAGTTCATACTTTAAAGTAAACCTAGTTCATTTTTGAACTATACTTTGTATTTTAACTACCAGACAAGATAAACTAGAATCCACGTCTTTTTTTCTTGTTGACTATTTCCGAGATGAAATTAGTGCTGCCACATATTTAATTTACATTCGTTATGACAATGGTTACAAACTATATCGCGCGAAAAGTTTAGCATTTGGTTGAAACAAAGGGTGTGATGAGTACGCCTAACCCAAAACTGGGAAGTCCAATTTCGCCAGTGACAAGCAGTTTAGTAACATCCTTTTATGAATCCGATGACGTCAGCAGGTGTATAACCGGACAGAAAGATTTCGTGTCTGTTTTTGAAAATGGTACTAAAGTGAGGAAAAATAAAATACTTTTGCTTGGAAACTTAAGAGAAATGTACACCTTATTCAAGGAACGACATGATGGAATAAAAATAGGTATTTCCAAGTTTTGCCAACTTCGTCCGAGGAATATAATTCTAGCAATGCGAGTGGATCTCATAACGTGTGTGTTTGTACGAAGCATCAAAATGTGAAGCTGATGGTTGATGCTATAAATTTAAAAAAATTAACTGCTGGTGTTCCGAATTATCAGCTTGAATGTTACAAATATTGTTTGAAACAAATGACATGCATTCCATCTTCTTCAAAGTGTCACCTACGTAAATGTAACAAGTGTCCAGGAATTGAAAATTTAAAAGCAAAACTAAATCAATCACTAGCGCAAAATGATATTGATGAAATAACATATAAACAATGGGTAAGTGTAGATAGGGATAATTTGAAGACCATGATTAGCCAAGCTGACGTTTTTGTGGATTCCCTATGTGAAAACCTTGAAATTCTACTACCTCATTCATTTATTGCAAAACAGCAGGCAGCATATCTGAGCGAAAGAAAATCAAATTTGGAAGAAAATTACTATATAGCAGTTTGCGATTTTTCAGAAAATGCTTCTTTTACTATTCAGAATGCAGCCCAGGGATTTCACTGGAACAACTCCCAGGCCACTTAATACCCAATTGCTATTTATTTCAAATCAGATGAAAAAACACAACATACAAACTTCATAATAATATCTGATTGTCCTGTACACGATTCTGTAGCTGTTCACCTGTTCCATCGCCACCTGAATGTATTTTTGAGAAAAAGGTTTAAAACAACCCCGAAGAAAATCACGTATTTTTCAGACGGTAGTGCTGCCCAGTTTAAAAATAAAAAGAACATTATCAATTTATGTTATCATATGTAAGATTTTGGTGACGGTCTTGGAGGTACCGTAAAGAGAGAGGCACGTCGAGCTAGTTTACAGCGTTCATTACAAGGTCAAATAACTACTCCAAAACAATTATATGAATGGTGCCTGCAAAATCTTTTTTCGAATAGCGCATGTTTTTGTCTGTAAAATGCGCCCTTCATTATTAACGTACAATGAATACTTTTCGAGATATTAAAAATTGTGTTAAGGCATCTGAGTGCATTTTTATTGATTTTTGCGAACTTGAAATGGCCATAATTCTGAAAGTACGAGAGCTAGGACACTGAAAGTTGGCAAACGCTATTATTATGGTTAACTTTCCCTTCGTACCAAATTTTATCCATTCGAAATCGGTGCGGTCAACTCATTGGTTGATTTCATATGTGTTTACCCTATATTGAAATACAACCAATTCATAAAATTTTTAAATTTGTTTATTTTTTTAAGTATATGGGTATTTCCATATAATAGACATTATGCAAAATATAAATAAAATTAATATTCTTAGAATATTTTTCATTAAACGAGCAAATGTTTTTAAATAAAGTTTACTCCTTCATTTTTTACAATTTAAAATAAAATAAGAAATAAATAAAAACCATTCAGAGTCGGAGCTTTCCGAATTAAATACTCAAAAGAAACTGCTTGACCTCATCATCAATTTTAATGTGTTTTTTGGAGTATTTTGAAGTGCTTTTAGATTTTGAAGTTATAAAGGGATCAAACGAAACCCATAGAGCGTGCAGTCTTCCATTGTGTTCGAAGATCTTTATTTCTTTCCTCAAGTGCCACTTCTGACATCATTCCTATTGGTAGCGACACTTTTTCAATTATATCTGTTCCATGAATTAATATTTTATGTACAGATGGAGACATATAAAATCAAGGATATTCGGAAACAAATATTTTTGCTGTTTCCCAGGCATATATGCGAAAAGCCTCTATGTTAACTGCATACCCACATGCCGTTGTGTGCAAAAACTAACCAATCCTTTTTTTATAAGTTCTACGTGTACGCCAGCTACTATAGAGGCCAAGGGTGGCTGGTCGAAAAAAAACTCTTGCGGTGTTCCCAGTGTTTGTATTCTCTGAACCTGTCGTATGAATGTCCACCAAAACACCCATTTTTTCTCTTAGTGCAAGTTGTGCCTGCCTCAATTGAACGAAATTTAGATTGCTCATCAATTTTGGTGTCTCCCACAAATTCCGCAAGCCAGTGATGATGATTTCGCTATGGCGTTAAACACTCATCGATCATGGTCAAATAAAATTCGTGTGTTACTGCAAAAAAAAACTAAATTTTGTCGGCAGAATTTGTGCGATTTCTCTTTTAACATTTTCTATCTCAGCCCAAACTAAATCCGCTGACTCTTTTTCAAAAATTATTTTAATGGGTCTGCAAAACCGAGTTGAAGATGGCCGGTTATTTTGACATAGTATTGCGGACCCTGTTTTAATTTGTAAAGGAACGCTACATACAGGAAATAAATGCTCAATTGTTCCAGTATCGGAAATACTGAAACGTTGACGGTAAGTAGTGCCCACTGCTCCCATCACAGCCCCATTTAAAAATTGCTTTTATGTATCTGTTATTATGGCCTAGTCATGAGATCCTCAAAAGCTGTTGAAAAGCCTTGTATTATACGTGACACAGTATGGTCTACGAGACTTTGCAAGCCAACTTTAGCTAAACGTTCCGTTACGTGTATGTCACAGGGGTGACATTCCATTTTAGTTTTAGTAAAAATATCGTAGCTTGGATAAATATTGCAGTTTCGTTCTTTGGCACCACATTGCATTAGTCTATATGATCTTTTTGACTACCCACCATCAATATAAAGAGCTAAAGCTTCCTCAGGTGTATACGGAATAGGGGTTTTTGATTCAGAGTCTACAAATTTAATCATTTTTTAGCTATTGCAGATTCTGAACATAACTTTGAAACAACCTGTGTGGCGCTTCTTTTTCCAACCTTATAAAGACCCACACTTGCCGCTACCATTAACTCTTCGTTCGGTATTTCATTGGCAAGTGATGCAATTTTTTTCTTTTGATTTTTGCTTGTGCACTCTGAACATGGGTTTTCTTTATGTTGAGCAACGGCTGGATTAGGAAAAATTATATCTTTCTTCAACCACATCTTATTTCGCTCTTCGAACACCGAAAAAATTCTATGACTTTTTGTCCACTTTTGTACAAGTTTGCTAATGAAATTTCTTCATTGTTTTTGAATTTGTTGGTATTGTTCTTCGTTATATTTCAAGCGATCAATGACATTAGAAAATATATGATTTTGAATCATAAAAAATTTTTTTGTTCGCACTGGTTCACCATGCCATATTAAAAAAGGGTACGCTTAGATTCCATAGTACCATAAATAATCCTGCTGATTATTTATGGTACTCCATTAGCCGCGCTACATACTCTTCGCTTAATAAAATATTTTATAATAGTTATTTACACAAAATGAAATATAATTTAAAACGCAATCCAAAAACATTTTTCAAATTTGTTGATCAAAAAAAGAAAACGGATGGATTTCCTTCCTCTTTAAAGTTTCAACTAACTGAATCCAGTGATGAAATCGTTATAAGCAATTTATTCGCCGATTTTTTCTCAACCATTTACTCAAATGCAGATTATGACGAATCTTTTAAGTATCCATTTAATATCGCTAAAACTCATACAATTAATATACCATTTATTGATATTTCAACAATCTATAATGAATTAAAAAATCTTAAGTTCTCATTTAACTGTGGGCCTGATAAAATCCCGAGCAATATATTGATAAATTGTGCTGATAGTATTTCTATCCCTTTGGAAATTTTGTTTAACATGTCAATAAAAAATGGTAATTTTCCCGAAATATGGAAGGAGTCCTTTATTATTTAAAGATCTTCGAACACAATGGAAGACTGCACGCTCTATTGGTTTCGTTTGATCCCTTTATAACTTCAAAATCTAAAAGCACCTCAAAATACTCCAAAAACACATTAGAATTGATGATGGGGTCAAGCAGTTTCTTTTGAGTATTTAATTCGGAAAGCTTGAATGGCGCATGTTTTTGTCTGTAAAATGAGCCCTTCATTACAGGGAGTCCACACCTGATGAATTTATATCTTGATGAAAGTCAAATTTATAGCATGATGAAAATTCATCTTGTGTAGACTATATTTATTAGTATTATATCATCGTTATGATATAATCATCAGAGCTCATAGACTAATAAATTCATCATGATATGAAAAGTCATTTTATATGTAATTTTATTTTTGACGTATAATTTTTTTTAATAAAATTTTGAATTATTATAGCTTATGCATTTTTTATTAAATTATTATTATGAAAACCAACCTAAAGTTCAAAAAATAACAATTGGACAGAATTATTTGGACATATTGCCTTTACAATAATCAATAAAGAATTATTCATCATAATATTAAATCATCAACGTCTACCCGTTTGAAGTGATATTAATATAAATTTGACAATTGTTCTGCTGGCGTTTTATTAGGCATTATGATGAAAATTTGTCTCGTGTGGACATAGTGTTATTAACATACAATGAATACTAGACTTGTGTAGTTCATAAACGAACTAGTTTATTTAAACGATTCCATCGATTGAACTAAGTAAGCTAGTTCATACTTTAAAGTAAACCTAGTTCATTTTTGAACTATACTTTGTATTTTAACTACCAGACAAGATAAACTAGAATCCACGTCTTTTTTTCTTGTTGACTATTTCCGAGATGAAATTAGTGCTGCCACATATTTAATTTACATTCGTTATGACAATGGTTACAAACTATATCGCGCGAAAAGTTTAGCATTTGGTTGAAACAAAGGGTGTGATGAGTACGCCTAACCCAAAACTGGGAAGTCCAATTTCGCCAGTGACAAGCAGTTTAGTAACATCCTTTTATGAATCCGATGACGTCAGCAGGTGTATAACCGGACAGAAAGATTTCGTGTCTGTTTTTGAAAATGGTACTAAAGTGAGGAAAAATAAAATACTTTTGCTTGGAAACTTAAGAGAAATGTACACCTTATTCAAGGAACGACATGATGGAATAAAAATAGGTATTTCCAAGTTTTGCCAACTTCGTCCGAGGAATATAATTCTAGCAATGCGAGTGGATCTCATAACGTGTGTGTTTGTACGAAGCATCAAAATGTGAAGCTGATGGTTGATGCTATAAATTTAAAAAAATTAACTGCTGGTGTTCCGAATTATCAGCTTGAATGTTACAAATATTGTTTGAAACAAATGACATGCATTCCATCTTCTTCAAAGTGTCACCTACGTAAATGTAACAAGTGTCCAGGAATTGAAAATTTAAAAGCAAAACTATATCAATCACTAGCGCAAAATGATATTGATGAAATAACATATAAACAATGGGTAAGTGTAGATAGGGATAATTTGAAGACCATGATTAGCCAAGCTGACGTTTTTGTGGATTCCCTATGTGAAAACCTTGAAATTCTACTACCTCATTCATTTATTGCAAAACAGCAGGCAGCATATCTGAGCGAAAGAAAATCAAATTTGGAAGAAAATTACTATATAGCAGTTTGCGATTTTTCAGAAAATGCTTCTTTTACTATTCAGAATGCAGCCCAGGGATTTCACTGGAACAACTCCCAGGCCACTTAATACCCAATTGCTATTTATTTCAAATCAGATGAAAAAACACAACATACAAACTTCATAATAATATCTGATTGTCCTGTACACGATTCTGTAGCTGTTCACCTGTTCCATCGCCACCTGAATGTATTTTTGAGAAAAAGGTTTAAAACAACCCCGAAGAAAATCACGTATTTTTCAGACGGTAGTGCTGCCCAGTTTAAAAATAAAAAGAACATTATCAATTTATGTTATCATATGTAAGATTTTGGTGACGGTCTTGGAGGTACCGTAAAGAGAGAGGCACGTCGAGCTAGTTTACAGCGTTCATTACAAGGTCAAATAACTACTCCAAAACAATTATATGAATGGTGCCTGCAAAATCTTTTTTCGAATAGCGCATGTTTTTGTCTGTAAAATGCGCCCTTCATTATTAACGTACAATGAATACTTTTCGAGATATTAAAAATTGTGTTAAGGCATCTGAGTGCATTTTTATTGATTTTTGCGAACTTGAAATGGCCATAATTCTGAAAGTACGAGAGCTAGGACACTGAAAGTTGGCAAACGCTATTATTATGGTTAACTTTCCCTTCGTACCAAATTTTATCCATTCGAAATCGGTGCGGTCAACTCATTGGTTGATTTCATATGTGTTTACCCTATATTGAAATACAACCAATTCATAAAATTTTTAAATTTGTTTATTTTTTTAAGTATATGGGTATTTCCATATAATAGACATTATGCAAAATATAAATAAAATTAATATTCTTAGAATATTTTTCATTAAACGAGCAAATGTTTTTAAATAAAGTTTACTCCTTCATTTTTTACAATTTAAAATAAAATAAGAAATAAATAAAAACCATTCAGAGTCGGAGCTTTCCGAATTAAATACTCAAAAGAAACTGCTTGACCTCATCATCAATTTTAATGTGTTTTTTGGAGTATTTTGAAGTGCTTTTAGATTTTGAAGTTATAAAGGGATCAAACGAAACCCATAGAGCGTGCAGTCTTCCATTGTGTTCGAAGATCTTTATTTCTTTCCTCAAGTGCCACTTCTGACATCATTCCTATTGGTAGCGACACTTTTTCAATTATATCTGTTCCATGAATTAATATTTTATGTACAGATGGAGACATATAAAATCAAGGATATTCGGAAACAAATATTTTTGCTGTTTCCCAGGCATATATGCGAAAAGCCTCTATGTTAACTGCATACCCACATGCCGTTGTGTGCAAAAACTAACCAATCCTTTTTTTATAAGTTCTACGTGTACGCCAGCTACTATAGAGGCCAAGGGTGGCTGGTCGAAAAAAAACTCTTGCGGTGTTCCCAGTGTTTGTATTCTCTGAACCTGTCGTATGAATGTCCACCAAAACACCCATTTTTTCTCTTAGTGCAAGTTGTGCCTGCCTCAATTGAACGAAATTTAGATTGCTCATCAATTTTGGTGTCTCCCACAAATTCCGCAAGCCAGTGATGATGATTTCGCTATGGCGTTAAACACTCATCGATCATGGTCAAATAAAATTCGTGTGTTACTGCAAAAAAAAACTAAATTTTGTCGGCAGAATTTGTGCGATTTCTCTTTTAACATTTTCTATCTCAGCCCAAACTAAATCCGCTGACTCTTTTTCAAAAATTATTTTAATGGGTCTGCAAAACCGAGTTGAAGATGGCCGGTTATTTTGACATAGTATTGCGGACCCTGTTTTAATTTGTAAAGGAACGCTACATACAGGAAATAAATGCTCAATTGTTCCAGTATCGGAAATACTGAAACGTTGACGGTAAGTAGTGCCCACTGCTCCCATCACAGCCCCATTTAAAAATTGCTTTTATGTATCTGTTATTATGGCCTAGTCATGAGATCCTCAAAAGCTGTTGAAAAGCCTTGTATTATACGTGACACAGTATGGTCTACGAGACTTTGCAAGCCAACTTTAGCTAAACGTTCCGTTACGTGTATGTCACTGGGGTGACATTCCATTTTAGTTTTAGTAAAAATATCGTAGCTTGGATAAATATTGCAGTTTCGTTCTTTGGCACCACATTGCATTAGTCTATATGATCTTTTTGACTACCCACCATCAATATAAAGAGCTAAAGCTTCCTCAGGTGTATACGGAATAGGGGTTTTTGATTCAGAGTCTACAAATTTAATCATTTTTTAGCTATTGCAGATTCTGAACATAACTTTGAAACAACCTGTGAGGCGCTTCTTTTTCCAACCTTATAAAGACCCACACTTGCCGCTACCATTAACTCTTCGTTCGGTATTTCATTGGCAAGTGATGCAATTTTTTTCTTTTGATTTTTGCTTGTGCACTCTGAACATGGGTTTTCTTTATGTTGAGCAACGGCTGGATTAGGAAAAATTATATCTTTCTTCAACCACATCTTATTTCGCTCTTCGAACACCGAAAAAATTCTATGACTTTTTGTCCACTTTTGTACAAGTTTGCTAATGAAATTTCTTCATTGTTTTTGAATTTGTTGGTATTGTTCTTCGTTATTTCAAGCGATCAATGACATTAGAAAATATATGATTTTGAATCATAAAAAATTTTTTTGTTCGCACTGGTTCACCATGCCATATTAAAAAAGGGTACGCTTAGATTCTGCCATTGTAACTAAAAATCAAAAAAAATCAAAACTTAGCAAAATCTTGCAGCCCATATTTGAAACTTACACAGATAACCCATTTAAACAAACTACGCAAATAGTTAACCGAATCCGATTGAATCCAACCGAAAACAATGTGTAAGAAAAATGTTGGTCCTTCTTGGAATAATAAACAATTATCTTACGCTAAAAATAGGAAGAACAAACTATATAAAAAATTCAAACTGTCTGGTAATCCTGCTGATTATTTATGGTACTCCATTAGCCGCGCTACATACTCTTCGCTTAATAAAATATTTTATAATAGTTATTTACACAAAATGAAATATAATTTAAAACGCATTCCAAAAACATTTTTCAAATTTGTTAATCAAAAAAAAGAAAACGGATGGATTTTCTTCCTCTTTAAAGTTTCAACTAACTGAATCCAGTGATGAAATCGTTATAAGCAATTTATTCGCCGATTTTTTCTCAACCATTTACTCAAATGCAGATTATGACGAATCTTTTAAGTATCCATTTAATATCGCTAAAACTCATACAATTAATATACCATTTATTGATATTTCAACAATCTATAATGAATTAAAAAATCTTAAGTTCTCATTTAACTGTGGGCCTGATAAAATCCCGAGCAATATATTCATAAATTGTGCTGATAGTATTTCTATCCCTTTGGAAATTTTGTTTAACATGTCAATAAAAAATGGTAATTTTCCCGAAATATGGAAGGAGTCCTTTATTATTCCTTTGTTTAAATCAGGAAACAAGTCTGATATCTCAAATTACCGTGGTATTGCAAAATTAAGTACTATACCAAAATTATTTGAAAAAATTATCACCGAACATTTATGCTTTCATACATCAAATTTTATATCCCCTTATCAGCATGGATTTCGAAAGAGATGCTCTACTACGACAAACCTTTTACATTTTTCAACGATTATACATCGTGGATTCCTGCAAACACAACAAACTGACGTGATTTACACTGATTTCAGCAAGGCATTTGATAAAGTCAACCATATGCTCCTGAAGATAAAACTGGAATTAATTGGTTTTAGCGATTTAAGTGTCAAATGGATATACTCCTACCTAACAAATAGAAAACAAATCGTCCGTTTTAATAACTCCTGTTCTAGATGCATAGATGTTCTATCTGGGGTACCACAGGGAAGCCACCTTGGGCCGCTTCTTTTTTCGTTATTCGTTAATGACTTGCCTGATGTCATTCATTCATCCAACATTTTGATGTATGCCGACGACGTAAAAATTTTTCTTAGTTACAGTCAAATAATTGACCAGCAATACCTCCAAGATGACCTTAATTCGCTTCACAACTGGAGTAAAATAAACCTTATGGAGCTAAATTTAAAGAAATGCAAATATATGTGCTTTGCTAGAAAGAAACCAATACATGCACGCTATGTTATCGATGACTATCAGCTGGAAGAAGTTGATAAAATATTAGATCTTGGATTGTTACTTGATTCCAAACTCAATTTTATTTCACATATAAATTTGACAGCAAACAAAGCTAGAGGTGTACTGGGATTTGTAAAACGTTGGGCTAAAGAGTTTGATGATCCATACATTACTAAAAGCCTTTATATGTCGCTTGTCAGGCCTATTCTGGAATATGGATCCATAATTTGGGACCCTATATATAAGAAATATTCAGATATTCTCGAATCTGTTCAAAAACAGTTCTTGCTTTTTTGTCTCCGTGGACTGAACTTTAACCCATTGGACTTACCTGCCTATTCAACTAGACTTTCTCTTATTAAGTTACCAACTCTAAGGAGTCGCAGAACAGTTCTAAATATTTCGTTCATTTTCGGCGTGATTAATGGCGATATTTCTTCTCATTTACTTATTAATAGAATTAATTTAAATGTTCCACAACGCCCTACACGAAATTTTATCCCTTTAGCAGTAGAATTCTTTCGGGCTAATTATGCTAATGCGGATCCATTTAGAAGAATTTGTGCTGACTTTAATAAATATTATAAGTTTATTGATTTTAATTTGTCATTAAACTTAATTAAAAATAATATATTAGTTCATTTAAATAATTAACTTGTGAAAATTTTTATTTTTTGTAATGTTTCTTATTATTGTATGTATGTTTAATTTAAGCTAATTTTTTATGTTATGTAATGTTTTCTTTTTTTATCATGTACGTATGTTAATTTTAAGCAAAGTTATATGTTGTACTTAAATTAAAATGTCTGTAAGGATTTAAATGTCCGTAGACAATGAAATAAATAAATAAATAAATAAATAAATAAATAAATAAAAATAAATACTTTTATTCCACACAAAATAAGATTTCATATCTAAAAACACTTTTACAAGGGACCAATTTTTTTTTACCAATTTTAAGCACTAAAACAATCACAAATCAATTTATTTTTATTTAATACATACCTTTTAAGTAAAATAAAATCACAAATGTTATTTATTGAATTATACACGCGTTCTTGAGTTTTAATGTGGATTTATTGAAATGTAAGGATGTAATAAAGAATAGAACAAAACATAAGAATAATGAAAAAGCATTTAACAATTCATGGATGATTAACAGAGTAGTAAGTAACAGGGTTGTAATTGATCTGCTTCGTTGCTCTAACACCTCCCCTCGAAGTAGAGAGACTACAAGCTGCTCTGTTCTTAAATGAGTAAACTCAGATTTCTCGAACACCAGTTATGTTTCATTTTGCTTAGACCTTTTGTAAGCATGTTCCTGGGCATTTTTTCAGTTGACAAATATTTAAGAGTTATGATGCGGTTGCGAATGCAATCGCGTACAAAATAGTGACGAATGTCGATATGTTTCGTACGAGAGTTATAAGCGAAACCTTTTATTAGTTTTCCTGCACTTTGGCTATCGTTGAATAAAGTAACTTCTTCGTTAGTTATACAAATGTCATTGAGCATGTCTCTAATATAAATAGCCTCTTTCGCAGATTCGGCTATTGCTAAATATTCGGCCTCGGTGCTTGATAGCGCAACTGTTTTTTGCTTACGCGCCTCCCAACTTATGGCAGCACCTCCCAATACGAATGCGTAGCCTGTATACGATCGGCGATCTTCGATATTTCCCCCCAGTCTGCGCCAACGACTCCGTATAGTTGCAGGTTAGTTTTATTATAACAAAGTGCATAATTGATTGTTCCTCGTATATATTGTAAAATCCGTTTGGCTGTAATCCAGTGGTCTTCATTGTAGTTAGAATTAAATTGGCTCATTTAGTTGACAGCAAAAGCAATATCCGGGCATGTTGTAACTGCCAAATACATCAACGCTCCTATAAGCCGCTGATAAGGATATTTCGACATCACCTTCTCATCTTTAACTTGGGGACAAACCACTTTGCAACATGTCTCAATTGGAGTTGATGTGGGCTTGCAATCTGTCATACCAAAGCGTTCTAAAATGGCTTCTGCGTAATAACGTTGTGACAAGAAAACTGTATTTGTTTCTAAGTTTTGGTGAAAGTCAATTCCCAAACAACGTTTAACTATACCGATATCTTTCATATCAAAAATTTGTGATAATTGCAATTTGACTTTGTTCAACCATTCAGGTTTATTCGATGCCAACAATATATCATCTACATATGTATATTAAAATAAGTAAAATTTTATAGTCTTCCTTTTTTGAAAATAAGCAAGGATCCTTTTTAGTTGCTTTCAGAACTAACTTTTTAAGTTGCTTTGTTAGTTTATGATACCACATTAATCCTGATTGACGTAAGCCATACAATGCTTTCTTAATAAGACATACAGGGTTTTTAATGCAAGAAATATTATTAAACCATTTACCTGCTGTAACTGCTATGTTTGGTTTGTGTCACTTAATTTTTTCTGAACCAATAGACTGACTCGGAATTTCGATAAATACACTTTCTTCAAGTTCGCCGTTCAGATAGGCTGTAATAACATCCATTTGATGAATCTCTAGCTTCAGTTCCGCAGATAGTGCTGCTAAGAGTCTTATTGATGAAGATCGAGCAACAGGGGAATACGGTTCATGAAAATCTTCTCCTGGACGTTGGGCATAGCCTTTTGCTACGAGACGTGCCTTCTTTCTGCCGTATTCTTTCGTACAAACCACTAATCTGCTGCCAATTACTTTTCTTTGGTGCGGCCTCTCAACTATTTCCAATGTGTTGTTACGTATATGCGCTAAATACTCGTCTTCAATTGCCGCTGTCCAACTATCTGCATCTTCTGCTTCCATGGCTTGACTGTATGTATCTAGATCAGATGGTGTTGTCAAAAATACGAGCTCACACTCTTCAAAGTTCTTATCTTCAGATTGAGCTTGTGGTTCAACACCAGATTCACTTTCTTCATCCTTAGTTGAATGAAATAATTACTTGGGTCTACCGCGAGTACCTAGCCTTTGCAATTTCGGACGACCTCTTCAGCGTTTTTCGCTTTTTTCTTCAAAAATAGGTTCGCTTTCTTCCGTTTTAGTTTCTGTCTGTTCAAAATTCTTTTCGATTTCAATTTCTACACTGCCATGTTCAAAGTTATAAAAATCTTCATACGCATTATTCAAACCATTTTCGTTGATGAATTTTACATCTCGACTAATCACAACGTCTCTCCTTTTCTTAGACCACATACGATATGCCTTTGATTCTGAAG
This sequence comes from Cistogaster globosa, assembly GCA_937654795.1. NCBI lineage: Eukaryota > Metazoa > Arthropoda > Insecta > Diptera > Tachinidae > Cistogaster > Cistogaster globosa. The sequence goes on along the minus strand of OW569403.1, from coordinate 97,112,875 downwards.
AATATCCAACGAATATACAAAGTTCTGAACGTGGGTCGAATTTACCCTTATTAATACTTTTGTTCAACACATAACCTTTACAACCTTATATTTTCATGTGCATTACTGACGGTTTTTTATTTGTCCACAGTTTGTAAGGAATTTCTCCATTTGCTTTTGTAATACATCTATTTCGGATATATATTTGCAACGTTTTTGTTTTTTGGGAAACTTGAGCACGTTTGTTTCTGACTTAAACACACTTCACATGTTGATAATTTCAGTTCTGGATTAAATTTCAGTCCATAAATTTCACAATTTTTTGCCATATCTTTAAGATCCCTTTCATTTAAATGGCCCATTTTAAAATGCAATAAGTCGAGTTCGTTTTTTGCTTGAACAAATTTCGCGGCGTTTTCACTGTTTTTTACAAAGTATAAATTGCCTGTTCTTTCAGCACGAAGATAAACATTTTTATTTTGATCAATTATTACTGCTTCGTTTTTACGAAAAATAACCTCAAAACCACTATCTGTTATTTTTGACATGGATAACAAATTTGAACGTAAATCGGGTACATATAAAACGTTTTTTAATTTTAAATTTGTATCATATTCGCGGTCACTAAACGAAAGCTCAACGCTTCCAATACCATTAATTGTTGTATATTTATCGTTTGCTAGATTTAGCATTTTACAGGTTTCAGACAGATTGTTAAAATTTTGAATATCTGCACTCATATGTGATGTGCACCCACTATCTACACACCATTTCATATTTTCACTCGGACACAAAAATACCGATTCTTTGGCTGTAAAGCATACGTTTTGTTTTTTGTTATTATCTTCAACGTTTTGAACACTTTGAAAATGTCTGTTTTTAATTTTACAATTTCTTGGAAAATTACCGATTTTGCCACGCGCCATTGTTTTGATTTTACTTGTTTCATATTTTGTTTTCATTTTTTATCTTCTTTTGATTTTCTCGATTCGAATTCTTCTAGAATTTTCACACGAAGCATCTCTGGCTTTGGAAGTTCGTCACGTGTTTCTAGCGCACACCGAAAAGTCCCATAGGAATCGGGAAGGCTATACAAAAGCAAAATGGCAAGAAGTTCGTCGCCTATTTCTACACCAATTTCTTTTAATTTTGCAACAGCGTCAAAAAAATCATTTAAATGTTTATACACCTTATGTTTCCCGCATACGCGACAGCGCCACTCGTTTTAATAGTGTTGCTTTTCGGGCAGGCCCCTTTGACTGATATGTCGGTTCTAACCTTTCTCTTGCTGTATTACACTCTTTTATTAAACTTAATTCAGATGGGCTCATTGCAAACATAATGTCTGCAGCAGCCTTTTGATCTTGCTTTTTCCAAGCGTTTTCTGCTGTAATTTCAGTAGGACACTTAATACTTTTATCAACGTACGACCACAAATCATTTTTAATTAGAATGGGAGCATTTGCATTTTCTACGTATCATAGTTTTCCGCGTTCAGTGGTTCTATACGCACGACACCGGCCATACTTTATCTGTATTATTTTTTTATCACTTAAGTCACTGTTTAGAACTTATTTATTCTTTTCAGTATTTTTATTTTAATAACACACGAGCTTTTCATTCTTTGCCTTTTTACTGGGCCCATAACCTATTGAATTACACACGCGTTCTTGAGTTTTAATGTGGATTTATTGAAATGTAAGGATGTAATAAAGAATAAAACATAAGAATAATGAAAAAGCATTTAACAATTCATGGATGATTTACAGAGTAGTAAGTAACAGGGTTGTAGTTGATCTGCTTCGTTGCTCTCACATTATTAAAAAGTTAAATATTTAAATTTTGGCTGTCAACAAAACTGCACTTGAAAAAAGCTTAAAAATAATTACTGCACCTGTTGAAACATGTGTTAAGTTTGAATGATCACAGCTGTGCGAATATTAGGAACAAAACAAAAAAGAAAACAGAAAAAAGTCCGTTAAACTATATATTTTCAAATAAAAAAATAAAGTTTGCCGAAAGTTGAATTTTAAAATTTCGCTAAAACGCCGCTATATTAGGCATTTCAGCCACTGAAGGATCCTATCAGCAATCTGTTGGAAAAGATTCCAGTATAAGTTTGGCACGAAGTACCATTTCGACAATTTTAGGTGTTGTCAATAGGGCTCTCGAGCATTGCAGTTGTCCACAATGAGTAAAGCTTGACATGTACTACAACGAGAAATGCAAATCAAGAGACTATTTCTACAGTAAGTTCAGAATCCCGTCAATAATTGGTTGCATTGATAGGACTTATGTACATATGTAAAGATAATTAAACCTTATATTGACGAGCATTTATACTTCAATTAAAAAGGGTACTTCAGTAAGTAAATTTAATATAATTTAAATTTAGATTTGTGATGGCGATCTGAAAATTCGGGCGGTGGATGCACGGTATCCCGGCTACATCCATGGCGCTTTCACTTGGAATAAAGGCAGCGCAAGACGGTATTTTCTTAGACAGTACGAGCCAGGCGTACCTTTTTCCACGCACTAAGATCTTTTGGGGAGGACCAGCACTATTTGGTGATTCAGTCAACGGTTGTCAAAGGGAATCAACACTTGGTTTATCACGTTTAGTGAAGCCATTTGCCAAATCTGGATACTTTTGAATAAACTCTATGATAATAGTCTTGCGTTCTATTTTTATATTTGTCCGTTTTTCAATAAGTTATTAAATTGTATACATTTTTTTCCAAAAAATAATATAATTTACTACATATTTCTATAAAAAAAAACTAAGATTAAGAAAACAATAAAAGCACGCTTAATAATTCTGTCAGTAATCAGCTACTTGTTTATTTCCAATACAAAAACTGATAACATTGGTTTCTGTGACACCTAAAACAGACAATACTTCCAATTCGAACATAAAACCGATAACATTGGTTTCTATGACACCAAATCGATTTTTTTATTGATTTTAAATCCAAATCCAATAACATTGGATTCTATGACACCCACGATTCTTGAGAAAATTATAGTTAAATCTTTGTTAAAATACATACATTTATAAATACGTAAGCGAATTATATACTTAAGTATTTTAGCTTACTATGAATTCGAATTAATTGAATTTAAAATATTAACACTGTCTGCATATAATTTAAATTACTGTTGTCATACCTTTCGGTGAAGACCGTCGTCACTGGCTGTTTATTTAGTACGATTGGCGAGCGCTTTCGATTAAAAGACATCATTTTCAAGCCGCGTTTTGATTAGTACTGGTTAGATAGTGTAACGTGTTTGTTGCATAGATAGTGGTGGGTACAGGTAGTTTTGTCCGTTAGGATGGTGTCTATTTAAAAATGGTATTATGCAGGTAGATTGCCTGATATCTGTCATCTTTATTGAAGGTATATAATTTTAATATTTCTGTCTTTTATTATTAGGTAGGTAAGTGTGACCATCTGTGGGTGTTTTGCGTTTGTAAGTTTGTTTTAATAGTTTAAGTGGTGTAAAAATTGTGTCCGAGGTTGTATTTACCTGTTCGTTAATAATATCTCCGTTAAACGTTCGTGTTTTGTATATTTCCATGTTTTCAAGAATGTCCAGTCTTCGTCCTTTTTTACTAGGATGTATTAACGTCATGCATTCATCTATTTCCCTTGGCTCGTGTTCATGTGTGTTAAGGTGTATTGCGAAGTTAGAGTCTTCTCTTTTCCGTTTATATGATCGTATGTGTTCTGTGAACCTTGTTTTTAATGTTCGTCCAGTTTGTCCTATGTATGTATGGTTGCAGGTGCAAGTAAGTCTGTATACTCCGCTGGTGTTAAATTTATCGATTATTTCTGTTGATGTCTTGAGATTGTTGCGTAGAGTGTTGCTCGTCTGTAGTGCTGTCTGTAAACCTTCTTTTTGAAATAGGTTAGTTAATCTATATATTTCTGGTCCTGTGTAAGTAAAAATGTGTCGTCGTGTTGTATCGATTGTCTCCTTGTTTTCTTTCTTCTTGTTTTTAGAGTTGTATTGTCTAAGTAGTTTGTCGATAGTAGTGCAGTTGTAACCGTTTTTAGCTATAGTGTAAATTGTGTCCAGTTCTTTGTTATATTTGTTGACAACGTTGACAACGCAGAAGAAATTCTAACGGATTTAAACACAATAGCTAAAAATAATGGTTACAACTGCACTACTATCGACAAACTACTTAGACAATACAACACTAAAAACAAGAAGAAAGAAAACAAGGAGACAATCGATACAACACAACGACACATTTTTACTTACACAGGACCAGAAATATATAGATTAACTAACCTATTTCAAAAAGAAGGTTTACAGACAGCACTAAAGACGAGCAACACTCTACGCAACAATCTCAAGACATCAACAGAAATAACCGATAAATTTAACACCAGCGGAGTATACAGACTTACTTGCACCTGCAACCATACATACATAGGACAAACTGGACGAACATTAAAAACAAGGTTCACAGAACACATACGATCATATAAACGGAAAAGAGAAGACTCTAACTTCGCAATACACCTTAACACACATGAACACGAGCCAAGGGAAATAGATGAATGCATGACGTTAATACATCCTAGTAAAAAAGGACGAAGACTGGACATTTTTGAAAACATGGAAATATACAAAACACGAACGTTTAACGGAGATATTATTAACGAACAGGTAAATACAACCTCGGACACAATTTTTACACCACTTAAACTATTAAAACAAACTTACAAACGCAAAACACCCACAGATGGTCACACTTACCTACCTAATAATAAAAGACAGAAATATTAAAATTATATACCTTCAATAAAGATGACAGATATCAGGCAATCTACCTGCATAATACCATTTTTAAATAGACACCATCCTAATGGACAAAACTACCTGTACCCACCACTATCTATGCAACAAACACGTTACACTATCTAACCAGTACTAATCAAAACGCGGCTTGAAAATGATGTCTTTACATCGAAAGCGCTCGCCAATCGTACTAAATAAACAGCCAGTGACGACGGTCTTCACCGAAAGGTATGACAACAGTATTTTATTTACTGGCGGAATAAATCCAATTAACTTAATACCAAATTTAAATTAAGATAATTAAAATTTCATGACGCTTTTAATTCATTTTTTGAACTTGCAATCTTACGCAATCTCACTGAATTGCCAAATTTCTTAAAACATTTAATAGAAAAACTTATGCTAAAAAGAAATCAAATAAGTGTTGTGTAGGAATTTAATGGTTTTTCTCAGCAAAGGGTTCTTTAAATCTCTAAAGGCCGAAGAAATCCACTATATGCAAATTCTGAGAAAGCGAAAAAAGTGTAACAGGTAATATACAAATTCCTTTGGAAATAAGATCTGTAACTCAATGTTTTTTAACCCTTTCAAACATTTACGTATGTAGGTAGATAAAAGGATACTTAGGAACAAACCTTGTTAAATTATGGTTTCATAGAAAAATAAAAAATCAATTTGTTTAAAAATGTTTTTGTTGTCGACGATTTTCAGACTTTTATAAAATTTCAAACCACTGTAAAACAGAAATGCGCATTTTATGCGCTTTTGGCTCTATTTGCTCTTTGCGCAAAAAAGGAACAGAGTGAAAAATGCGTAGCTTTTTTCTATGCAATACCAAGTATGCGCTGCTCTTTGCGTAAAGAGCAAAAAAGAGCGAAGAGTGGCGCCGTGCTGCGTTTTTTCCCACCCTGGTTGATAGTGTTGTTACTTTTTGTGCATTTTCGGTTTTAAGTGAAATTTAAAATTTTTTATTGCAAGAATTTTTTTTTTAATTTTTGGTGAATTTTTCGTAAAAATAAATATTTTTGCTTAAATTTTAAGTTTTTAGTGAAAATTACAATTTTTTTTTATTTCAAAACAAATTTTTTTTACTAATGTTTAATACCCTGTTCTTAATTGAGTCAATTTAATTTGGTGTTCACACATGCTCAACTGACCTTATTCAATTAGCATTTGGCAGCCGAGAAAAAATCATCTTTATTGTAATCGCGAGTTTTTTGTTCGTAAAGTTAAAAAATGGATAAAAATCACTCTTTAAAAAATGTTGGTACTTTAGAATAAAAATATTGAACTACTGCAATTACTGCGATCAAGCTTTGAATCGTTAAAAAAAGAACACAAAAGAATTTAATTGACTCTATTCTGCGTTTCGATTGGAATTGAAATTTTCTCCGTCGGACAATTTTGGTTTTTTGCGTTTCGATTCCGCTTAGTTTCTTTCGATTGTATGTATTCTGCATTACCATCGGAGCTCCGTTTTTTTTTTTTTTTTTTTTTTTGTTAACGGAGGGGTTTCTTTGATTTTTTTTTAGTCAAAAATTGTAAAAATGTAAGTAGAAAATGAGATAAAATGTTCAGTAATGGTTTAAAAAACACTTAAAATAATTTTTCACTAATTTATTCAATTAAATTAATTTTCTTTTGTTTTACATTGTTAATTTTTGTACCCGAATCTGATGTTGTTTTTATGTATTACGGGTCAAAAACAACAGAGCAGTATGAAAAACTGGCAGATGTAATGGCATCTAAAGCAGACATTACATGTGGATACCACCAGCGATCAAAGGAAGAAGCAGCATTCTGAGAGGAAGCTGCAGGAATCCTCAATGCACTAGGTCCTCTAACAAAAAATGCCAGCGCAAAAATTAGTTGCCATAAAAAACTAATTTTTATTTTGTTTTTATATTTATTTAGCAATTTTTTTTTGTTAAACTTCGTCAAGAAATTATTTTTAATTATGTAAACATACAACTTTTTATCAGACGACTCAAGTTTATATAGTTTTTTTTGTTTTCGATTTAGAAACAACTTTTACAACTTTTTACATTAAATTTGACATTTGTTTATGAAAATGATAACAAATTTGCTTATTTTGCTATTTCATTTCGACATTCTACAGTGATGCTATTAACTTTGTAAACATTGTTGGCTTCTTCCTTTTTTTCGATTCCGTTTTTCTCCAGAATACCAATTTACGATCGCAACGGAACTGAATGCAGAGACTTAATCGAAAAGCAGAATAGGGGTGAATAATTCCGCAAATTTTAAGAATACAACAACTACAGCTCCTTGAAATATTAAACCAGAACAGAAATCAAAGGACATTGTTAAATTATAATAAAATAAAAAATAATTTTAATTTGATTTAAATTTTTATTAATTTACCTTTAGCTTCGCTGGCTATTTTCTTTTTATTTGTTTGTTTCAAGGTACATTTATTTTACTTGTAAGAACAACTTTTGACACAAACAATAACTAGCCATATAGGCGAATGACACTAGTAAAATAAATGTTGCATTTCGTATTATATTCAATTAGTGATGCAATTAAGTACTAATTACTCAATTTAATAATTGAGCTCAATTAAGGCCTTAATTACGAAAATTCCTTAATTGCGCAATTAAAGCGTATGTCTGATTAGGGTATAATATTATTGGTAAAAAGTTCTATATAAAATTTTACATAAAAATGTCATCGGCTCTTAATTAGAAACCACAGTTGTGCTAAAGTATTATTTTTACAATTTTATTTTGCAAATACGTATGTTACATTGTTATTGAAAACTTTTTTCAATTATATATTGTAAATGCTTTCTGTGCTTAAGCGTGTACTTCACGTTGCACCTTTTCCCAAGCTGCAATAGGTCCGTGCTCTGGCCTGTATTTGACATTACAGCCGTCCGGCTCTAAGCGATTTTCATTTCGTAGTTCTTCGTACCGTTCACGATCGTACTTAGTAAATCCCCATTTTTTTGAGACATAAATCTAAAAATAAAATTAATTGGAAACGTAAAATAAAGTACATATTTGCCCTTATAAAAATTTCAAATTTTAACTCTTAGCTAATGAATATTAAATACATGTCTGCTTAAAAGCAATAGATAGATAAACTTCAAAAGGTCACGTTAACTTCTTATTATTATATTTTCCATTTTTACGGCCAGTACTTGATCTTGTATTTAAATGTCATTTATCTTTAAGTTCTATTTAAATAGGAAATTCAGTTTTTCAGTACACACTAAAATGCAACTTAAGTGACCAATCATGCTCAATTAAAGTCCGTTTAAATACTACAGTTTTACCATATCGCTTATTTAATAGAACGTCATAACTCAAAAAAATTGATTTCGAGAAAAACGAGTTCAAAGTTTTTAATTCATATGTAGGTCCTATGCACGACATGGCAGTATTTTCGTTCGTATGTGGAGATTATAAGAGATATTAATCTGAATTTTTTTACAATATGAATAACTGTATAGCAAATAATTTTGCATGATTTTCTCAAAAATTTTATTTTTTGAGATATGACTATGTTGCAAAAAAGGAGCGATATAGTTATGGAATTTTGTTGTTGTTGTGCAAAACATAGCATACATTCGTTAATTAAAATAGTTTTTGGTTGTTAAAAAGTTAAGCAAATAAATGAAATAAGTATCGCAGACATTTTTTAACATACTTTAAGTATTTTTAACAAAATTTGCATTTTATTGTGTTAGTTAGCAGCTATTTTTCATAAACTATTTTGATATTTCGTAATGCTGCCATATTTTTATTATAGTTAAATAAGAACGATCATAGATGATTGAAAAACTGAAACTGTATTTAAATACAACCTAAATTTAAATGCCAAATAACTTAATGCGTATTTAAATATGAAGTCAAAAACTGGCCCTTAAGTTTAAAAAATAAGGACTACCATTCGGGGCCTCTTAGAAACGTTTTTAAATTTAATGTATACTATTTAATTCTACAGCGGACATATTTGTATAAATTCGGTGTGAATTCTAAATGTCTGCTTACTGCACTACTATCGACAAACTACTTAGACAATACAACACTAAAAACAAGAAGAAAGAAAACAAGGAGACAATCGATACAACACAACGACACATTTTTACTTACACAGGACCAGAAATATATAGATTAACTAACCTATTTCAAAAAGAAGGTTTACAGACAGCACTAAAGACGAGCAACACTCTACGCAACAATCTCAAGACATCAACAGAAATAACCGATAAATTTAACACCAGCGGAGTATACAGACTTACTTGCACCTGCAACCATACATACATAGGACAAACTGGACGAACATTAAAAACAAGGTTCACAGAACACATACGATCATATAAACGGAAAAGAGAAGACTCTAACTTCGCAATACACCTTAACACACATGAACACGAGCCAAGGGAAATAGATGAATGCATGACGTTAATACATCCTAGTAAAAAAGGACGAAGACTGGACATTTTTGAAAACATGGAAATATACAAAACACGAACGTTTAACGGAGATATTATTAACGAACAGGTAAATACAACCTCGGACACAATTTTTACACCACTTAAACTATTAAAACAAACTTACAAACGCAAAACACCCACAGATGGTCACACTTACCTACCTAATAATAAAAGACAGAAATATTAAAATTATATACCTTCAATAAAGATGACAGATATCAGGCAATCTACCTGCATAATACCATTTTTAAATAGACACCATCCTAATGGACAAAACTACCTGTACCCACCACTATCTATGCAACAAACACGTTACACTATCTAACCAGTACTAATCAAAACGCGGCTTGAAAATGATGTCTTTACATCGAAAGCGCTCGCCAATCGTACTAAATAAACAGCCAGTGACGACGGTCTTCACCGAAAGGTATGACAACAGTATTTTATTTACTGGCGGAATAAATCCAATTAACTTAATACCAAATTTAAATTAAGATAATTAAAATTTCATGACGCTTTTAATTCATTTTTTGAACTTGCAATCTTACGCAATCTCACTGAATTGCCAAATTTCTTAAAACATTTAATAGAAAAACTTATGCTAAAAAGAAATCAAATAAGTGTTGTGTAGGAATTTAATGGTTTTTCTCAGCAAAGGGTTCTTTAAATCTCTAAAGGCCGAAGAAATCCACTATATGCAAATTCTGAGAAAGCGAAAAAAGTGTAACAGGTAATATACAAATTCCTTTGGAAATAAGATCTGTAACTCAATGTTTTTTAACCCTTTCAAACATTTACGTATGTAGGTAGATAAAAGGATACTTAGGAACAAACCTTGTTAAATTATGGTTTCATAGAAAAATAAAAAATCAATTTGTTTAAAAATGTTTTTGTTGTCGACGATTTTCAGACTTTTATAAAATTTCAAACCACTGTAAAACAGAAATGCGCATTTTATGCGCTTTTGGCTCTATTTGCTCTTTGCGCAAAAAAGGAACAGAGTGAAAAATGCGTAGCTTTTTTCTATGCAATACCAAGTATGCGCTGCTCTTTGCGTAAAGAGCAAAAAAGAGCGAAGAGTGGCGCCGTGCTGCGTTTTTTCCCACCCTGGTTGATAGTGTTGTTACTTTTTGTGCATTTTCGGTTTTAAGTGAAATTTAAAATTTTTTATTGCAAGAATTTTTTTTTTAATTTTTGGTGAATTTTTCGTAAAAATAAATATTTTTGCTTAAATTTTAAGTTTTTAGTGAAAATTACAATTTTTTTTTATTTCAAAACAAATTTTTTTTACTAATGTTTAATACCCTGTTCTTAATTGAGTCAATTTAATTTGGTGTTCACACATGCTCAACTGACCTTATTCAATTAGCATTTGGCAGCCGAGAAAAAATCATCTTTATTGTAATCGCGAGTTTTTTGTTCGTAAAGTTAAAAAATGGATAAAAATCACTCTTTAAAAAATGTTGGTACTTTAGAATAAAAATATTGAACTACTGCAATTACTGCGATCAAGCTTTGAATCGTTAAAAAAAGAACACAAAAGAATTTAATTGACTCTATTCTGCGTTTCGATTGGAATTGAAATTTTCTCCGTCGGACAATTTTGGTTTTTTGCGTTTCGATTCCGCTTAGTTTCTTTCGATTGTATGTATTCTGCATTACCATCGGAGCTCCGTTTTTTTTTTTTTTTTTTTTTTGTTAACGGAGGGGTTTCTTTGATTTTTTTTTAGTCAAAAATTGTAAAAATGTAAGTAGAAAATGAGATAAAATGTTCAGTAATGGTTTAAAAAACACTTAAAATAATTTTTCACTAATTTATTCAATTAAATTAATTTTCTTTTGTTTTACATTGTTAATTTTTGTACCCGAATCTGATGTTGTTTTTATGTATTACGGGTCAAAAACAACAGAGCAGTATGAAAAACTGGCAGATGTAATGGCATCTAAAGCAGACATTACATGTGGATACCACCAGCGATCAAAGGAAGAAGCAGCATTCTGAGAGGAAGCTGCAGGAATCCTCAATGCACTAGGTCCTCTAACAAAAAATGCCAGCGCAAAAATTAGTTGCCATAAAAAACTAATTTTTATTTTGTTTTTATATTTATTTAGCAATTTTTTTTTTGTTAAACTTCGTCAAGAAATTATTTTTAATTATGTAAACATACAACTTTTTATCAGACGACTCAAGTTTATATAGTTTTTTTTGTTTTCGATTTAGAAACAACTTTTACAACTTTTTACATTAAATTTGACATTTGTTTATGAAAATGATAACAAATTTGCTTATTTTGCTATTTCATTTCGACATTCTACAGTGATGCTATTAACTTTGTAAACATTGTTGGCTTCTTCCTTTTTTTCGATTCCGTTTTTCTCCAGAATACCAATTTACGATCGCAACGGAACTGAATGCAGAGACTTAATCGAAAAGCAGAATAGGGGTGAATAATTCCGCAAATTTTAAGAATACAACAACTACAGCTCCTTGAAATATTAAACCAGAACAGAAATCAAAGGACATTGTTAAATTATAATAAAATAAAAAATAATTTTAATTTGATTTAAATTTTTATTAATTTACCTTTAGCTTCGCTGGCTATTTTCTTTTTATTTGTTTGTTTCAAGGTACATTTATTTTACTTGTAAGAACAACTTTTGACACAAACAATAACTAGCCATATAGGCGAATGACACTAGTAAAATAAATGTTGCATTTCGTATTATATTCAATTAGTGATGCAATTAAGTACTAATTACTCAATTTAATAATTGAGCTCAATTAAGGCCTTAATTACGAAAATTCCTTAATTGCGCAATTAAAGCGTATGTCTGATTAGGGTATAATATTATTGGTAAAAAGTTCTATATAAAATTTTACATAAAAATGTCATCGGCTCTTAATTAGAAACCACAGTTGTGCTAAAGTATTATTTTTACAATTTTATTTTGCAAATACGTATGTTACATTGTTATTGAAAACTTTTTTCAATTATATATTGTAAATGCTTTCTGTGCTTAAGCGTGTACTTCACGTTGCACCTTTTCCCAAGCTGCAATAGGTCCGTGCTCTGGCCTGTATTTGACATTACAGCCGTCCGGCTCTAAGCGATTTTCATTTCGTAGTTCTTCGTACCGTTCACGATCGTACTTAGTAAATCCCCATTTTTTTGAGACATAAATCTAAAAATAAAATTAATTGGAAACGTAAAATAAAGTACATATTTGCCCTTATAAAAATTTCAAATTTTAACTCTTAGCTAATGAATATTAAATACATGTCTGCTTAAAAGCAATAGATAGATAAACTTCAAAAGGTCACGTTAACTTCTTATTATTATATTTTCCATTTTTACGGCCAGTACTTGATCTTGTATTTAAATGTCATTTATCTTTAAGTTCTATTTAAATAGGAAATTCAGTTTTTCAGTACACACTAAAATGCAACTTAAGTGACCAATCATGCTCAATTAAAGTCCGTTTAATTACTACAGTTTTACCATATCGCTTATTTAATAGAACGTCATAACTCAAAAAAATTGATTTCGAGAAAAACGAGTTCAAAGTTTTTAATTCATATGTAGGTCCTATGCACGACATGGCAGTATTTTCGTTCGTATGTGGAGATTATAAGAGATATTAATCTGAATTTTTTTACAATATGAATAACTGTATAGCAAATAATTTTGCATGATTTTCTCAAAAATTTTATTTTTTGAGATATGACTATGTTGCAAAAAAGGAGCGATATAGTTATGGAATTTTGTTGTTGTTGTGCAAAACATAGCATACATTCGTTAATTAAAATAGTTTTTGGTTGTTAAAAAGTTAAGCAAATAAATGAAATAAGTATCGCAGACATTTTTTAACATACTTTAAGTATTTTTAACAAAATTTGCATTTTATTGTGTTAGTTAGCAGCTATTTTTCATAAACTATTTTGATATTTCGTAATGCTGCCATATTTTTATTATAGTTAAATAAGAACGATCATAGATGATTGAAAAACTGAAACTGTATTTAAATACAACCTAAATTTAAATGCCAAATAACTTAATGCGTATTTAAATATGAAGTCAAAAACTGGCCCTTAAGTTTAAAAAATAAGGACTACCATTCGGGGCCTCTTAGAAACGTTTTTAAATTTAATGTATACTATTTAATTCTACAGCGGACATATTTGTATAAATTCGGTGTGAATTCTAAATGTCTGCTTACTATCACGTTTATATTGCGACACCCTTTAACTAATAGTTTAATTTTTTTCTATTTGTTAATATAGCGCGCACATTTTTACAGACACTGTGTAAACAGACGGAATATTAACACAACCAAAGATATCTTAACTTATTAAATGCGGTGCTGGCACAAGATAAACAAGTAAGAGTGCTACATTTGGCTTTGCCAAATCTTATATACCTTCACCATGTATGTAAATCTAGTAAAGAAGCTTCTATCAAAAAAAAACAAATGCAGTGACAGAGAATTAAAATAATTAAGTACGGTATATAATTTTACATAAAAATCTCAATCGAAATTTTGTATGAAAATTACAGAGGCTCATAAGTCGGAATATATTGGTGAGAGTCAATTTTTCACCCGATGTTTTTTTTTTCTTACTTTTATTATTTCTTCGAGTTACTTCACTATTCCAAATGATATGGAAAAATTAGAGGCAGGCGTGGTGTTCAGCTCATTGCCTCGAGGGACATGAGTTTGAATATCAATTCTTTCGACACTATGTCTGATCAATTTGGCGTATTTAAATTTTCTCTAGCTCATCTAGTGCCCAGGCAGTTAATTTTAACACTAACACGTACGGACAGATTTTAAACTATAGACGGACGAAGAATGAAAAAACAAGCTCTGATAGCGTTTCTGTGTCAAAAGAACTGGCCCGCAAAAACGCACAATCGGAACGTTTGCGTAGTATTTATGGAGCTCCAGGGCAATTTCAACAAAACAGCAGGAACAACACGCGATGGAATATTGGGAGCAACTAGAGTTAATCTCGGCCAAAGATTATCAAATTTTTTTTATTAGTAATATTATTTTTATTAAAAACTTTAAACTTTAATAAATGTTTTACAATTTTTGTTTTCTTCTCATTGATTCTAATGAATTATGTTGCTTACATTATTTTATTACAAATATTGCAATATATATATATATATATATATATATATATATATATATTTTTTTTGAAAACATTAGTATTTCTTTCTATTTTTAGATAATTAGGGAGTAGATTGTATGCTGTTGATGTCACCTTTTGTAGCCTAAAGTTTACTCCGTTTCTCAAATCATATGGTTGAACTTCTCGAACGTATTTCAATTGATCAATTAAATAGTCTGGAGCATTGCTCATCTTCATTTTCTTAACAAAATTTTATGTATTAATTTCTAGTCTTTGTTGTATATTTACCCTTTGAAGTGTGTCAAGCATCAGTCTTGTAGGCGTGAATCTGTTGCATTTTAACATGGAACGCATAGCTTTGTTTTGAAGTTTCTGTAGTCTTTCTAATTGTGTTTTTAGTGCAGCAAGTATACAAAATTGTTGATCCAAATTCGAAGCTTGGTTTTATCACAGTATTGTACATATTTATAGCTGTAATTATCGATACTTTGTTTCGCACTCTTAAAAAAGCCAATTTTTAGCATATACATTCTACGTGTTGTTTAAATTTTAAGTCCTTGTCGATTATGAAACCGAGATATTTCATTTATCTAACTTTTTTAATTGTTTCATTATTTATTTATAACATTACGTTACTGTTCATGTTTATTTTCATTGATTTAGTTTTGCTTTTATTTAATTTTAGTTTATTCATTTTCAGCCATTTGTTTATGTTGGTAATATCATGAGTAACGTTATACATGGTATTTCGGTATTTCCCTTCAACATATATTGAAGTGTCATCAGCATACAAAACTACATCGCATTTATTTATAATATTCGGCATTTCGTTAATACATATTATAAAAAGTAATGCTCCTAAAATAGAACACTGCGGCACACCAAATTCGTTATCAATTTCTTCGGATTTAACACCGTTTACTTTTGTAATTTGTTTCCGGTTTTAAATAAGATTTAAAACCACTCTAATGCCATACATATAAAGTTTTTTATTTTTTTTTATTTATTTATTTCAAATTAAAGTAATATAATAAGCCTTTTAGGCCAATAAACTTATATTACAAAGGGAAAATCTTGAATAATATATTCTTAAAATTATAAATATTCATGCCGAAGAAAAATTTAAAATAATAATAATAATAATAAATGTCCCATAAGTAGTAAGAAATGCAAAGAAAAATGTCGATATCATAAAATAAATCTTCATTGCCAACATAGACACGTACTTAACTTTCCGAACTGTCAGCGTATACATACACATAATCACCCATGTTATGTCAAACACATATCGCTGAAGATTTGAAAGAGTTAAAAATGTACCAGCCTTAAACCGGAACTATATACTGAGGCAAACGAATGACTTACACCAGGTTCGATTAAAATATAAGGCTCAAATCTTCACGAACATGCCCAAATAAGTTTAGCAGAACATAAACGAATATCATTTTTATAGTTAACGGTAACTAAAACATTTTTTGTTTAAAGTTATTGTACCATGTTCAAGGAAGAGACAAAAACAAAAATTGTTAATTAAAAAAAAAGAAGAATCAATAAATCAATAAATCTTTATCAATAGTCTCAAATGCCCTTTTAATGTCCAAGAAAACTACCATTATCTTCTTTTTTGTATCTCCATACTTCCATTTATGAATAACATAATTAACTGCGGTTTCACATGAGTATTTTTTTCCGAAAACCAGATTGGTGTTTAGATATCAAATTATGTTCTTTCATATATTTTTCTAGCTGTTTTTTTTTTGACAATTTTCTCTATAATTTTTTCACAAGTTTTTATGGTATTTATTGGCCTGAATTCTTCGCATTTAATTTTGACATCTTTTCTATTGGTGTTACCATTGAATATTTCCAACTTTCAGGGTATATGCCAGTCTGAAGGGATTATTTATAACTTGTAGCAGATTCTTACCGATAATGTTCCAGTTGTCTAAGATTACTTTAACTGATACTTTATTAAAGTCTGGCTTGTTCTTTAGACATTTACAAATGCTTTTTTTTAAGTTCCACTATAATTATTGATTGAAATTTAAATCTAGAATATATCACAGACACTTTATTTGTATATTGGACTTTTCTATTGTATTTCTTATTGACTTAATAATACTCTTAATAAAATAATTATTAAATTGGTTAGCGATCTCATAGTTATCTTTATATTCTATATCATTATATATCACAGTTTCTATCACATTAGAATTTTTCTTAACGACTAAGTCTTTTATTTCTTTCCACATTTGTTTCTGGTTTTTGGCATTATTTATTTTTTCATTAACATATTTATATTTCTTATTTTCAATCTTATTTTTGAACTCATTCTCTCTGTTGAGTATTCTAAGTTCATCACTAAACCATTTGTTAACATCATTCTTAACATTAATAGTTTTCTTGCTTGTGAAATTTTTTATTGTGTTTTCAAGACATGTATCAATTATATTTACATTTTCATTCACATTATTGTCATTAGACAACAATATTGTATTAAGTTCTTTATTGAATATATTTTTGTTGTATTTAAAAAGTTTAACTATTTTTTTTTATAACATTATTTTGATTTTCAATTCTACATTTAATTTCTATGTCTATTGTTTCATGGTATGTTATTTTATTTTCATTGTTTATCTTTGCTGTTATGTTGGCATTGTTTATTATATTATATTATATTATATTATATTATATTATATTATATTATATTATATTAAGTAGTGGTCAAAACATATGGAACTGAATAAGCATTTGTTCTTTTCATTGATTTATTAAAAAAAAAAACAAAAAAAAAACTAAAAATAATGGATGTATTCTAAATTCAGGTGTTCAAAACCTTTGCAACTTTTGAAGTAATTAATAGGGATAATTTAGTGCTCAGTATTTGGTAGCGTAGCCATTATTTTTTATAACTTCTGAACACCTTCTAGGCATTGATCATTTTATGATCATCCACATGTACTCAATCGGGTTGAGATCGGGAGATTGGGGCGGCCACGACATTAACTTCATTTTCCTCCAACCATACTTTTACAACCCCTGCCGTATGTTTTGGGTCGTTGTCGTGCTGGAAGGTCCATGCGAGGGGAATTCCCCATTCGGCATAAGGAAGCATAATTCAGCTCAAAAGATCTCTATCGTGGCCGTCATTGTGGTAGTAATACGATGAATTGTGCCAATTCCGTTTCCTGAAAAACACACCCACACCATAATATTTCCACCTCCGTGCTTCACTGTAGCGGTTGTGTATTTAGGATTGAACTTTTCGCCTCGTGGTCGTCGAACATTGGCTCTTCCATCTGATCCCCGTAGGTTGAATTTAGACTCATCTGACCACAATAAATTCTTCCGTTGTTGTTGAGTCCAATTCAAATGAGTACGAGCAAAGTCTAGCCGAGGTTTTCTGTTTTCCTCTGACACGAACGGTTTTTTTGTACATCTGTAACTTCTAAGACCATACTCTCGGGCTCTTCTTTTAATGGTTGAAATACTGGCATTTATTAAAAGTTCAGTTTTAGCTTCTCTGGGGACTGCTTTGGGATATTTAGTAAAAAAAAATTTCTTTATTTTCCGATCTTCTCTTACAGTTGTAATTTTAATAATGCGGCAAATTGTAGATTTTGGAACAGATTTGGAACGAAATTTCTTTTTGGGAAAGTCCATTTTTAAAATCATTTAAAACTTTTAATTTAAATTCAGAATTGTACTTAGTTCCTGCCATTTTTTACACAAAAATATTCTGATAGTGTTTATGCTTTCAAACTCTTCTTCCAACTATTAAAAAACCATAATTATAAAAAATTTATTTAAAAAGTATAATTGCCTGAATCTCATATTAAAAAGAAATGCGATTACCGTTACATCCTAGCATTTATTAGTATAAATTGCTTCGTTTAAAGCGGGAGAAATGAGAGTTGCAAATGTTTTGAACACTTGCATTTAGAATACATCTATTATTTTTAGTTTTTTTGTTATTTTATTTTAACGGAATTATTATTTTTTATTTGTTTAACAAAAAAGAATGTATGAAGAAAATAAAAAAAAATAAATTTTAGTAACTATGTGTAATTTGAAGAAAATAAATCAATGAAAAGAACAAATGCTTATTCAGTTCCATATGTTTTGACCACTATTGTATATATATATATATAGAATTTATAAAACAAAATAAATTTGAAGAATAGGTTGCTTTAATTTAATTACTTTATAAAAGTGGGGTAATAATCGAAAACCAATATGATCATGAAATTTACAACATAAACACTGTGGGACAAGTTCATTAACACGATCATGTTCAAACGCACGGATGTTAAATGTATAACGTACAATTATTCTGACAATTCTTTAAAGGTAATCAATGCTAAAAGTTAGTGATCTAAAAAAAATCTTCTAAGCAATAGTTAATTTTAGACATATGTAAAGCATGGGACTATTAATTTTTTTAAGCTTAGGCGTTTTGTTTTGCTCCAAATATTAAAAGTATGGGCTGGCATTTCGCAAAATCTTGGTCTACAGATCTGGTTTTGCGAAGTTTCAATAAAATTGCGCGTAACGTCACGTCAGTTAATTGCTCAGTTGGTGGTAACTGTTCAGATTTCACCAGCAAATATCTCTGTGGCGAGTTGTTTTAACAATCAACCACCTAACACTAGCATTACTTCTCCCATTCTACAAAATCAAGCCTTATCTTAAGTTTCTGGCGTAATGATAATCAATGTATATTCTCGTTATGTAACATGGTAATACGGAGATATATAACATCGGCATAGTGCAATGGTTGTAAAAAATAGTGCCATACGAGACGTTGTACAAATTAATTGTCACATAGAAATTGGAGTGCTAAGTTCCTATGCTGTGCGAATACCAGTCCAACTGCCAGTATCACCCTAAACTTAACCGTGCAGTCTACACCCGCACAAACCCTTTAAATGTACAGAACTGACCTGTACAAAACTACCATCTCAACTAATTACACCGCCACGTCACCTCGCTTATCGGCTTGTGCGAAATACTGGCCTCATCATATCATTCCGGGTTATGGTCTCTTACTGCCAACTACCAGAAGATCCTCATGCGAGTTCAATAGACATTTCTATTGTCTGCTCACCGCTACTAGTCAAAACCAGCTGGTAGCAAACCCAAGTCGCATTAATCTCGGGCCATATTCTCACCATGGTCACCGCTGAAAAACCAAGTGAATTCGTTGAGCCCGAAGGCATCTCAATGTGAAGGAACTTGGCCCAGTATAACTTAAATATCTGACGAGCCTTCTAGAAATTTCGATTCGACAATTGGTGATTCTGGATGTGTAGGACGTTGCAGATATAATTTCAATAATAAAAACTATTGAACTTTCTAAAATGGGAGAATCTATCTTACCGCCCAATCTTCCTTTTATCACCCGTAGCCAAGCGTTACTATTGCCAACTCTGAAAGACCACTATGAATTACTGACTAAGCAGTTCTTGGTGACATGTCACCTGCCCAGTCACCCTAACTGCGAGGTGATAACTCTGGATAGCCATCGCAGAAAGTATTTCATCGGCAGACGGATTCAAGAGCTATAAATGGTTATAGATGTAGTTAGGTCCTAAATGAACACTCCCTGAGATTTCAGAAAATAAGAGGCTTTTATCCAGGCAATCAAGATTAGTTCTGGCACAATGAAGAGCTGGGTGGTGCAGTATTCTCAACTGCTCCCTTGAGCGAATAGTTTCTGGCACTTTAAATCGTTACCCGGCCGCCGCTAAAGAAGTTATAATTAAAGATATAGAAATGCCTATAACAAATATGGCAGTAACAGAAAAAATATGTATAATCTTCCTATTCATTAAAAAATTAATGAAAGAATTATAGTTTCACACTGTTTTTAAACACTGTTATAAACTCAATAAATGGATACACTGTATAACAAATCCTAATAAGAATATTGAATGTTGTACGCTAAGAGGAATGGGATATAATTCAACATGTTTACTTAGATGAAGAAAACCATGAAGAAATAACGAGATCTTAAGAATTTTCAACTACTAACCATTATTAAATTAAGACGATGATAAACGAACAAATAAACGTTGGGAATAAGGATAAAATAAGTTTTTTATTTGCATCAATAAAAAGTCTGACCATAAATATACTATTTCACAATAACAAGTTTTTTCATAAACAAAGAGCAGATTATTGTAGACAAATACTTACTTTTTGGCGACCAGGAAACTTGAACTTTGCACGTCGAAGTGCTTCAACAACTTGGGCCTTATATCTGTCGCTAGAACGAACAGACATAATTGGTTGTCCAATACGAACCCTTGCAACTGTCCCTTGGGGTTTTCCAAAAGCGCCTCGCATTCCCGTTTGTAATCTGTAAAAAAAGAAAAACATTAAATAGCCGTGCGTTAAACTGTTTAATTTTCTTTTATTTTTTCTATTCAGTTAACAGTCAAAGAAATATGTAATCATAAATTATCATATCCCAGTGCTCTAGGCAATTTCATCATTATAAACCGTAAACAAATAATTAACAACTTAAGTCCGGTATGTTGCTAATTGTAAATAATATTAAGAAAATCAAAGCTAAAAACTTTGAGTAAAAACCAAATTTCTAGTGATTTTAATTATTGAAATGAAATAAGGATTCATTTTCACAAATAAAGAAGATGATACAAAATTAAAAAGCACATTATCTGTCGTCTTCAGCATATAGAGTTATATGTAACAGTAACATAGATTTATTTTTTATCTTCAAGTCATTTTCTAATACTCATTCCGTTTTACCCGCTGTTTACAAACAGACGGTTAACGTTAGAAATAAAAATAAATTTTAACTGACTAAATAACAAGTTCAATTAATAACAGTCCTTAAATTGCACGTCCATAAATCAACAATCTGAAGTGCCGATCAGGCATTTATTCGATCTTTCCTGACATGTAGCATTACTAATAATGATTTATATTATTATAAATCTGATATCTCACCTTTCATATAAGACCCTACTATTTCTTAATGATTATTTGGGGACAAAACTTTTTATTTGCCAAAATTTAGTGGTTACGTTTTGTTGGTCAAGAAGTTGACTAATCGGACCGTACCTTAAATCTAATTAAATATAAAACTAGCAGTACTGCCACGACTTCGTCACCGTGTCATTTCTATATTTTTTTTATTTTAATTTAGAAAAATGAGTTTTTAAAAATTTATTGTAAAGTTTTGTGTAAGAATTTCAGATCTACAAAAATGTACTGTGTTAGTACCATTATACCGGTAAAATTGAGTGCTGCTTACACATTTGCATCTCCATTTTTTTCTACGAAGTGACTTATTAAAAAAAATATTTGAATTCATCCATTAGTTTTTGCGTGTTGCAAACACAGACCGATAAAAATTTCAAAATAGGTGTTTTATAGTGCATATCGATTACTGTCTACGTCAACAAAAAAAATTTCAAAAAATAAACAAAAATTTCATATACAGAAATTAAAGTTGACATTATCCATAACAAAACCTTGAAGAATTTTGTACGCTCATTTAAAGTTGTTAATTTTTGAACGCCGTTTTGCGATATTTATTTTTACCTCAAACTTGCCCTAGACGACGCTTCCACACAAATACAGCTATTTCTTGTAAATTTTCAATAAAGACGTATTTACTGCTTTAGACATAAATTTGAGCCCTTGAGGAATTTCTACTAAAAGCAAAATAAGTAAAACTAAGTAATTCAAACCAAGACTTTAAAGATGCACAGGCCCACAAAATTTGTTACCTGCCAATCTATATATACTGACAACGGAGCAAGGTAATTTAGGTAGAATTGACTCTTTTATAAAGTGGGGTCGGGTATAAAATTTCTTGAGAACTGTCTTCTTGGACAGACATTTGAATGTCTAATTACTTATCGCCAGTAGACCTTAGGACTTTAAAAGGAGCTGGCCTCCTTTATGAAAGAGCAAACCTGTTATATTACTATAGGAGAATACTCTTGACACAGAAATAAAAACACCGCCCAATAGTATATTCCTTTGTAAAATCTTTATTTAAGATTTAGTTTAACATAGAAATTAGATACGAATGCCTCCCTCCCCTTTTTATCTGTTTTTTTTTTTTGGAAAATTTTTAGAAAATGTTTTACCTACAGTAAAATTAGTAAGCGGCCATGCTGCAAATACTTTTATAAATGAATAAACAAAATTAGTTTTAAGAAAACATGTAAAACATTTAAAATTTTTGAAAATAAATAAATATATACCAGGACGATTTAATAAGAAAGCAATTACTGAATATGGCGCATAGCCGGAAAGAATGTTTGCAGCAATTGAAAATATAATATAAAAAAATTTGTTGCCAAAATGAGTATGGAGTAGAGAATTTGAAGAATGTGGAATTGTGGAAAAAGTGCACAGAACTTAGAATGGTTCTTTAATTTAGTGGTCCAGAAGAAAAGAAAGTCAATGTATTTTGGTGTTCTGTTATAGTTCAATTTAGGTGTTTTTTATAATTTAATTTATATCATATATGTACAAAACATGTGCTATACATCAATAATATGAATTTTATTTTGCATTTTCATCTTTTCAGGTGAACACGTAAAATTACCGCGTTATGTGTGTTTAAATATCATTAAAGAAAGCCACAGATATAATAAGGGAGGGAACATTGTATAAATTAGTACAAAATATGCAGAATTACCTAAACAACATAAAAAGTTTATTCAAATACCAAAACCAGTAAGTCCGGATGTTACTCCCGTAGTATCTATAAATGCTGCAAAGACAATTGGATACGACCGTTACTTTACTAAAACCTGGTGTAATATTTTCCTGTCAACGAAAAAAATACTGGTTGGGTATAATAAGCTAGTGTTATTATGTAACTCTTTTTGTATTCTTTAAAATCTGTTTCAACATACAGTAGCTCACAGTCAAAATTAGCCGTCGGTGTTGACTGTTTACCTATTAAATTCCTCAAAATGATTTTCCCTTTAATTCCTAATGTTTTTCTTAACCTAACAAACTCCATTTTGATATCGTCCGTCTTTCCCCTATCCTGGAAAACAGCTCGTGTTGTTCCTTTACCTAAGTCCAAAACAGTCCATTCGCCAGACGATCTAAGACCAATCTCCATTTTCCCTGCACTTTTTAAAGTAATTGAGCACATACTTAAAAACCAAATGATTAACTTTGTGGATTCTAGAATTTCAAAATATCAATACGCGTATAGTAAAGGTCTAAATACTACTTCCCTCATTCTTAATTTGACTGATGCTGTAAGAAAAACTGTAAATGATGACAAGTTGAGTGTACTTATTGCATTAGATTTGTCTAAAGCGTTTAATTCCATCAATTTTTCGACATTGATTAATATGCCTCATTATGAGTTACATTTTTCTAGCTCTGCTTGCAAATTAATCCTATCTTACCTTACAGACCGATCACAATTTGTTGCTTTGCAATGCGCTGAATCTGATAGGAGATTCCTCCACTCTGGTGTGCCTCAAGGGTCAGTTTTAGGCCCATTATTATTCATTGTGACATAAGTGATTTACCAAATATTGTGACTCCCTTTGACTGCCTACCCTTATGTTCGCGGATGATGTGCTTTTATTATTTAATGGTGAACGAGGACGTAATGACATTTTAAAAAATAATATAAATACTTGCCTTACGAATTTGCAGTTGGACTGAAATGAACCACTTGGCTATTAACTCATCGAAGACTAAAGCCATGATGCTTGGCCCAACTCCACGTTTTCTTGAATATTGTACTAAAAATGATTTTGTTCAGCTTGTTGACCAACATAAATGTTTGGGCATTACCTTAGACAATACCTTATTTTTCAGTGCCCATGTAGGCCGCTTATCTGGTAGAGTTTGGGGTTCTATTCGTAAGATCTTTTGTTGTAGTATATCGCTGAGAATAAGGCTAGCACATGCAGTCTATGGACTTGAGGTATTTTCGGGAGCGAACGGTTTTGTAGTAGCTAAGTTGAGAATTCTATTGTTAGATTTGTTTACAACATAGGTGTGAGAGATCATATATCTGACTACGTCATTCGTTTTTTAGGTTGTCCTTTTGATGAATTTCTTAATGTTCGTAGCTTATGTTTCTTTTATAAGGCATTAAAAATTGGCAGCCCTGTTGACATATATAACTCATTTAATTTTTCTTACCGAAATAGAAACCCTCATCTGATTATACCTCGCGTTTTTAAATCTTCATTTACTTGTTCATTTGTGGTCAGAATATCTAGACTCTGGAATTGTCTTCCATTAGTACTCCGAACTTTTTCTCATGCCAAATAATGCATTTAAAGTGAAACTCTTAAGATATCTATCCTCAACTGCTTGAGGTTTTAGCATTTCAGTTGTTCTTCTCACAACTGGACCTTGAACGTATTTTTGTTTGTTAATATGTTTTTAAAACGAAATGCTTATGCTACAATTAATTTTGCAATTATAAATTTTAATGAACTAATGTAAATTTAATTTTATAATATTTTTTTGCAATACTTAGGCTCGTTATCGTAACTATGTAATACACATTTTTGGCCTATTTGGCTTAGTATTACTGGAATAAATAAAAAATATAAATATATTGTTGCGAAGATGCTTTTTAAAAAGAAATAAAACAATTGTCACCGACTAAATAAAACGAAATGACCTATTGTGTCTGTTTACAAGCCAGAAGTTTCTACAAAAACTTCTTAATCACAAAACACTTATTAACACTGAAAAAAAAACAATAATTAAAAGCCAATAATAAGTAACTACCTCTTAAAAATTGCTTTTTATGTTATTCTTATACATAAATGCGTACATATAAAATTTACTTTGAAATGCCATCAACAGCTAGGTAATATTATTTTCAGCTTTTTCTCCTTCACACATAAGTACGTTGTACCAAAAAAAAAAGGAACATAATTTTAACAGTACCTTTTTTCTCATGTTCACATATTTTATGTTTATATTTGGCTGCGGCTACATGATTGTAGGTACTTGTTTTCTGATAGAGAAAAAAGTATGAACTGTAATCGAAAAGTAAAGAAACTTCACATGTACAACAAAAACATACTCGATGCAGACCTCTATTTTGTATTGCATATTTTATTACCAACGTACTTATTTTATTCTTGATTTATTTTTGTTTTATAATTGTTTTTTATGACTTTATAGTTATTTCATGCTTCATTCGTATTTTCGATTTTTGCAATTTGGTGTTTTTCAATTTTTTCTTGTTTAAGTGTTCTGCACTCCGCATTAAACCATTTTTTTACATTGCTCTTGACTCTAATAACTTCAGTTTTGGTGAACTTTCTGATAGAATTTGCAATACACATATCAAAACATAACGCTTTATTTCTTAACATTTCATTATAATTTTTATTAACATTTAATTGTAGTTCTTTTCTGAATTCATTTTTCGTATATTGGAGTTTATAGTTTATAGTTTTACACTTATTATTTCGTGGTCTGATATTCTGTTCGAATTGCTGATACAGTTACTTTCTTGCTATTTTTTATCACATAATCTATAATTGTTTTTGAATTTTCTGTAACTATTGTATATTCTTTAACCAATTATTTTATTCCATTGTCATTAATATACTTTCCAATTTTTTTTTTTTTATAAAAATTATTAGTTGACCAATCAATGTTGAAATCACCAGCGATAATTAGCTCATAATTATTTTCGCATAACTCTTCAATAAAATTTTCAAGGACAGTACAAAATTCTGCTTCACTGTAACTGGGTGATCTATACACTGCTGCTATTATTAAATTGTTTTTGCCATTTTTCATTTTAAAAGCACTTAACCAGTATTTTAGGTTATCGACTATTTCCGATGTCAATTCCACGTTCCATTTTTTACTAAAACACATTGTTACATCTCCCGATCTTGACGATTTGGAAAGTGCTGATATTGAATCGTATCCATCAATTAATATATCCTCTTCTTCTACTTCTCAAGTTAAATGAGTTTCAGATAAAATTACGAATTCTGGTTTTTCTTCTTCAACGATAATCTCAATTTGTGTAAAATTATTGATTAATCCTAATCAACTGGCAACCTTTAAAATGTGCAGATAAAATTTTTTGCAGCTGCGGCAGTTTTAATCAATAATAATTAATTAATTGAAAAAGTTTGTTAATTTATCATAAAAGGCAGCTATTGTAACCTGTTTTAATCAAAAGCGAAATTAATTTCGTCAAATTCAATCATTCCGGTATCTTATGCTTAAAAAACCTACTGCTGACATAACCTAAAAAAACGTGATTGCAATAACTTTTCTTTGAAATTGTTTCTTATTGGGTTACTGCAAATATGTCGCCACAAGCTGAAAACCAAATGCTTTGTACCCTTTGTTCTAAAAACGTAACCAAAAAAGGTGGAAGTATACCTTGTGTTCTTTGTGATAGATGGTGTCATCTTGCCGGATGTAAACAATGAGCAAATTAAAGCCATCAAAGAAAACCAATACCTTGGTTTTGTGTGTAGCTCAGGCAAAAAAAAGTGCAAAAAATAGTGCTAACTCTTCGGTTGATTCGAATAAGCTCTCTGCGTTACATATTGAAATAAAATCAGGATTCGATGAATTGAGAAATACTTTCAGCGAGATGATGTCTCAAATATCTACAAAAATGTCTGCGTTAAAGAAGGATATTGACTCCTTGAAGTTTAATGATAATCTTGAAGTCGATAATAATATTGTTCACTAGCGATTAACCCTTTCAGACATTAAAGAGAATTAGTTGAGATAAAAATCTGAAAATTTCAGGGTAAGCAAACTTGAGGCTGCTGATTAAGAATCTGCAGTCAAATTAGGTGTAAGACGTTTCACCTGGCCACCAGGTGATGTCCAATATATTGGACGAAGTTACTTGGTGACATGTTTTTTGTAAATAAATTTTATGCCAATAAATGTAATTAAATGAGACAAATATAACAGAAAGTTTTATTTTGTGTGATAATTTACAAAGCAATTAATTCCGCGTTTTACACAGAGATAAACGTTACATTTTTTGCAAATTATAAAAGTTTTTTTCGAACAACCACCTATTTTGCAACGACCTGGGTTTGGGTTTTCTAAAAATTCTGGTAAGTGGTTGTGGTTGTCGTGTCAAACTTCTTTAGCTGGAGCAGTTTGATTGGTTTTTTTGCGTTTAGGTGTATTTTGTAATGGCTCATTTTGGATTGACGACATGCTGCTTTCTGGTGTGGTTTCTGGAGGACATATAGAACTTCGAGATGGTCTGCCTTTACGAGGTACATCAATATCTTTATCTCTGTTTTGCAACTTAATTAAAATGTTTGCAACATCAGCACGAAAGTTCAGCGAATCTAATATATTTTTTTTGTGGAACTCCATTTAATTCGCATGCTTTTTTATACTCCATCCATGAAGCAGTGAGCGCCAAATCAACAAAATGCATTATTACACGCGCGGTCCATTTTGAAGTACGAATGTTGATTCTATAGTACTGAACCATATGATCTAACAGGTCCACTCCACCCATATTTTCATTATATAAACGGACGACTTCGGGACGATTTACTTCTATATATTTTGATGTCTTTTTGTCCCACCTATTCGCCGTGTCTGATAAACCAACTCCCACAAAGTTCGAAGCTAGGTTTACTACTTTGTTGTCAAACCACCTGAAAATTAAATAATAAAAATGTATAAACAAAGTTGAGATCGGGTTTTAAAATCTACCTTGTAAATATAACTTTTCCGTTCTCACTGTAACATTCCAAAGCAAAACCTCCTTCACGCTTACTCAAAGCTTTTTGATCTGGCAAAGGTGGATTGCTAAATCTATTGCTTCGAACAGTTCCTGCTGCATAAATACCTCTATCAAGTAGAATTTCAAACAGTTGAAAAGAAGGAAAGTAATTATCAAAATATAATTTATGTCCCTGAGATTGCATTGGAATACGTTTTGCCAAATATAGTACAACTGCTGATCCACTTCCTACGGTCTTGACAACTATTTCGTTAAGTTGTGTTGTAGAACCTTGGTAAATAATAAAATCATAGGGCATTCCACTTTTACCGCACAAAAAAACACCTTGATACCCCATGGACATGGTTTGCCTTTAACATATTGCAGCCCTGTACATTTTCCTTTAAATGGAATTATTTGCTCGTCGATGCAGGGATTTTCTTCCAGGGGCAGTTGGTGAAGCCGACGACGCACCTGTTCAATTGCAGGACTTACTTTGTATAACCTGTACTTACATTCCTTTGGTCGAACCGAAATATCTGTTACATGCAGATTGTTTCGTAATGAAAAAAAGCAATTGATTGTCATATTTTCATAAAACAATGACATTCCAAAACGTTTATCGGTACGCACTCGAGGAAATTTTAAGCAACTCATCATAATATGAAGACCAAAAAATATACGTATTTCATCCGCGTTGGATTGTTTGAAGGATGAATTGCCTTGTTGAACAGCATATAAATTCGTATAATATGCAGCTTTGTTAAAAAATTCATCATCGAAATATTTTTGGAAATATTAAAATGGCGTTTCTAAAACATTTATATCAATAGGCGGAACAAATGCAATAAGTTCTTGATTACGCACAAGCCTATTCTTCCAGACAATATTCTTTTTTTGAGTAAATTGGATTTTGGTGCCTTCAGAATCATCGCAGGAGCTTTATGGAACTAAATCTACTAAATGGCTCAATTCAATTCCTAAAGTCGTAAATTCTATTTCCGAAAGATTAGGCACCTCAATCTCATCTAAAACTTCTTCATCTTCAATTCCTTCCATCAATATTTCGTGGCTATTAACTTGCACAACTTGCTCAGGCAACTGACTAGGAGGAAACTGGTATTCAACCTCATTGTCTTCTGCATCGCTTAAATCTGAACTTTCTTCTAAGTGTTTCAGGATTTCCTCTTCACTTAGTTGTCGTTTTGAAGACATTTCATGGAATGATGCAGCAATATTCGTAAATAAATGTTCCCTTGCAAAATCCAAAAACTACACCCGCAGAGTAAATTTGTCCAATATATGGACATGCAATAAAATACGTTTATACAAGTATAATATTATGAAATTAATTGAAATAGATATACAAAAAGCTTAACAAATACTCAATTCATACTTACAAATTTTTTAGAGCTTATAATAATGTTAAAATCACTTTAAACTAGCACTGAATATCACTATGTCTCACAGCGTTAAGGCACGTATGAAAAAGACTTAATTTTACAAAAAGTAATGAACAATTTGATGTTTTAATCACATGTGTATACAATCTAGTAAACACTCTTTTGTTAACGATGTTAACGGTAAAAATTTGTTTATTTGCTTCAACACGAAATGACTTTAAAAAGAGAAAGAAATGTCCAATATATTGGACAAAGTGTCTGAAAGGGTTAAATCGATGTGACATAGTAGTTACTGGTATGTTACATGCTAATGATAATGATCTGGTACAATCTTTTATTTGCCTGACCAAATTCCTTAATGTAATTATCACCGAAAGTCACATTCAACAATATTGCTATATCAATAGTAAAAATGCACTCGGTTAACACCAACAATTTGATTATGAACAACTATTTTAAAACTCGGAACCTAAAGCTGTCTGATTTTGCTGCTGGTAGCATTCACATGGATATTAATTCCAGAGTGTTTCTTAACGACAACCTTGCTCCCATGGAACGTAAACTCTTATTTTTGCCGAAATCTTAAGAAAAATAAAACAATAGTCTTTTCGTCTGCTACACAATAATATTCCTACTGTTCAAATTACTATGGCAGATGGCTCCTTCAAGAAATATACTTATGGCGAATGCTTCACCAAATTTGAACACAAATAATAAAATTTATTTCATTTCTTATTTTTAATTTACTTTTTCATTTATTGTTATTTTTTTTCTTATTTTCTTTTTTTCTGGTTAAAACTGTTGCTAGTTAATAAATTTATACATAAGTATTTTATAGAAATAAATGAATTTATCAACTAATTTAGGTTACATTACTTGTAATAATGATTTTATTCTTAATAATTTTTCTAACAAGGAACATTGTTTTAACATTAGGCATTTTAACATAAAAAGCATTAATCCGTCCTATAATTCCAACTTGATGAGTTTAAGCAAGTTCTTCATGGATCTATCTTAGATAAATTTGGGTTAACGGAGACATGGCTAAAGTCCTGGACTTCTGACTTTAATGTCCAAATGCCAGGAAATAAACTTTTCAGACTTGACAGGACTGATTTAATTCAGGGTGGTGGTGTTGCGTTCTATCTTAAGGAATCTCTTCGAGCTAAGGTTGTGTTTGAGCTCACCGATCCAGATATGATTGAATGTCTGTTTTTGGAATTTCTCACTGGTTTGTGTAAAATTCTAATAGGTGTTGTGTACCTTCTCCATGGTCATGTCGGTGGTCTTCGTCGTTTAGATAATTTTTTAGTGAACATCTCTTGTTACTATGAACACATAGTTGTAGTTTGCAATTTTATAACAATCTTTTTGACCCAGATAAGTCCGGCCTAGTTAGGGATTTTTGTCAACGTTCAAATCTTTCTTGTCATCATAATTCACTACCAACTTATTATAACAATAACTTCTTCCTGAGCAACCAAACACGCATAACTTTTTCAAGGCAATTTCAAGTGCCTTATCTATCTAAACATGCTTTCATTTGCTTAAGTTTAATGTGCTGTTTTTGTATTTCAGGCAATCAATTTGTTTGAAAAATTTATATGGAAATTACTCAAAAAATTGAGTGTTTTTCATATAAATTTTTCAAACGAATTGATCGCCTGAAATACAAAAACAGCACATAAATCTACATGTTCACAAAAGAGAGACTTATGTTGAATATATAGATTATAAAGCCATTGATTTTGAGTTTATTGAACGTAATTTCAATGCTATAGATTTTAGTCTGATTTAGCAAACAACAGCTGATGTTAACATTCAAGTGGAATTTTTCACTTCTAAACTATTTGGGCTTTTGCAGTGTGTTCCTATTAAACGTATTGCGATTAGAATAGCCGAAACTATATGAACTCGCGGGAAGTTAAATCTGCCCAATACTTACGCAATCTTGCCTAACGTGCTTATTGTGAATGGAGCAGTCAGGATAATTGGTCAACCTATTGCAAATATCGTAATGGTGTTAGAAATGTCATTAGAAAATTAAAAAGCTAATTTTTATAAATTTAATAATACAAACTATATTTCTTCTTGGATGTTGCAATAAAAGTCAAGATGACATACATATCGGAAGATCCTCACAATCTAAATGCTACTTTCATATCAAATCAATCCACTGATTCTTGTTTTTTGAATCCATTTCGTGATTCTCGACTTTTCTCCTTTGATAGATTTGATTACACTGATTTATGTGAAGCTTTTTATCATGTAAAATCTAACGCAACTGGAGTTGACAATTTACCTCCTAAATTTTTAAGAATATTATATCCATTATTCGCAAAGCATCTGTTGCACATATACAACAACGATCATTATGACCTCTACTTTCCCTACTGCTTGGAAGATAGCTAAAATAACACCGATAAGAAAACGCCATGGTTCAGCTTCTGATGGTTTTAGACCGATAAGTATTATTCCCTGCCTTGCTAAGATTTTTGAGCATCTTATAATAAGTTGAATTAATAAATACATAAATAACAAGCTACTAAGCGATTGCCACTTTGGTTTTTGAAAGGGACATAGTACCACGTTTCTCTTGCTGTGTTTAACAGATAGGATTAGGCAGCACCTTAATAATCAAGGCGTTGCAATTTTAAGGCCAGGATTCACTATCATACACAATCGTACGATTTAATCACACAAAAATCTGACAGAATTCTGTTCCATTTTAAAAATCGTTTCAAAACGGCGTCGTACGTGCAACACTATTATACAAAAAAGATGCTTTTAATACTTTGTTGTTGCTTTCTGCTCATCTTCAAAAAAAACAACTCTGATCGAATAGAAAAAATCATTTTACGAATTATTTCAAGATTATAAAATCGTACAGATATGTTAAAAAGTCTGTCACACATGTACAATTTTAATCCACACTACCATACGTTTAAAGCACACATGCAATTTTTGACAGATCGTACGACTGAGTATGATAATCATTCCTGGCTTAAGTATCACTGGATTCACTGTACTTTAATTCACTCATATCTGAGCGGAAGACAGCAATTTGTATCTGTCTGTAATAACAACTCCTCTACTTTATTGTGCCGCAGTGGTGTTCCACAAGGATCTCTTCTGGGGCCTCTACTTTTTACGGTTTACATGAGCGACTTAATTAATTTTATTAATTTGCCACCTGATAGATTTCTGTACGCGGATGATGTTCAACTAGTTTTCCTAGGCGAGAAACAATTTCTTGACACCTTGACTGATCGAGCCAACTATTCGCTGAATGTTACTAAGGATGGATAGAAAAAAATTTGTACACATTAACATTAGCAAAACTAAGGCTATTTCTTTCGGTCTACATGATAAGTCCTTATTAAAATTACGTATGTGTAATACTGATATCGAACTAGTCGATGACTTCCCTACAAGAACAGTGACCATCGTTTGATCCATCAAATGACAATCACTGATGATGGACATATCCATCACTGCGTAGAACAAAGTTTCTATCACATTCTTAACGATAAAATGAAAAACTTGATGTAAACATTTGTATACGTGTGATGTCTGCAGCAAACAGCGTTACCAGTGACTTTTTTTACAAAAAATATTATGAAGATTTTGCTTGATTTTTTAAACAGATTTAAATACAAAACTTTTTATAAGCTATATTTTGAACTATGCTAATCAAGTTTAAGTAAAAACTTAGATTTAATTGACAAAAAAAAAAATTCATTTAAATTTAATACGAAAAGCCGTACAACGGCAACGCTGCTTCAGTGTAAAGTTATTGCAAATGTGTTAGTGGATAATTGTGTATGTATAAGTTTTCCTCACTCATTTCTTGCTGGGTTGTCTTGCCTAAGTATTATTTTAGATAGGGTAAATTCACCAATATTCGGCAGTTTTATTAGTTTTCTGTGTTTGAGCTGGCGCTGTTTTGAGTGTAAACGATGTATTGGCATATAAACTATTTATTACTGTCCAAAAATTGCTTAGTTTTACACTCAATTAACTATTTTTTAATATATTTACATGAATTTTGAGTAATTTACGTGTTTTCCTAAATGTTCCATTTGTGCCTATAGTCGGGATGCATGTTCCTAAATCCGGCATTTGCTAACCTTGTTATCGGCATGTTATTTTTTATAAGGCAAAGACAAAACTCCCACAAGAACTCAATTATTTTTATATCAAATAATAGCTATTTAAATTTCTTTATGTAAATAAAATCAAATTTCATAGTCTTATTTAAAATTAAATTTATAAGAACTTCAATTTATTTGGTCGATGATGATTTTGGGAAATACATATGTTTTTCAAATGTTGGAGGAATTTCTTTTAATTATAGTACCACCTACAGGATTTTAACAATAAAACTAAAGGATTTAACCACCTAGAAAATTCAAGGATTTAAAAAGTTATTTTTAAAGAACGTGCTGTTAATTGATAAGGTCACTAGCCGTTTGGTTTAGATCTACATAAGTAGCTGGCATAGGGCTTGAGCAACTTGAAGGCTTATAGGTTTTTTTTATGCAAAAATGTCATGAAGAATGTTTATTAGTACATTTAAAAATGTTACTTTATTTTGGGATTTTCATTTAAATAGAATTCTTGCCTTTTACAAGACTATATATTTAATGAAACCAAGTCGTTTGTACAGCAGCTCATTTTTTCTTATTCAGTGCGCTCTCCTCAAATTCCAATTAATAGAATTCATAACACGGCTTACGAGCATTCTTATAAAATTTTTATTTCCGAGTATCCCTATGGAATACTGGTCAAATCCAGAACATTTTGCTGCACAATGGTATACTTTTTTACAGACTCCATCACCTGTTTCACCCATAATTGTTGTTTTGCATTTACTGCAAAACAGGCGACGTGCGCCTGTATTTCGGAGTTTTTACAAATTGGTAAAATGTTTATTATTATAAAAAAAAAAAAAAGAAAAAAGAGGAGATAATCTTGTTCTTGCTTTTTGTTCGATATTATAGATTTTGTTAGAAATACCTTCTTCGTTGCTGACAATAGGCCTGTCGGATCGATCAAAATGCATTGTTTTGTCATAAAAATTATTAGCGTATATGAGAAAAGAATATGCAATTATTTTGTAGTAATAGTTATATATATAATATATCAACTTTACCAAGTAGGGTTTAGGGAATGTGCGTAAAGGTATGTCTAGGGCTGTGTTGAGGCACACAGCCTGAGTATTTTTTACCAAGGATTCATCAAAATACTGCCGTTGATTTTGTTACCGCTAAGTTATTCAGCGCATTGAAAAAGAAAGGAATATATAAAATTAAAATTATAAAAGTTTTAAGCAATCAAAAACAACTTATTTTTGGCTTTAAAAACGTTATGAGTTCTTCCAATTCAAGAAAATAAGTTTCGGGTTTTCATGAAGCAGCAGCGTGTTTCTTTTTTTTTTGGATGCATTATTTGACATATTATTTCACATATAATGTACTTTCTCACATCTTCTCAATTAGAGTTTGTTGTTATAAGATAAACTGTTTTTTTTAATATTTTCTGCCTGGCCCACGATGTCGATTGATAACTAAAGCGAGCGGCAACCAAGTCACTCGATATCGTTTTCATACGGGCCCCACTATCGACTTGTCGGTCGCTAGGAATTACATTTTTAACGTAATCAATTTACTTATTGTCAGTTGATGATATTGCCACATCAACTATTTCAGACGTTAAACGCTTGTTTGAAAATAAAAATTGCTAAAACAAGTAAATTAGGCAATAAAAATGCAGCTCTGCGCTAGTTGAACCTGCTACAAATGACAACAAAGAAGTAAATAAAAAAAAATCTATTTCCAGCAAGTATGGTTTTTTCGTGGCGGTACACTTTTTGGAAGAGAATGTGGAGGAGGTCCAGGTTTCTCGCAGATATTTGCGAGATCATTGTAATGTTCTGGATATGCTTTCACCACAGTAAGTACTTATACACATGTTAATATAATTGCATGTGTTCAAATAATAGAGTACGCGAATTTAGAATGTTTACATATGAACTTGCCTGTTTTTTAGATTAGTAGCAAATTTTCGGGTTTCGAAAGATATTTTTGTCCTACTTTTAGAAATGCTAAGGAACAAATGGCCACCAACATTTTGTTGCAGTCAAATTCGGCCGGATATTAAGAAAGCTACTTTTTTGCGCTTTTTGGCTACCGGGAGCTACCAACGAACTATTGGAAACGAGAATATTTCTTCAACAGCTAAGTCAACAGTGCACAGGATCATTACAGAATGCTTAGAGTTGTTCGAGAATTGGATTTGCCCGCAGTGGATAAAAATGCCTGGGCCAGAAGAAGAATCTATAATAATTGAAAATTTCTTCGACCGCACAGGATTTCCGGGCGTAATAGGATGTGTTGATGGGAGGCATATTCGTATTAAGAAAGGGATACTGTAGTATAAATGCAATGATGGTTAGTATAATCATATCACTGCCATTTAAATATATATTAATGATGAATTTTATTTTAGATTTGTGACTACAAAATGACCATCATGTTTGTCGACGCAAGGAATCCCGGCTCCAATCATGATGCGTTCATATGGGAACATAGTCTGGCCAACCAAAAGCTGCAAGAAAACTTTGAAGGCGGCAGACGTAATGCTTGGATACTAGGAAATGTCATGGCGAAATAATACTAGGTGGTCTCGATAGCGAATTCTTTGATTTTCGCCGAAACGTTAAGTGTCAGACACCATATTAAAAAAATTATACTCAATTTTTTATATATGGAGTTTAACATTTCAGGTTTTGAGCAAA
The DNA here is from genome assembly GCA_937654795.1 of Cistogaster globosa. NCBI lineage: Eukaryota > Metazoa > Arthropoda > Insecta > Diptera > Tachinidae > Cistogaster > Cistogaster globosa. The sequence continues at coordinate 97,076,560 of OW569403.1, read as the reverse complement.
CTTAATGAATTCGCCATTGCGACCACCTGGTATTGATTCGCCTTGAGGTAATGTGTACTGTTTTATAAAGATAAAAGCATCCATAAAAAAACTAAAAAATTAATTTTCTTTGTTAAAGGGGATGGTGGTTATAAGTTGAAACCTTATTTATTGACGCCGTTTAGGTATCCAAAATATATCTATGAAAGACGTTTCAACACAAAGCACATCAATACTCGCAATGTAGTTGAACGATGCTTCGGAGTGCTGAAAAATAGATTTCGCTGCATCCTCGGCTCAAGAGGGCTTCACTACACTATTCCCCAGAGCAATCTTCAAAAATTATAAATGCGTGTTTTGCAGTCCAAAACATGTGCATAAAGTACAGATGCGTACAAGAAACTCCAGATGAAGTGGAAGTAGGAGGCGGGATGTTGCAACCGATGATGAAGGCGAAGAAGAGGAGGCTACTGCGGCAGCAATTAGGAGAAACGTTGCGATTAATTTATAAATAGAAATTTTAAAAATTTAAAAAGTATTTATATCGAAATTACCACGCCAATTTATCTATTTCGGGCAATATTTATTAAAATAAAAAGTGTTTTTTCTTGTAATGAAACAAATAACAAATTCAATTTTATTTATTAAAAATTATTTAAAAAAGTAACAAAAATTTTTGCATATTATTAAAAATAAATTAATAAGTAAGTAAACAAACAAAGTAATATTCAGTGCACAGTGGAATAGTGATAAAAATACAAAAATTTGACGATATTAACCAAGGGTAATAAAAATAAAGAAAATTTGTAAACAGTGACTTATACTCGGTTTGACAAGCTTTATATGCTTGTAAAAAAATTGCCTGCTAAGCTTGTCAAACCGAGTATAAGGTTTTACTATCCTATAATAGGGAAATTTAACCTATACTGTCAAGTCTGTATATTTCTGAATTTGTCCCATAATGCTATTTATATTCTTAATTTAATTTTTTTATTTTTTTTCCGCCAGCAAAATGGTTATTGTGTTCAGGGACGACAAAATTTTGGCTTGGATTTCGGCGTTTGTTTTAGCAGTTGCAGCTTGAATTTCTACAGCATCGGCTATTCTTTTGGCCGCATCCGCAAGAGCTTTTGTGGCTTCAGCCAGCATAACTGCAGCATCTGAATGTTGTATTGCTACAGCAACTGACTGTTCTCCAACCCTTAATTGTCGGCGAATGAGGCCGATTTGCTCTTGGCCAACTATTTTTTTTTTTGCGGAGGAGCAACTGGGCAATTCAGTTTCTTCTTTTTCGTGGTGTCGTTTTTGTGGTGTCTTAGGGGAAGGGGAAACGACAGCTGATTGTTAGGTAGGCTGCTGTTGACTAGAAGGTGAGACAGCTGCTACTGATTTACTACTCCTGGGTGGTGTGTCCACTAACAGTGAGAAGCAACTTTGGATGGAATCTGCTTTTTTCGGACTTGCTATATCCAAACCAAACACCTTGCCGCTAGGTGCTGCAGTTTTGGATAAAAACAAAGTCCGATCAACAATTTTTTCCAATTCCGAAAGTGAGTTCATTCGATAGACACCACCACCAGTTTTACACAAACTTTTCTTATTTTCAGGAATTTTTTTTTTGTTCGCGATTTTAAATCAGTCCAAGTCTGAAATAACACATATATTAATGGTTGCTGCTCAATCAGATATAGTCTTACATTTGAGAGTAATAATACAAAAGATTTGTAAAGTTGCACCCAACAAGCATTAAAAAGCTGGCAAAATTTTAGCACCAGTAAAATTTTATTTCATAAGAAATGGAAACATTTATATTTTTTTTTTAAATTGTTGTAGATATTTTTGGCTGTGTTTACGAACAATTGGGCGCAGCTGATTTGCACAGTCCCTTACCTTTTTCCACTCAACAACGCTACGCACTGGTGGCCCATGCGAATTCAGTTTCTTGGTGAGCTTTACCCACTGCTCTTCCATTGAGAGTTTGTTGCTTCCATAAACAGCAGATCCTCTTGCGAACTCTGGATTTGCTTCCATATATTCTACAAGAACCTGCAGCTGCTTCAAACTTGATTTTTTTATGCTAAACAAATAATTTTTGTTGGTTTAAATTGAATATTATTACTAATTATATATTTACCATTTATTTTCCATTATAAAATTTTTAACATAAACAATAAACTATTTTTTTGGTTTGTTTTGTTAATTTTTTTTTCCTTTTGTGTCTGTCGACAACCACAACACAAGTGATTGATTTTGACATTTATAATCGCATGACATTTCATATTGGGGCGCAAAATTGTATGAAAATGATTACGTTTTTGTACGCATTTGTTGTCGATCGACTTGTAGTGTTGAAAACTTTAAGTGGGGCGCAAATCAGCTGTTTGTCGTTGAAAATCCATGCGAACGATAGCAGTCGATATCGTGGGCCAGGCAGTTTATCTTATCAGTTTCAAAATTGTTAGATAAATGAACACTTTTCTAAACGTCACGAAATGCAACATATATTAGTTTTCTTACTCTTGCATATACTTCGTTTGTAGCAAAGAGCGTTGCAGCTAAAGCGAAATTTCTTATTTTGTTTCGTTTCGAAATTCTTTAAAATCCGCAAACTTTTTAAAAAAAAATTTAATAAAAATTTTCTTTGATCTTTTAAACAAACAAGTTTAATAACAAAACAAAAAGGTTCAATTTAAAGTTTTTTGAAATTTCTATAAACAGAAGTTCAAAATAAAATAGAGTCTAAAAAGCAAAAAAAATTTAAATAATAATAATGTCAATTTAGTACCAAAATCGCCACATTTGCAACGCTGTTTAATATAAAACTGTTGCAAATATATATTAGTGTAAAAATTGCGTATAATCGCTCTCATTTTTTGCCAGGATTATATTTTATTTAACAAGATGATATACAATTATATTTTATTGAGAACAGTTATCAAAAATAAAAGGCACAAAACATTATATTCAGCTTTTATCACAACTTTTATAGTAATAAATTAAGATGATATTCAGAAAATATAAAAAAACACTTAATAATAGTATTTTAAACATTCTTATATTTTTTTATGCATTTTTTAATGAACGTTTTTAAGCCCAAATATAGTACCTGTTGTTTATAAAAATTTTGCCAGTTCTTAAATTCAGAAAGAGGGCAGCACGGCCGTCCGTACCGCTCATAACTCTATTTACATATGTATTAAAAAACTTTAAAATAAAGGCTACCTGAAAGAACCTCTCGTCGTATATTTTTTAGTTGCTTTGTCTCTTTCTAAAAATATATACAAATTAAACTGAAATTGTTACCGAAAACTAAAGCCTTGTGTCAGAATTGTAGCAATTCATAATTTTTTAACTATAAGATCGATCTAACACCTCTCTTTAAGTGAATTTTTTATACGATTAACATGTTTTAATGTAAACATTACAAATATTGATTGAAATTGAGAATACACATAGTCCAGATTTACACTATGCAATTTTTTGAGGCATTTTTTTCTCAATTCCTTATTTAAGTTGCAGCGATATGCGTTATTTAAAAATAAACATAAGCAAAAATAATATCCCTTGCTTTACCAACAAGCAAAAATTTCATGCAAGTTTCATGAAAAATTGCCTAGTCTAAATGCGGTAATACTCATATGGTTACAGAAAAGTGAAGGAAAAAGAACAATTATTGAAAAACAAGTAAGAGTGGTATATTCGGCTATGCTGAATCTTATATACCCGTCACAGGTATGTATAACCATATGTTTAAATAAAAATCGGCATAAGAAATTCTTTCCTAAAACAAAACTTGAAAAAAATAAGCTTACATCTAGTTTAGTGAAGTAACTCTAATCAAAAAATAAATAAATATTACTTAAAAAATAAGTACATAAATAAGTATATAATTTTATTTATTTATTTATTTATTTATTTCAAAAAAAGCAATAACAAAGCCTTAATGGCCAATAAATTTATTACTTAGAATTAACAAAATGAGTTTAAACTAAAACCAAATAACATATTCTCTCAGATCAAATTATAGAAATACAAACTAAATTCTAATAAAGAAAAAAAAAAAACAATGAAGGAATAATTTATAAAAATGGTTCCCCAGCCGAAAAAGATATAATAAATTAAAAGTAAGAAAGACATTAAGTAATAATCCTACTAGACAGCATTTTCCAAAATCAAAGACTCGATAGGTAATGAAACAATTTTCTGCGATAGCAATTACTAGACAGAGAAAAGTTCTTCTAAATATATCAAAAAATGTCATCGGCTCTTATAAGGTTAGGTATTTTTAAAGAATTTAGTATTGCCGAAAAAAGCTTTTTTGATACCTATTTTGATATCTTAGAAATATGGTGCACAATATTTCTCCTCAATTTTTTATTTTTTCTATTTCGGCTATATACTCGTTTTTTTTATTGAAGTAACTTTACTAAACTAGATATGTTCTAAATGATATTGAAATTAGAGACAAGCGTGGTATTTTGCCCGCTGCCTAGACGACATGGACCGATGTTATTGATTTTCAACACTTACTGTTTTTCGAAACAATGTCTGATCGACTGGCATATTTAAATTTTCTTTAGCTCATCTAGTGCCTTGGCAAAGTCGTTTCAACACGAAGAGACAAGACAAGCGGGCATTGCTCATTCGACTTCTCTATGCATAAGAACTCCGAATTTACAAACTTTATGGGGTCGGAAATGGATATTGTAGAAATTGAAAACCAAATAAAAAACTTAGATATACTCTTTTTCCACCTATGGAATCGTTTTACTCTCTTATCCGTTCGATTAAAAACTTTGACTAATCCAGAAACGTTTAATTGAACTATAAGAAAGTAAAATATATGAAAACCGAGTTAAATATCTAATAGAGAAACGTTTACCCTAAGTGGTGTATAGTTTTAAAGTTCAATGTAATCAATATCCAGCAAAAAAAGAAAAACATGCGAAAGAAGTAGGATTCTACGTAAAATGAACCGGGTCAATTTAGGTGAAAAACGCATAATTTTACCATTATCCTGTCATTTGCGAGCATGGGGGTTCACATAGCTTGGCATTTAAATGAATGCCTAAAACCAGTGAAAATTCAATGATTAGGATACGTTTTTTCATTAATTTTTGTTTTTTACAATTTCTTTTTTCATGAGCTCAAAAGTAATAACTTAATTAGAACAAACGAACTTGTTAAAAGTACACTATAGAAAACAAGTGCAAGAGCGGCAATGAAAATACCCATGATTTTTGAACTACTTAATTTTTTTTTTTTTTTTGCTAAGCATTTTTCTTGAATTTTAGTACTTCCTGAATGATGTTTTCAAAAATAAAACCCATATTGTTATATTAAAAAATATAGTGCACAATCGTACTTTTCTATGAAAAGTTCAGAGGAAGATATGCGCGAGCGGCAATTTTTTCACTCGATGTTTCTTTCTTATTTTTTAATTCTCTATTGCTCAATATATTTGCTTTTTGATTGGAGTAGCTTCATTTTTCCAAATGATATGGAAAAATTAGAGGCGTGGTGTTTTGCCCGCTGCCTCGAAGGACATGTACTGTAGACTTGTGTAGTTCATAAACGAACTAGTTCATTTAAACGATTCCATTGATTAAGAGAACTAGTTCATACTATAAGTATACGTAGTTCATTTTTGAACTACACCTTGTATTTGAAGTATCAGACAAGATGAATTAGAATTCATGCTGTGTTTCCTTGTTAACTATTTTAGAAATAAGATTAGTGATGTCACTTATTTTATTAAACATTCGTTTTGGCAATTCTACGGTGTTGTTGCCATCATATTTTGAAAAGAAAATTTCAACTAAGAGCTTTCGAACTAAAAAAAGCTTTTGAACTGAAAGTGGAAAACTACGAACAATATGTCAACAGAACATTTGAACTAAAGAGAGCCCTAAAACTAAAATTGGAACTAGTTCACTGTCAAACTTTGAACTAAAAAGAGCGATCACTAAATTGAACTATACGGAAGTCTAATATACTGCTCTTGCTTATTTTCAATAACAAAATTTTCAAAACTATGTCCGATCATTTGGCGTATTCTTAAGCTAATCTAGTGCCGTCGATTCAACACTATCATATATCCAATATTTATTTGTGGAATGGGACAATACGGGTTATCATTGGAAAGGGAATTTAAGAGCCTATTAAATGAAGCAGGCAAAAAAAAATATACAAAATCTGGTAAAAAATTTTTTTTCCTCTATAAACATAGCTTTACTAAATAAAGTTATTCGGAATTCTTTATGAAAAAATGTAAGGAGTGTAACACGAATTTTAAGCAAAAATTTATATAAACAGGTTATTTCTGGGGAACCCTTCGTTTCAGAGTTACGGACCTCTTAAGTTTTCATGCATAATGTATTTTATGGTAAAATGAGACAATATGGGTATCATTGGAGAGGTCCCTACAAGAACAGTGACCATCATTTGATCCACCAAATGACAATCACTGATGATGGAAATACCCATCTCTGCGTAGAACAAAGTTTCTATCACATTTTTAAAGGGAAAATGAAAAACTTGATGTAAACATTTGTATACGCGTGATGTATGTAGCCAACAGCGTCACCGGCGATTTTTTTTTACAAGAAATAGGTATAATGAAAATCTTGCTTTATTTTTGAAACATATTTAATTATAAAACTTTTTATATTTTGCTAATCAATTTATAGCAAAAACTTGAATTTAATTAACACACATGAAATTCATTTAAATTTAATACGAAAAGCCGTACAACGGCAACGCTGCTTCAGTGTAAAGTTATTGCAAATGTGTTAGTGGATAATTGTGTATGTATAAGTTTCCTTCACTCATTTCTTGCTGGGGAGTGAGGGAATCTTATACATACACAATTATCTACTAACACATTTGTAATAATTTTATAAATTTAAATGAATTTTTTTTTTTTTTTTTTGTCAATTAAATCTAAGTTTTTACTTAAACTTGATTAGCAAAGTTCAAAATATAGCTTATAAAAAGTTTTGTATTTAAATCTGTTTAAAAAATCAAGCAAAATCTTCATATTTTTTGTAAAAAAAAGTCACTGGTAACGCTGTTTGCTGCAGACATCACACGTATACAAATGTTTACATGAAGTTTTTCATTTTATCGTTAAGAATGTGATAGAAACTTTGTTCTACGCAGCGATGGATATTTCCATCATCAGTGATTGTCATTTGATGGATCAAATGATGGTCACTGTTCTTGTAGGGTCATTTCTTGCAGGGGTGATTACATTTTTTTTTTATGCTAGGGTTGTCTGGACGTGATTTTAATATGTTGGGAGCTATAGTGCGTTTTTTGTAGAAACAAATGCGGCTATTCAGAAAATCTTTACAAAGCGAAGTCACTGTTGGTCATTCCATAGAGGTAACTACGAAACTAAGGGTGGTTTCTACGAAAATTATTACATAACATTGTTTGGTTAAAATTACATTTTACACCCTCTATATAACTTTTTTGTTATTACTTGATGCCATAGCACACGTATAAATTGTAGTAGTCTGTAACTTAATTTTTCTTTTTTTTTTTTTGTATTGTTCACCTGGACTTTATTTTTTGGCGCATTGACACTAAACTATATTTGTTTCTCAATAAATGCAAACAAAATATATAGAAACGAAAACTTTTTTCAACAAAAACCATATTTGCTTTAAAAACGTATTTAGTTTAGTTTACATACATACCTGTCAGCTCCGGCACAAGATAACATTTTATTAATGCGAATAACGTGAAAGGGATGTAAACGCATTCTTATATGGAACTGATCTTTTCCGCAATATTTTACTAAATATTTGTTACAACAAATTCGTCCAGCTTCCAACGCTTCACTGCTAAGTTGTTCATACTCATCAGATACCAAATGAACACACAGAGGGAAATCTTCTACAGTAGCTTTTTTTCTGCCCAAATCAAAAATACGGATTTTGGGATCTGGTACACCACGACAAAAACGAGATTTAGGGTATGGCTTGTTTTTGCAGTAACGATAACTTAAAAAAAAAACATTAGCAATTTTTATAAACTTCTAATTAGTAAAACATACCATCTCGCTGGACGTCGACCCATTTTTTTTCTAAAAAGATGTTAGAATAGTTAATACTTTTAATAGAATTACTAATTTATACAACTCTCAAGAAATAGCTTACGCAGTTTGCTTCTTGACGGTTGTTACTACACGCCTTCAGGAAACCACGTCAGAAAATCAAAAGAGCAGGCGGAAGTAGGAAATCGCAGAAAATACCTTTGGAAGTGTTTAGATTAAGTATAAATTGAATTCAGTGCAGGCAACATATCCAAGGCGAATCTTTACGGTGTAGTCATGGCCAAGGCGAATCAATGACCAAGTGGCAAGGCGAATTAATACAAGTGATTGCAGGACTACATCCATGGCGAAATAATTTACCAGGTGGTGGCAGTGGCGAATTTCATTCATTTTCGCTGTTGCAGAAAATTTCAAAATTCATATAAAAAAAATTTTCGCTGATTTTTTATATATGGAGTTTGACATTTTCTGCAACGGCGAAAGTGAATAAATTCGCCACTGCCACCACCTGGTAAATTATTTCGCCATGACTACATCCATGGCGAATCGAAACCAGGTGTTCGCAATAGCGAATTCATTAATTTTGCTCAAAACCAGAAATGTCAAACTCCATATATAAAAAATTGAGTATAATTTTTTAATATGGTGCCTGATACTTAACGTTTCGGCGAAAATCAATGAATTCGCTATCGAGACCACCTAGTATTATTTCGCCATGGCTACATCAATCCAACCACAGACATAACAATCCAACAACACAAAAAACAACAAGAAATTTGTTGCTACAAACCCTACAAGATCAGTGACCATCATTTGATCCATCATATGACAATCACTGACGATGGAAATATCCATCACTCAGGAGAACAAAGTTTCTATCTCATTCTTAAAGGAAAAATAAAAAACTTGATGAAACATTTTACAACTTAATATTTTACAAGTATGAATTATATTTTTTTTACGTTTTTTTTTTAGAATTAAGCTATATTAAAAAAAATTCGTTTCACTTGGTTTTTTTTTTTCATTTAGAATTTTTGCAGAGTAGTGTAATTTTAACAATTTTTAAATGATATTTCTCTTTATTTTGCTACTCCTTTTTTTATTTTAAATTCTTTAATAATTTACATTATTACATTTTTCCCCACACTACTTTACTGCACGAACCACGAACTAAACTGAATTGATCAACACAGATTCCTTTTTCATAAGCTCCTCTGTCATATTTTCTCCTAGAATTAAGTGCCAAATCTAAATAAGTATAAAAACAATTAATCATTTTCGTCTTCTTAAGAGGAATTTTTCTCTTTACTTGATAAATACCTTTAACGATTTGCAATTTTTTAAGTAAGAAAATAAAGTAAAAGAAATAACCCTCAAATCTCCAACCAGTGAGAAATGAAAATATATCTATTTAAAGGAAGATTTCATAAATCAAAGATATTTAAGTTAAATACAATATGCAATTAATTCAACGTGAATTAATGAAATTAAAAAAAAAATTCCTTACAAATTTCAGGCTTTTACGTGGAACAAAAAAATTATTATTATAAAAAATTATTATTTTTACGTGGATAAAACTTTTCCACTTATTTCTTTTTCTTTTTTTTACAATTCAGGAATTTGTAACCAAAACTTTAACAAAAACTTAAAAAAAAAAACTTAAACTTTTTGGTGTTCTAAGGTAAACACAAGTAAACAAAATGGCGAAAATAAATGCTCAGCAGTTTTAAATATACCAAAAGTGGTGCGATCTTACGGTTCTACTCCCAAACATTTTTTTAATCGTACGAAAACAAAAAATTATGTACACGTCAAATGAGTGATAGGAGTAAAATGCTTAAAGTCAATTGTTGGCAACAGATGACATTGCAAATACATGTGTAGGCCGGAAATTAAAATATGTTAATAAAATATGCGTAAAAAAATTTTAGCAAGCACCACTACAATGTCTGTTCAGTAACTTTACTAGCAAAAAATAGCAACAAGAGAGTAAAAGAGAAAGTTTCAAAATTATTCTCCCAAATGTAAAAAGGTAAATAAACGATTTACTAGCAAAAATTAGCAAAGCAAACCTACAAGAACAGTGACCATCATTTGATCTATCAAATGACAATAACTGATGATGGAAATATCCATTACTGCGCAAAACAAAGTTTCTATCACAGTCAAAATGGAAAATTTAAAAAATTATGTGAGCATTTGTATACGTGTGACCCCAGAAAGAAATGATTGACAGAAACTAATACTAACACAATTTTTACACTAATACATTTGCAACAATTTTTTATTGAACAGCGTTGCTGTTGTAGCGTTTATAAAATAAAAATAAAAATACAGCTTACAAAATGTTTTGTTATTTAAATTGTGCCAAAGATTAAACAAAATTTTTATTAAATTTGTTGTAAAAAATTAGTCGGTTTTAAGGAATTTTCGTAGTTTTTTAAAAATAAATAACAAAGAGAAATTTCTTGTCAGTTGCAACGTTGTTTGCCCCAAACAAACAAATCATATGCAAGAGTGAAACAACTAATATATGTTTTCTTTCGTTAAGAAAATTGCGCATTTATCGAGTAATTTTAAAAGTGGTATTGTGATATATTAAGAGCAAAAATTAAAGAAAAAATAAATAAGAAACAAGGAATTTAAAAAAAATATATATAATATAAATATAAATATATATATATATATATATATATATATATATATATATATATATATATATATATATATATATATATATATATATATATATATATATATATATATATATATAAGTTTAATGTGAAATTAGAAAGGTACGCTGCATTTGGAATTGCAAACAGTTGTAGTGCAGGGATTGCGTCCAATGACACTGGAAACTCGAAACTTCACAAGCATATTGCGAGTATTTAAAACCGCAAAAGCCTTCAAAAAGTTAGATTCGAGTTGAAAGAAACTAAGAAGCCTTTACATCCGAAATTGAAAGCTGTTTTTTTATGTGTAAAACTTTTCCTTATTTGCCTAATTTTATGTATTCCTCTGATTATCAGTCAACAACAGTATTTGGTAGAAATACTCAAGCTGTGTGCCTCAACATCACTGGTTATTTCAAATGTTCAAAAATTATATTTGTTAAAAATATTTTTCCATTTAAGGCATTTCTTCTCTTTGAGTATAAAATTATAATTTATTTTAAATTTAAGAAGTTTTGCAATTCGTATTGCTTTAAAATTTTTATGGAGTGCAAGGTGGTCATCAAAAAGGTTGAGAAATCCGTCTGTCGGCTGGCTGGGGAGACTTACGGCTCAAAACTTGATGAAGTCGTCAGCATGCTCCCTTTGCAGAACCTTCTAGCGGTGAAAGAGTTGAAGAGAAAGTTGGAGGAGTCTGAACCACAACACTATCAACATTAAAGAAATGAATAACATCTTTCCATGACAGAGGCTTACCATTAAAGAAAACTTTATAATCCAAGTTCAAAAGACAATTTCTTGCACTTTTAAGTAAATGTGGGGGATCGTGCATGAAATAAATTTTTGGATTATTCACCTCAAAATATGGCTTCTCATCGCTGACGTTTGCAACTTTAGAAAAATTTACGAAATTTCCACCTTGATCACAAACGAAATTTCAAGGTTTTAAGCCTATTTCTTGCAAAAAACATACTTTTTCATTATATTTCCTTTGCAGCTACCTTAAACAAAAAAATAGGACACTGCTTGCGACCAACTATTGCCACCTATACCACTTGCCATCATAACTAAAGTGTTAGTTGCTATATTTCTGGAACGGTTTTCATCCCCGAAATCCTGCAGGTCTATTATTTTGTCTTTAAACCTATCGTACTCAAGAAAAATTTTCAAATACATTTCGTCACAAGATACACTGACATATTTTTCTTTCTCCGTAAAATCACGCGAACGAATTTTAAGTGCTTCAAATGTGCCGTTCAAATTACCCGGACTTTTTGGCCAATCCTTTACAAAACGCTGTAAAGTTTTTATGTCAGGCTAATCTAATAATACTCCTAAATAACGATAAACTAAAGGAGAAAGAAAATATACCGCTAAAGCAATTAGTTTTAATCCAGTACCATAGCGGCAGTTTTGAGTCACGTGAGTGATTTTTTAAACTATTTTCAAGACATATTGACATAGAATTCGATATTTTTAGGCTCATGTCATTCTTTTTCTTGAATACAAATTCCAATTTTTCGGCTTTTTCTTTATATTTATCTAATTGTTTGGATAACCTTTCATTATCTGTTTTTAATTTAGAATTTAAACGTCTTTCTGTTAAATAGCGTGTTCGACATCGGTCGAGTGCAGTTTGCAAAACTTTCGTTTTGGAAAGAAAGTCCGTTTCACTTACGATTTCTAAGCCACCTACGTCCATTTTTTCATTTTCTCTATTAAAAGTTATACAATCGACTTCTACGACGTCGCTACATGTAGCAGAATTATTATTTATATATACGTCTTTGATTCCTACATTACTAGGCCCTTTCAATTTATTACCCCTCTCTAAATTTCTAATATTGACTAAATTTATGTTAAGTTCTCAGTACTTTCATTTTTCGGTATATCAAATTTTGAAATTTTGTCGCCAAAGATATATTGCTTCGAAAAATGCCGACTGCACGCGCATAAACGCTTCGTATTTGAAGCCATTCAGCACGTCTAAAAGAATTAAATAATTTTAATTGTTAAAAGAAACTTCTGTTAATTTGTTTTGTTAGTAAAAAGAAAATAATTAAATTCCCTTAACTCGATTGCTACAAACTTGGAGAAAAAACGCAATAGTGTTTATACTCTGTTTTAGAGCCTTATATGAAATAGCGTTAAAGAAGTGTCATAATATACAGCATTAATAAGAAACGAAAGTTAATAATCTAAACTTTAGTTGCAATAAAAAAAACTTTTTTTACCAAAGTCCTTTAAAATTATTACGTCACAGTTAGCCAAAAGTATGTAACATTTATTAGCTTGATTTTATTAACTACAAATCAAGGCATATTAATATACTAGGTAGTAGCAGTAGATCAGGTGACTCTTTTGTTTACGTTTTCAGATGTCTAAATTTGTTTACACTTCTTCCTAGAATTTTTTTTTGTAATATCATGTGTCGTGGAATATATTTTAAACTTCTATGGAACAAAAAGGTGTGTAAAAATTTATTATGAAGCTGCATTTTATCCCTTTACCGCACCTCATCCGCGTAATCACACCCATAAAGGCTTCTATACGTACATTTCTGCATCGCATGTTAGTTCTTTAAAATGATTAAAAATAATAAAAAAAATGTTTCTCTACATCGCACATTGGGACAAATAACCGAATAACGACGACAAAATAAAATTTTGTTAAATGTAATTTTGTAATATGTTTTAAATGCTAGTACGCAAGCAACCTATAAGAATTTTCTTATTTTATCACATTAGTCTATGCGTGCGTGCAAAGTATTATTATCTGTTACGCGCGCTAGTTAAGTTACTTAGATCCATCATCATACATGAGATAAATATTATAATAAAAATATATATATATATATTGCAACAGACTTCGTCTAACCAAACAACAGTTAATATGATACTAGAACAGCATCTATAATGTTGAAAGAAAATAAATATGAATGTTTTGACTTCTTCTAAACAAATTAATACTGATTAATTGGTTTAATAGATGATGTTTACAATATACATTACCTAAGTAGATAGATGCTAAGAACGATGCATTTCATTCTGCTTGTGTCTAATATTTCTCGTTTTCTTTGAAAAATGTCCGCATACATTTGTAAACAATTTTTCTTTCTGAAAATTTTTAGAAATTAAATTATAATTTAATTTACCTAAGCCGAAAAAAGTACAAATGGTAATTCATTTATAATATCCACAGCTCCAAACCTCATTGGAAAAAAATTAAAAAATAAAAATATATATATACCAGAACAAAAGGTTGTGACTAGTTTTAATCCCAAACATTATTTTAGGATAAGAAATATTTGTTTTGTCCTTATGATTAATATTTTTTAAACATATTTTAAGATAAGAAAATTATGGTAATAACAAAATTCCAATACTTACTAATAAACATAAACAGTTTTGAGATAAAATTTTTGGAAGAAAATTACATAAAAGAATGTTCCTTTAAGAATAAAGACAGTGATTAAGAGGATGTCGTGTAAAAACATACAAAAAAAATTTTCGCTGATTTTTTATATATGGAGTTTGACATTTTCTGCAACGGCGAAAATGAATAAATTCGCCACTGCCACCACCTGGTAAATTATTTCGCCATGATTGTAATGTAATTATTATTAAATTCGCCTTCAAAATAAACCTTTATTTCATAAAAAATAAAAATGTTACCCACAATAGCCAAAGAAACAAATCTCGTTTAACGGATCTACTCCAATCAAGAGAAAAGGTAGATAGTGTTATAGAAAGTTGAAAAATAAAAACAATGTAAAGTAAAAAAATTGGCGGTTGCGCTTGTTTTCCGAGCTGTGGACAAATAAGGGCAACCGCCAACTTTTTTTATTTTACATTGTTTTTTTTTTCAATTCTCTATAACCCTGAATACCTACTTTGTTATTGAAGCAGCTTCAATTAACTAGATTTAAACATCAAAATATATAAAGAATTCAACTAAAAACTAATTTTAATTACAAACAAACAAAACATCCATTTTTTCCGCCAATTTTACTGTCATTGGCCAATTTGTGGTAAATTGTTTTAATAAAAATATAAATAAAGAAATTGTCAATAACCCAAAAAAAGAAAAGAGACAGAATCATACAAAATAAAAATTTCCTGTCCTGTAAAAATAAATGTAAATAAATGAATCCAACAACACAAAAAACAACAGGCAATTTGTTGCTACAAACCCTACAAGATCAGTGACCATCATTTGATCCATCAAATGACTATCCCTGACGATGGAAATATCCATCACTCAGTAGAACAAAGTTCTATCTCATTCTTAAAGGAAAAATGAAAAACTTGATGTAAACCTTTGCATACGTGTGATGTCTGTAGCAAACAATGTTACCAGTGACTTTTTTACAAAAAATATAATGAAAATTTTGCTTGATTTTTGAAACATATTTAATTACAAAACTTTTTATAAGCTATATTTTGAACTTTGCTAATCAATTTTGAGCAAAAACTTCGAATTAATTAACAAACAAAAAATTCATTTAATACGAAAAGCCGTACAATGGCAACACTGTTTCAGTATAAAGTTAATGCAAATGAGGGTTTTCACACACGACTAACAGTCCACCCTAAATACGGGCGTTAGGCACGACGTAATTTAGCGTCTAGTTTTTACGCTGTAATGAGTAACTTAAATACGAGCGCCAACGTTGTGAAACGAACAGTATTGTTTACTTATTTTATTTGCTAAAAACCACAAAATTGAAATAATTAAGAGAGATAAAATCGCGAAATTGACCTTAAAGTAGCTGTAATGTCATTACTGTTGGAAATACTTTTGTATATACCACAAAAACAAAAAACAATAACAACACTTCTTTTGCAGCCAACTTCACTTTTTACGCGCGTCAAAATTGGATTTTTCAATTGTTCAACGTTAGCGTCGCGCTATTTGGGTTGGTCTCATACATTTTGTATGGGCATGAGAATTTTTGACAGTTAAATAACGTCTTACGCTCGTATTTAGGGTGGACTGTAATTTTTAATCCGCACCATAAATTAGACTAGATAAGACACGAAAAGATATGTGGCATCACTACGTTAACCCCTTCATTTTTACAGGACAGGAAATTTTTAATTTGTATGATTCTGTCTCTTTTCTTTTTTGCGGGTAATTGACATTTTCTTTATTTACATTTTTATTAAAACAATTTACCACAAGTGACCATAAATTGGCGGAAAAAATTGGAAATTTGCATTTTCTGGCGCAATTTTCCATTTTTTCCGCCAATTTTACTGTCATAGAAATGACATATACAAAGTTCGAGCAGCAGAAGCAGAAAATAAAAGGAAGTTGACGAGAACAAAGCTGAAAAAATGTAAGTATTTTGGTGTTTCTAAAAAAAGTTAATTAGCTTTATTAATTAATTTACCTTGTTTTTCAGGAGTCGCAGATGCATTATGGGTTGCCCTGAGGTAGGAAAGATTCACCGGTTTCCGAAGGATGCTTCCAGGTAAGTTTATTTGAATTTGTTTAATATGTGTGCAGTTGGGGAACATTTCAATTTTGCCCAAAGTTTTTAACTTTTTCTTATGAAAAATAAATGTAATTCCGTGTGGATCTCCAATTGGTTAATAAATTATGTCCAATTTAATTTGTTATTAGAAACCGGTGAAGTGTTTTGGTGCTATAAAAATTTATACCTTTCGATTTTTTGTCTAAAATGAAGAACGTTCTTTTATGAATACAAATGCCTATGCACGTATTCTTTTATCCAATTGGCATGTGATAATCGTTATATCTCTGAAAGAGTGAAAATTAAGAAAAGTGGATGGAAATTATGCTGTGAAATTTAAAAAAAGTGAACATTTTTCATCAGCCAAGTAAAAATATGTAAACACTGATTTCAACGTTTCTATTTCCAGAAAACCATGGATTCGACTGCCAATTTTTCACCAGCCAAAAATATTTTAGGAAGAAGAAAATATTAAACCTTAAAAGCCCTTTTCAGGGCTCAAAATATTTTAAAATAGAGATAAAAATAAAATTTTGAACAACTCTTTTGAGGGCTTTAGGCTTATAAAAAATATTACTGAACAAAAACTTAATAAGAATACAAATTAAAAATTGCGAAAAAATATAGCACTTAAATATAGTAGAAGAAACTGTATTAATAAAAAAACTATATATTTTATTTCCAGCAAAAACTTACCAATTTGTGCACAGCTTTATCAATTATTCATCCGCCAAACAACTAAATTCCACATGCAGGTAAGTGGCTGCAGAAGAAAGCACAAATTATTTTAAGTGATGGCACATTTTATTTTCAGTCATCACTTAACAAATTTGTATATAGTTTACAAATTTTCTTCAAAATAAGTAAGTGTCTGCAAGTAAAGAAACCATTTGTAATCACTTACATTTTCATTTTGTCTCTTTTTATATTATATTGTAGCCCTCAGAAGGACATTTGAAAATGTAAAATTGCTTTTATTTTTTAAGTATTCTTGGAGCCCTCAAAAGGGCTTTTTGAAGTTTCACTTTATCTCTTTTTAAAGGGTTTTGGAGCCCTAAAAAGGGCTTGTTTTATATGTAAGCGCCTGTAAGGAAACATAATAATAAATATTTTGTTTTCAAATAATACTTACCAGTTTCCGCATATTAGTAACATCAAACCAATGTTATATTCTCTTCTGTAGGTTCACAGGTCTGCCAATAATCCACCAGCCAAACAAATCGTATCTGTAAAAACACATTCACTAATAGACTTTTTATTTTCAGCAGCTACTTATCAATTTGTTCAGATGTCTGCCAATAATCCACCAGCCAAACAAATCGCATCCATTTGCAGGTAAGTATCTGTAAAAATACATTTTGTTAATAAAAAACTAATTCACTTTTTATTTTCAGCAGCTACTTACCAATTTGTTTAGATGTCTGCCAATAACCCTCCAGCCTAACAAATCGCATCCATTTGCAGGTAAGTTTCTGTAAAAATACATTCTGTTAATAAAAAACTAATTCACTTTTTATTTTCAGCAGCTACTTACCAATTTGTTTAGATGTCTGCCAATAACCCACCAGCCAAATAAATCGTATCCATTTGCAGGTAAGTTTCTGTAAAAACACATTCTGTTAATAAAAAACTAATTCACTTTTTATTTTCAGCAGCTACTTACCAATTTGTTCAAATGTTCGCCAATAATCCACCAGCCAAATAAATCGTATCCATTTGCAGGTAAGTTTCTGTAAAAACACATTCTGTTAATAAAAAACTAATTCACTTTTTATTTTCAGCAGCTACTTACCAATTTGTTCAAATGTTCGCCAATAATCCACCAGCCAAATAAATCGTATCCATTTGCAGGTAAGTTTCTGTAAAAACACATTCTGTTAATAAAAAACTAATTCACTTTTTATTTTCAGCAGCTACTTACCAATTTGTTCAGATGTCTGCCAATAACCCACCAGCCTAACAAATCGCATCCATTTGCAGGTAAGTTTCTGTAAAAATACATTCTGTTAATAAAAAACTAATTCACTTTTTATTTTCAGCAGCTACTTACCAATTTGTTCAGATGTCTGCCAATAACCCACCAGCCTAACAAATCGCATCCATTTGCAGGTAAGTTTCTGTAATAAGCACATTATGTTAATAAAAAACTAAATTACTTTCTATTTCCAGAAATACTTGCCATTCAGGGTCCAATTGTGCCATTTATCCATCAGCCTGACAAATCGCTTCCATTCGTAGGTAAGTTCCTGTAAAAAATGTGTTAATAAAACAAACTAATTTCATCATTTTTTCAGCTAATTTAGTGCAAATTTTTCAAATTGCCCGCAGCCAACACTTACCGATGTGCCCAAAAAAAATTATATTAAATGAAATTAATTATATTATTATTAATAATTTGTTATTTTTCTATTTTTTGATAAAATTTTTCACGTTTGCCAACAGAAAGTTTTGTTTATTTTGTAGCTGTCATTGGTTTTTTGTTTGTATGTTGAGGTAAGAACTGTATGTATAGTTGACTGCTTTTTCGCATTGTGTTTTAGGATGCCACTTTTTTATTTTCTTTCTCATATTTAGGGGTTAATCGCATATGATAAGTTACTTTTTAAACGTCAGTGTTGAGGAGTCTGGTTATGTCTGTGATCCGCACAACTTTTGTTCTTTCGTATTCACACCAGACTAATTATGCTGGCATAAAATTGTGCACGTATACACAGCTTTGTGTGTGTTAGTAATTTCTATGTTTATTTGACGTTTGCCTTTCGTTCGTTAAACACATACATAAAATGCGGAAATATGGCTGAAATAATTGATGATGAATTGGCAATAATTTTAGGAGGAATTTCTAGTGGCTGTAACTTGCAAGCTGCATCATCACTCCTAGAAGCTGAAGATTTCAATTAATATTTTATTCATAAGAAGAAGATGAATTGATTCATATTTGAATCAATTTTTTTTCCTGTAAAATACATATAAAAATTAACTCAAAATTAACTTTAAACTTAATTTCCCTTGATAAAATATTATAAGAAAATTGAATTCAATCATAATAAAATTCATCATTGATGTATTCATGTCTACGCGGCGATGGACGACTAAACACTAAAAATCGCTCTGCAAAAAAAAAAAAAAAACGCAGAAACTGTGTTTTCATAAGTGTGTATGTGTTAGTTTTGTTCTGCTTGTGCGGGGTTAAAGCTGGTTGAAAAATTGTGCCAACCAAAAACCACTCTCCGAAAAAGCCTACAAACTGCGATTTTATGCCAGCACAATTAGTCTAATGTGAAAACCCTCAATGGGTTAGTACAAGGCATATTAATATGCCTTGAGGTTAGTACAAGGCGAATTAATTACCAGGTGGCAGCGTATGCGAATTTAGTGTTTTTTGCTAGTATACACCACTGTCAAACTCCATATATAAAATATATACACATCAAGGCGTATTAATTTAACAGGTAATAGCAGTTCTAAAACAACTACAACAATAATAATAAAATATGTTTTCAGATGTCAAAATCAACTAACGCTGCACATAGGAACTAATAACCGAAACACGACGATAAAAATGGAATTTTGTATTTTGTAAAATATAAGCACTGATGCACTTAAACTTATATTAGTCTGTACGTGGAAGCTATGGTGATGCTGAGATGTAAGCGAAGTAAAAGATTTGTTTTTTGTTATAAAAAACAATGTTTCTTTATAATGCTTTAAGCATTACTTTAGCATTTTTGTTTCTTGAGTATTATTAGTACACTTAGCATTATACATATATGTATGTTCTTGTATGGGCATCCTCTTAATAAATGTCGTTATTTTAAGGATACATCATTTTATGTAATTTCTTTCCAAAAATTTTATCTTAAAACTGCTTACGTTTATTAGTAAAAATTGGATTTTGTTATTACCAGAGTATTTCTTATCTTAAAATATGTTTACAATATATTCATCATAAGGACAAAACAAATATTTCTTATCCTAAAATAATGTTTGGTATTAAAACTAGCCGTTACCTTTTGTTCTGCTAAATATATATTTTTATTTTTTTTTTTTTTCAATCAGGATTTGAGCCGTGGATATTATATATAGGAATTAAAATTAATTTAATTTCCAAAAATTTTTAGAAATATTTACAAATGTATGCGGACGTTTTTCATAGAAAAAAAAAAAGAAAAAAGACACAACAATATAAAATGCCACTTTTTCTGGATCGCTACATTCTTCATCAGCATTCTTCGCATCTATGTACTTAGTTTGTGTATATTGTAAACATCATCTATTTAACCAACTAATCAGTATCAATTTGTTTAGACAAAGTCAACACATTCATACTTGTTTTCTTACAACATTGTATATGCTGCTCCAGTATTATATTAACTGTTGTTTGGTTAGACGAATTCTGTTACAATATATATATTCTTATTATACTATGATGATGGATATAAGTTACTTAACTAGCGCGTGTAACAGATAATAATTCTTTGCATGCACGTACAGACTAATGTGATAAAATAAAAAAATAAATACTTATAGGTTGATTGCGTACTAGCATATAGAACATATTACAAAATTGCATTTAACAAAATTCCATTTTTGTCGTCGTTATTCGGTTATTTGTCCCAATGTGCGCTGTAGAAAAAAAATGAATATTATTACTTTAAATCATTTCACAGAACTTACATGCGATGAAGAAATATACGTATGGAAGCCGTTATGGCTGTGATTACGCGGATAAGGTGCGGTAAACGGATAAAATGCAGCTTCATAATAGATTTTTACACACTTTTTTGTTCTATAGAAGCTTAAAATATATTTCCACGACACATGATATTACAAAAAAATTCTAGGAAAAAAATAAGTATAAACAAATTTAGACATCTGAAAACGTAAACAAAAGGGTCAGCTGCTCTACTGCTACTACCTAGTATGTTAATATGCCTTGGGTTAGTACAAGGCGAATCAATTACCAGGTGGCAGCGTAGGCGAATTCCGTATATTTTATTTTTGTGTATATTTTTTATATATGGAGTTTGACAGTGGTGTATACCAGCAAAAATACTAAATTCGCCTATGCTGCCACCTGGTAATTGATTCGCCTTGGGTTAGTAGATAATTGTGTGTGTATGAGGGTTTTCACACACGACTAATTTTTAATCCGCACAACTTTTGTTCTTTCGTATTCACACCAGACTAATTATGCTGGCATAAAATTGTGCACGTATACACAGCTTTGTGTGTGTTAGTAATTTCTTTGTTTATTTCACGTTTACCTTTCGTTCGTTAAACATATACATAAAATGCGGAAATATGGCTGAAATAATTGATGATGAATCGGCAATAATTTTAGGAGGAATTTCTACTGGCTGTAACTTGCAAGCTGCATCATCACTCCTAGAAGCTGAAGATTTCAATTAATATTTTATTCATAAGAAGAAGATGAATTGATTCATATTTGACAAAAAGTTCGTTTTCAATTTTTTTCCTGTAAAATACATATAAAAGTTAACTCAAATTAACTTTAAACTTAATTTCCCTTGATATAATATAAGAAAATTTAATTCAATCATAATAAAATTCATCATTGATGTATTCATGTTTACGCGTCGATTGACGACTAAACACTAAAAATCGCTCTGCAAAAAAAAAAAAAAAAAACGCAGAACCTGTGTTTTCATAAGTGTGTATGTGTTAGTTTTGTTCTGCTTGTGCGGGGTTGAAGCTGGTTGAAAAATTGTGCCCACCAAAAACCACTCTCCTCACCGAAAAAGCCTACAAACTGCGATTTTATGCCAGCACAATTAGTCTAATGTGAAAACCCTCTATAAGTTTCCCTCATAATATGCTTCCACGGCAAAATGAAGCACTTGCTTCGCTCTTCGAATCATGATTGCGAAGTACGCTGTTTACACGACACATGCTACATACTTCGATTAAATGTCTGCACAAAAACTGAAATAACTTTCAAATAATTTGTTCAAAAACTTTATTTTTCTTTTTAATTTTGTTTGTTTGTAATTTATTACATTTAAAATTTTAATAACATTAATTGTTTTTTATATTACACATTTCCACACACCACTTTAAGCATTGTTTTTCTCTTCTTGTTTACATTTTATACAGCTAGTTCAGATAAACTTGCTATAAAAATTAGAGAAGACATAAATTTTTCATGCTTCGCAAGTAGATTCAATATGAATTTACCAGCTTCGCTCTCATAATTTTGTACGGCGAAGCAAGTAGATTCGCTCATGATTGGAGTGTGAAGCAAGAATAGAGAGCGAAGCAGGTGCCGTGGAAACATACTATCACTCATTTCTTTCTGGGAAATCTAAGTATGTTGTCAAAAAATATTGCGTTTGAAATAAAGCAAAATATAAAAAATTTTATATTTTTTACTTATATGTATAAAAAGCGGTTGGAATTTAAGAAATAAAAATAAACAAGAATTAATTTATATAAAAATGAAAATCCAAGCAGAGTGACTAAAAAACAAGATTGTGCCGTTAAAGAAATGTTTCCCGGAGAATACTTGTGTGTAGCGCGTTTCTTAAAACTGTGACCTTGTGAACGAATAATATTTGGAAACAACAAACCAACAAGAATGCGGATGTGATAATCTAAGTATAATCAAAGACAAGACTAAAAATATAGCGTTTAATTCAAACTAATAGATAAGTTAAAGAAAGATTTCAAATTTATGGAAAATGTGTTAATTCATACCATATTTGAAATGGAAAACAGCCTGAAGCTATGAAGGACTTCTGCATAAAATTCAATTCTTATCAGAAGTGTTATCTGTAACGGTGCATTCTTCAAGCTTAATAACTTGAAAATTTTTTTGCCACCCGATTTTTGGATTTTAAGTGGAAATGTGTAAAAATGATTCTGTAAGTTAATTAATTCTAAGTCTTCTTTAACTAAGTAACCTTATGCATAATTTTATTTTTCTTTAAGGTTCGTGAATTGTATTGTAACATAAATATCCAAGGCATTTCGTGAGGCGGTAGCGTTGATAGCGCATGTTTAAAACTAAAAAAACTAAAAGATATTATATACGTCTAACTCTAAAAGATCTATATACTTTAAAAGATATTATATACACGCATATATAACAATCGTATTACATAAAGATACTAATCTAAGATCTAAGATGAAAGTATTTAAGCATTTCAGCACCAAAAAAATGGCGTCTTATTCTAAAACAATCTTTCGCCATATATATATATATATATATATATATATATATATATATATATATATAGTTTTAGAATTAATTCTCCAAATTACCTAATAAAACATATTACCATACACGAGTACATCTTTTTAATCACTATTAAAGAATTCTTCTTTCTCGTCGCATTTATTTAAAAAATAAAAAATATTGTTAACAAAATTGCTCACAAGCAAAGTTTGACCGTCTAATAGCCGCTTAAGGTTGACATGATTGACGAAACAGAGCAGGTTCTCAGCGATCCCTTCCACACATTTAGTGTTCAAAAATAGGCGTACAATATAGATATGGGTCATGACTACATTCTACAATAGTTTTAAGAGTCAAATTGTGCCGGAAAACACGCTGAGACCCTGCCCAAGGCCGAGAAAAGCACTTTTACTTGTTGTTATTATGAACTTAAAACTAATATTTTATAAGAGACGTGTTCCTTAGTCTTACGTTTTGTTTGTTCTTTAGACTCGGACATTGGCAAATAGCTGAAACTAGAAAATTTAGAGCTTATGGAATAAAGGTCATAACATTTCATTATGCCAACTTCATGCTAAGTTTTAATTATGCATGCGGGTGTTATAGTCTTCTTTCCTAAAGCTACTGCAATTTTTTTTTGTTAACAGAACCAAAAATTTTTAAAATTGTTTTGCAATTAATTTATTTTTGACAACTTTCTTTAACCAGCTTAATTCGCCTTGACAACTAACACTTAAACAGCTGATGAGTTTTTTGCCCCTGCATTCACCTGTATTATTTCGCCATGCCAAGTGGCAGCGTAGAAGGCAAATTGAATACTAGCTAAAATTGATTGCCCAGGTGATCGAATTCGCTTAACAAATTTTTCCTAACCAAAGTCAAAAGTTGTTTACTCTTTGTTGACGCGCCATTTAAAAACACGAAAAAAATGTTCAATTTAAAAATCGGATACAAATTTTTAAATAATTCATTTTTTTAAAGAAATAGTGAATGTGCAAATAAACCATTGTGTTATGAGTAACAAGAGTGTATGTGCCCAATTGCAGTTCAAATATAAATTAGAACAAACAAAAAATAACATATATCGAAAAGGAAATGTTTCTTTGTATTTTTTTTTTAATATGTATGTATGTACCTACATTTATAAAAAATATTTGAAGAAATATTTAAGTGGTTTGCAAAAAAAAAAGTGCGGGAGTGGAACTTTGTTTAATATGCCGAAAGACACCAAAGCAAAAATGAAATGAAGTAGAATTTGTTTTTTGTTTTTGTCCTGATGTGGTTACCTACAAGGGTAAATTGAATACTAGGTAAAATGATAGCCCAAGTGATCAAATTCGCTTTACAAATTTTTCCTAACCAACGTCAAAAATTATTTACATTTTGCTGACGTGCCACTTAAAAACACGAAACAAATTTTCAGTTTTAAAATCAAATAAAAATTTTTAAACCATTATTTTTTTTATAAAATAGTGAATGTGTACAAAAACCATTGTGTGATGAGTAAAAAGAGTGTGTGTGCAGTTAAAATATAAATTAAATGAAACAGAAAACATTTATTGAAAAGAAAACGTTTCTTTGAGAAACATTTTAATAAAATTGTTTATTTTTTTATCAAAATAAGTGTGTGTATGTATGTACCTTTATAAAAAATGTTTGAAGAAATATTTGAGTGGTTCGCAAAATAAAAAGTACGGGGGTAGAACCAAGACCAGTGCCTTGAGTAGAACTTTGTTTAATATTCCGAAAGACACCAGAGAAAAAATAAAATGAAGTAGAATTTGTTCAGTAAATTTAATTTTCTTCTCTGTTTTTTTTTATATTATTCATCACTGATAACTGACACGTACACGAAAATTTACACAAACAAAATACACGCGTTTTTTGTTTGTGTCCTGATGCGGTTACCTAGTATTCAATTTGCCTTGGTTACCTAGTAGTCAATTTGCCTTGGCAGATAGGCGAATTCAGTATTTTATGCTGGTATACAAGACTGTCCAAGGCAAATTACATCAGGACAAAAATGAAAAATGCGTGTATTTTCTTTGTGTAAATTTACGTGTACGTGTCAGTAAACAGTGACAATTAATATAAAAAAAAAACAAAAGAAAAATGAATTTATTAAACAAATGCTACTCATTTCATTTTTCCGTTCGTGTCTTTCAGCATATCAAACAAAGTTCCACGCCCGTACTCGTACTTTTTCTGCATACCGCACAAATATTTCTTTTTAAAAATTCAAATATTTTTTATAATGAATAGTTTTTAAGCAAAATTAAACAATTTTTAAAAATGTTCCTCAAAAAACATTTTCCTTTTAAATAAATGTTTTTTTTTTTGTTTGATATATTTTATATTTTAACTGCACTTCTTGGGCACACAAGCTTTTTTCACTTTTCACATAACGGTTTATTCACACATTTACTATTTTATGAAAAAATTTATTATTTAATAATATTTTTTCGGCTTAAAAATTTTTTTTAATGACGCATCAACAAAATGTAAACAAATTTTGAGTTAAGGTTAGAAAAGTTTGTGAAGCGAATTTGCCTTGCGACTGGCAAACTCCTTAAATAAAAAATATACCATGGCGAAACATTTACTAGGTGGTCGCAATCGTTCGTTTTCGCCAAAACGTTAAGTGTCAAACACCATATAAAACAGCGGGCGAGAAGATAACAAACTAAATATAACAAACTAAAATTTTGACTCAATATGAAGAGAGAATTTCTCTTTTTCTCTCTCTTTGTATTGAGAAGCAAAATGTGTGATAACTCTTTTTTTTAATGTAGGCTGCTAGACACTTTTTTATTCAAATGTGGCCATAATTTTTAAAGTTAATAGCGAGAAACACGCTAACATTAGTATATCTCAAAGTATAACTGATCAATGTTTTTATAAGCAATAACTTCTTGCACATATTTTTTACAAATACGCAAATAAAATTTATTGTTTTTTAAGTGTTATTAATTTCTAAAATTATAACTAAAACGAAATGTTAATGTTTCGAAGAGAAAACGCGGTGTCTTTAACAACATCTGCAAAATAATAACTTTGTTTATTTTCATGTTTTTTTTAGTTTTTGTACAAATTGCCTCGTGCTCTTAACATTACTATTAGGAGCACAACAATATTAAATATACCAAAAGAGAAAAAGAATAATTCAGGTATATTCAAGTATATATTCCATACCTAACTAATTTTTTTTAAACGGCTATTGGAGCACAACAATCCTAAGGTGTCGATATTAAATCGAATGCTGCCAAGTTTAAATTCAATCATATGTAGCTAGGTCTTACAAATTATATGGCAACTTCTATTAATATACTAAGTCAACAGTGAATATCAGCTCTTCTTTTTTTTTTTTTTTATTTTGAGAGAGGATTTTCAAGTTAACAAACTTACTTAACAAACCGGAAATGAAAAGTTTTATAAAATTAAGCAAATTTAATAAACTATTCAAAAGTTATAGTAACAACTTTAATAAAAATCTATATTTTATGAACAAAAAAAATCTTTTGTAAAAAGACTAAAAATACGTTACAACTAATACACTTGGGCTTTCCTTCATAATTTATCTAGGCTTATATCTCGAAAACTAACAGTTGTTCCTAGATGGAAATAATTGTGGATGAAAGCCACATATATTGGCTCTAACCTGGCATATAGCTTATATTTGTTGAGCATATTTTCTTGAACAAAGTATTAAAAAAAATAAATTTTAAAATTTCACTCATACTACAAATGGGCTTATATCTCGAAAACTAAGAGTTGTTCCTGAATTGGACCAATTTTGGATGAAAGACACATATATTGGCTCTAATCTGGCATATAGCTTGTATTTGTTGAGCATATTTTCCTTAACAAAGTATTAAAAAAAATAAATTTTCAAATTTCACTCATACTACAAATGGGCTTATATCTCGAAAACTAGGAGTTGTTCCTGGACGGGACCAATTGTGGATGAAAGCCACATATATTGGCTCTAATCTGGCATATAGCTTGTATCGGTTGAGCATATTTTCTTGAACAAAGTATTAAAAAAAATAAATTTTCAAAATTCACTCGTATTACAAATGGGCTTATATCTCGAAAACTAGGAGTTGTTCAATATTCAATTATAACGTTTCATTTCCGGTTTGTTAAGTTAGTTTGTTAACTTAAAAATCCTCTCCCATGAAAAATAAAAGAAGAAGAGCTGATATTCATTGTTGAGTGTGTACTTATGTAGATGTTGCCATATAATTAATAAAATCTAAGTACATTTTGTTGGATTTAAGCTTGGTAGCACTCAATTTAATGTAAAGCACTCATTTTATTATGCGTGTGAGAGACTAAGGAAGCCATTTTTAATTTTCTTCTCTTTGATTTGAGTGAAACAAGTTTAGTTTGTTATTCTAGTTTGTTATCTTCACGGAGATCCAACTAGTATTGATTCGCCTTCAAATATACACATATTTCTTACGCCACGGTTACATTTGACAATGCTGTCATAACAATAAAATAATACGTATTAGTTCTTGAAAATGCTGACAATTGCTTCTGTGTTGTAGGCGTCCAGACAATAATTATGACAATTCATTTTGAGCAAAAACCTCAAACTCTCGGAAACAAAAAAAAAAAAAGAAAAACAAAACAACAAATTTTAGGGTTTCATCCTGCTTTCTTTCCATTTCTATTGTTATATGCAAAGTAAATTGTAGTTGATAAAATAATAATATTATTCAAATATCATTTACTTTAAAAAATTAAAATAGAATTGTCGGCATATGCCAAATCACTTTATTATTATCTTGAATATTTCGAAGACAGTAATTCAGACAATTGAAAAAGCGTACATGTACTAGTGGAAAAGTGTGTATGTATTGTGTAATACAGGTGATTGCACGGCTACAACAATGCAACAACGCAAAAAACAACAGGGAATTTGTTGCTAAAAAATCTATGTATGTTGTCAAAAATAGTTAAAAAAACAAAAAAAAAACTTGGAAAAAAAATTAAACAAAAGTATTTTTATGTTTTACTAGAATACGGCGGTGATGCATTATATCTAAAAGTCTTCAAAAACTGGCAGAATATATTAAAGAGCAAGATGTAGTAGCCGAAGCAAAAAACAAACTTAAAAAAACGATTTTAAGCTTTATGCGATGCTCACCCACCTACTTCAAAACCTTACATACATAGATCTTTATTCTACTTAGGTGCGGATAAATAACAAATTTCTAAAGGAGCTACTAGAATTAATTATGTTTTTATTCGAAATTGGTTGCAGCCAGAATTGTCCATATAAAGCTAAAAGGTTTTGGGTATTGTTACGTTTCTACAAAAGAGTTTTTTTCTTTCTATAGCAGCATACGAAACTTGGAAGGAACACAAGAGAAAACGTTATGAACTTGAAAAGTCTCCTAAATGATTTTTCCATAACCGGACATTTACGAGACAAATAGGAAAAGAACAACTTACAATACTAATATAGCGCCATGTGGCCATTTCTCTTGTTGGAGATATATTTTGGATTGGTTAGACAAGTGTGATGAATGCCCCTTGTGAAGGGAGACAGTAAAAAATTTCAAATTGTGCAAAAAATTATTAATGACTAGCAATGCCTACGACAGCGTCCGTGTATCATTTCTAATTTTCTTAAAATTAATATTTAGAAAAATGAATTTTTAAACGTTTTTTAAAGAGTTCTGTTATCAGTGTTAAAAAATTTCCATCCACAATCTACAAAAATATAATGTACCGACAACTGTTATAGTACCATTTTATCGGTAAAACTGGGTCCTTTCTTATTTGTATCTCTATTATTTTCTTCGAAATGACATATTGTTATGAACAAAAAAAATATTCTATATTACAACCAAGGTTCTAAGGAACCTCCTTATAAAATTTTATTAAAATCCATCTAGCAGTTTTTCTGTAATACGAACACAGGGATACAGATGGACAGACAAAAATAAGTGTTTTGTATTCCATATCGACTACTATCTATACCAACATCAAAATTCATATCCGAAATGAATACAAATATCTACACCACAAGCGGAGGCCACATAAGCCTGCAATGTTGTCACTATCTCTATCACATAAGGAATATGTGGCTACGATTCCGTGTTGTACAAATTTTTTTTAACAATTAAAATATATTATTTTTCATAAGCAAATAAAACACATTAAATTTTCTAAATTTTTTTCAACAAAAAATGTGTTTTTGACAATTTTCAAGAAAGCTCAATTCGCCTTGACAACTACAACGTATACAGCTGATGAGATTTTTCGCCCGTGCGTTCACCTGTAGTATTTCGCCATGGTCTACCGTAAACAGGGGGACGTAAACAGGGGGACGTCGAGGAGAAGATAACAAACTTTTTGGCAAACTTTTTTTTGTTTTGGCAAACTTTTTTCAGAGTTGCATGGAAAGTACTTTTTTCAGTGCGTGTGTGTTGTTGTTTTTTTGTAGGTGTATTAGTGCCACGTGCTTTCATGTTATACATAAAAAAATGTAAGCAAACTAAGACAAAAAATAGCATTTCGTTAATTTATTATTAATTTTAATACAAAAAAACAAAATTAAAAGCCTACAGATCATAGAATCAAATTTTGCAACTGCCACTTTTGATAATTAAGAAATAAAGGTGGTGCACATCCAGCTATTTAGAGTAGTTTTTCATTCATAACCCGAAAACTATTCCGCGTGCATATATACTGCTATATACGATCGAAAGAGGATAAAAATAAAAATCGATCGTGGTATAGCTTTTTTCTGAAAGACTGTAGGAAAAAAGTTATTAAGCGGCAAACTTTTAAAATTAAAAAAATTCGATAAAATTTATAGCTTTAGTTTTTCGCTTATATCTCGAAAACTATTCCGCGCGTACATAAACCGCTATATACGATCGAAAGAGGATAAAAATATGAATCGATCGTGGTATAGTTTGTTTTGTGAAAGACTGTACAAAAAAAGTTATTATGCGGCAAACTTTTAAAATAAATAAAAATCGCTAAAATTTATAACTTTAGTTTTTCGCTTATATCTCGAAAACTATTCCGCGTGCACATATACCGCTATATACGATCAAAAGAGGATAAAAATGCGAATCGATCGTGGAATAGCTTGTTTTCTGAAAGACTGTACGAAAAAAATTATTAAGCGGCAAACTTTTAAAATTAAAAAAAAATCGCTCAAAAATGTAAGTTAGTTTTTTCTAAGTATTTTAAACAAATTCTGCAAAATTTATTTTAAAACAAATTTGATATCAAAATTAATTTGTATGCCTAAGGCAGTATATGTTTAGTTTTTGATAGTAGGTAGCAAATAGAAATTAAATATGCCCATATCCGTTTAACTAAACATATACATATAATAATACAATGTATATTAGAGTGCATAATTAGAGAAATATTAAGCCACATATCAAAATATTTTATAGACAACATTTTAAAGTATATTTTTAGGTTTTGAAAATCAAATTCATTTCTAAAAATATAATAGTTTAAAAACTTATTTTACCAAAATATGTAGTTTCACAAAAATTTTAACAAAAATTCTACTTGCAATACAAAATTTTAAATTCCATATAAAACTAAAAATGCACAAACAATAACTTACCACTATTAAAAATTCTAATTTAAAAGTTTTCTAAAAAATCCCATTCTTGCAAAATAAAACATTTACCCTATTGATTCATTTTTCAGCAAAAATTTTAATTTTTGCAAAAAATTCTACTTGCAAGATCAAATCAAGTTTACGGGCACCGCTCCAAAATAAAAAAGTGGGTGCAAAATGCAATTTTAAGCAAAAAATGTGAAGTGATAAAATTGGCGGCAACCCTTATTTTCGGAGTTACGGACCTCCTAAGTTTTTATATATAAGATGTTATATATCGAGTATACCAATATTTGAGTTAAATTGACCTATATTGCCCTATCATTTAAACCGATACATACAAACACTTGAAAATTGAACAGAATATCCACTACTTTGTCTGGTATATTAAGAAGTCTAAATATTTAAAATTACAAATTATAGGGTATTACAATAATTGCTGTTATTTTATGTATATGACCAAACTGGTGAACTGCTGTAGACAGTTGAATGAAATTTGCACAGAACCGCTATTACAAGCAGCAAACTTGAAATTAAAACTTAAAGGGTATCCTTATAACTGATGTATTTTGACCTATACGAGTATGGCCCTATCTTTGAAGCCGTTACAGTTAAACTCTTGAAAATTAGACAAATTGTTCATCACTATATTAATGTCTCTTTTAAGTGTCTGCTTTGAAATCGTTTTTTGCAAGAATTATCACACAACTTTTTCTTCTTAAGATTATTTTTTCAAAGCCTCTTACAACTTTTTATTTTATTAAGATCAACTGAATTTTTTCCAATTAAATAAAAATTAATAAAACAAATTTATCTTAAGGGTGGGGTATTCAACACGTAAAAAGATCAATATACAACTTGTTATTCGATTACTTTTTATTTTGTCTATGAAAAAATTAAAAAAAAAACGAATTTTTTATTAATAAATATAATTACTTTGTTTTTCGTGTACTATAAACACTATGTTTTACTAAATATAAAATAAATATAAAGAAAAGCCCGTATTTGGAATAAATAAAATTTTATTTTTAAAAGCGCTAAGTAATAATTGAATAGCGAAGTTTCCATTATTTTCAAAGAAAAATTAAGTTAATAGACGGATCACGTTGGGCTGTAAAATAGTGGTGTACAAGTCGCCGCCAATTTCCATAGCTACAGGGTGATTAGAGCAAAAGTTTGGGTCGGCAAGCGCTATTCTGCAAACTTTAAGCCTTCATTCATCGCATATGGGTATGGATTCTTCGGCAGATCGTTGACCACTTGCATACATATTCCGTATTGAAGTGTGGAAGTTAAGTTGGGTGCAATTACGGTCTTTACATAGACTTCATCTTCAACTTTGAAGGGTTTCAACTCGCTTTCGCGTATAAAAGAGGCAGCAATTAGTTGTCCCTGTTTTAGTCCTTGTCGTGGGTACTGCGGTAACAGTAGATGTTACAAGGGACTTGCGTGGATCCGGAATAGGTAACGCGTTAGAGACTGAGCTGGGTTGTGACAGGCGTTCTGTTGATAAGCTTTTCAAAATTCGGTTGGGACCATGTAGCGCAGAGTGATGCTTTTCTCCACATTTTTGACAACGGGTTTTACTAGTACACCTACTTATAAGGTGGTTTCTTGCCAGACAATTAACGCAATAATGTAGCTTCACTGCAGTTTTGTACTTCTGTGCTAAATTCATCTTATTAAACTTTTTGCAATCGGTCAATCAAAGATCTGCCTGACAAATCCCACAACCAAAATGGCGTTTTGGTTGTGAACGGCTCGAACGTTGACGAGATACGTTTGATTTTTTAAAATTAGATTGGCGGTTTAAACGATTTCGGTGTTCTCCACGTTTGAAGTTAAGTGCCATTATCTAAGTATGTAAAAGGTTTGAAATAAATAAAAGCTAGATGATTAATGAGTTAGAGTAAGTTTAGTACATAAGAAAAAAAAAAACACTAAAAAAATCGAAATAGCTTATAATGGCGACTATAATCAACAGTGATCAAAATTTATGTATTAAACTTGGGTGAGCGTAAGTTAGTTAAATATGAATGTTGTGGGTAAGTAAGAAAGTATGTTAGTACTAAGAAATTGAAATTAAATTAGTGAGTGGGTAAGACTACAAGCTTTGTAATTGGACGCGTCAAAGTCCCAGTCGACGTACGTAGGTCAACAACTCTATTTAGTGCATCAGAACCAGGGTAAGTATTGATTACACGACCAAGTAGCCATTCATTTGGAGGTAGGTTGTCTTGTCTTATTACAACAATGTCATCAATTTCAACTTGTCGTTTAGGGTTTTTCCACTTGTATCTTTTATGCAGTTCTTTAAGATACTCGTCCTTCCATCTTCTGCACAAGTTATGATGTTGAGTTCTCAATTTTTGCCATCTGTTGGCCAAGGTTATATTATCATAACTGCATACAGGTTCAGCAGGGGTAAGTATAGGTGAACCTATTAAAAAGTGTCCTGGGGTTAAAGGATTTAGATCCTGAGGGTTCTCACTCGATGGGCTCAAAGGTCTAGAGTTGAGGCATCCCTCAATTCTAGCTAAAAGTGTAGTGAACTTTTCGCATGTATATTTCATGGCATTGAGCTTCTTTAAGTGGGATTTAAAGCTCCTCCTACTCCTCCTCAGGCTTTGAAAACTGTTAGCCGATATATGCACTACTTTTAACTGTTTGAAAAATTCCTGTCGCTCTTTTTTTGACAATTGGCTATCGCCGACGAAGTTCGTTCCGTTATCAGAATAAATGGTGGCAGGGCATCCCCGTCTCGAAAAAAAATCTGGAAATTGCTGCCATAAATGCTTGGGTTGACAGGTTCTAAGTGCACAGCTTTCGTTGCGAAGCAAATAAAAATACATACATATCTTTTTGTTATTCTACAATTTCTGCCGCTATAAACTTTAATGTCAAACGGGCCGGCAAAATCAACCCCAGTGTTATGAAAGGGTCTCGCTATTTGGGTGCGTTCTGGTGGTAGGGCAGCCATTAGTTGAGTTGTTTGGCGATTCTTATATTTTGTACATGGTACACATTTATTTACTACAGAATTTATAAGATTTTGGAGTTTCGGAATCCAATAGCCAGACCGTATTATTCTCAGCATTAGTTGATTTCCTCCGTGTAGTGTTATTATATGAACGTGTAGAGTGAGTAACTTTGCAAGTTAACTTGTGTAGGGTAATAAAATTGGGTGTCTTTCAGAATACGACAAACTATTAGAGTTGGCCAATCGACCGTTAGCACGCATTATGTTGGCAGAATCTAGAAATGGTGTTAGGGTGAGTAAGTGGCTCTTTTTTGGTATTGGGTGTTTCCTTTTCAGACAACTATATTCTTCCGCGAAATATTGTGTCTGATATAGAATTATTAGTCTGTTTTGTGATGATTTAATCTCAGCCGTATTCAGCTCAATGCTTGGGTGGGTGAGCATTTTCTCAATTTTGTCTTAAGCCGATAGAGAACTATTTTTATCAAGAGTAATTCTATCATTTAAACTCATTTGAGTTCGGATAGATGATATGCGATCGCAAAATCGATAGACATACGACAATATTCTAAGAGCCCTTGAAAAGTCCGAAAATCGTAACAAAATATCCGGCTGGGTGTTATTCGCATTCTCGGCAGATGGTTGAACATTGACCGTTGTAGCAGACGTGTGACTAATTTTAGCTTCAGCTTGAGTTTCCAAGGGTTTAAGTATTGTTGGCCATTTCGATGGAGATCCCTCCAACCATGAAGGTCCATTCCACCATAATCTGTCTCGCTTTAATTCTTCTGCATCACAGCCTCGGCTAGCGACATCCGCAGGGTTATCATGCGAAGCAACATGGTTCCAGTTTCTTACTCCTACAGTTTCGACAATTGTAGAAACTCGGTTTGCAACAAAAGTGTTCCAGCAGTTCGGCGGTTTGCTAAGCCAGGCTAAGACTATCGATAAGTCAGTCCAGAAATAGGTTTGTTGTTCTGGTAAGTTAAGTTGGTTAATTAGGCTGTTTGTAATATTAGCCAACAACACCGCGCCACAAAGTTCTAATTTCGGCAATGAGATAACTTTAATTGTCGAAACTCTCGTCTTAGCGATAAGTAGTGTAACGGTAGTAGGACCGGTTACGGGTGTGACTCTAGCGTATAAAGCTGCTGAGTATGCTTTTTCAGCATCTGAAAAGCCATGAATCTCAATTTTTGCTGAAGGTGAAAACTTAATCCATCTCGGAATACGATTTTTTTTGATATTATCATAGAACTGCAGAAACTTGTGCCTCTTTAAAAGGGTTAATGGGGTAAGGCATTCATCCCAAGCTGTGTTATCTTGCCATATTTGCTGCATGATGATCTTAGCAAAAATAACAATTGGCGCTAACCAACCAGCTGGGCCAAAAAGGCGAGCTATGTGTGATAAGACGGTTCGCTTTGTGTACGCTGCTTTCCTCTCGATTAGCGGCACACTAAAGAAAAACTTATCTTCCTTCGCATTCTATCTAATGCCTAGGGTTTTCGCATTGTTCGATTCTGACAGGGTGAGCAAATCGATATCAAGCAAGTGCTCTTCGGGTATATTATTTAATAAATCTTTAGTAATCGAAGTCCATTTTCGCAAAGGAAACCCAGCAGAGTCAAGGGCAGCAATTAGTTGGGCTTGAGCCTTTATTGCTTCTTCAACCGTAATGACCACCAGCCAAGATGTCGTCTACATACATGTTGTTTTAAAGTATTTTTAAGGGAATTGGGTGGGAATTTTGAATATCTTTGGCTAATTTGTGTAGGGTTCTGATAGCCATATAAGGGGCACAGTTAACGCCAAATGTTACAGTCTGCAGCTCATAATCTTGAATGGGTTCATTGACACTTTTACGGAACAATATACGTTGAAAGGGTGTGTGGGTTGGGTTTAGCCGAATTTGCCTATACATTTTTGTAATGTCGGCATTGAATACAATTTTATAAAAACGCCATTTCAAGATGAGTACGAGTAAATCTTGTTGTAGGGTTGGACCAGTGTGTAACGCACTATTTAAACTGTTGTCGTTGGATGTCTTGCTAGAGTCGTTAAATACGACTCTAACCTTGGTCGTAACACGATCAGGTTTTAAAACAGCATGATGAGGTAAGTAGTAATAAGAATTTGAAGATACATTTGGGTGATATGTTACAGGCTTCATGTGACCTAAATCAATATATTCTTGCAGAACATTATCATAATCAATTTTGAGTTTTGTTTTCTTCATCAAATTCTTCTAATTTCTTAAAAATTGAGCCATTGCAATATGTCGGGAATTTCCTAGCTCGATTTGAGGGTAGCGAAATGGAAGACTAACTTCATAGCGACCGCACGGTAATTTTCGGGTAGTTGTAACGTAATGTTTTTCACAAAATAAGTCTTCTTCGGTGGTGCTGAAGTTTTTGGGGATATCTTCAATCTCCCAGAACTTGGTCAAAAACTTATCTAGCTGAACAGAATTAAAATAGGAAACTACGTGTTGGGTATTGTTTTGTGATTTTTAAAAAGGTCCTGTTAAAATCCAGCCAAACTCAGTTTTCCGGGCTACAAGTATCCCAAGTAAATTTTTCATAACTCCAGATTTTAGTATATGCGGGTAAAAGTCGCTGCCAATAACAAAGTCTATCGGCCAGCTTTCGTAAAATTTGTGGTCAGCTCATTGAATATCTTGCAGGTCGTTAATGTGGGTGGGGTGTAAAGTTTGGGTGGGCAGGTTTTTCGTAAGTGTTTTTACAACTATTGCTTGGATATTCAACTTAAAATTTTTTTCCATGTTGGATTGTAGCAAAAAATTACATGATTTATTTGATGGAGCTGAAACAACTTCATTCAATCCGGAAATTTCAGCAATAATGGGTATAGTGGGTAACCGTAGTTTTCTTCTAAGTCTGTCTGAAATGAAGGAAAAATCTGACGCTGGGTCAATAAGCGCTCTCGCAGGGAAATTTTCTCCCTGAACTTCAACATTCAGAACTGCTGTTCCTAATAACTTTGTTCTGTCATCTAATAAGGGTTTGCTTGATTGGGTATATGTTGCAAAAGATTGTACTGTATTTTTTGACGTTGATGGTTTTGTATCGTCAGGTTGTGGGTGAATGTTAGAATTGGGTTTGTGTAGAAGTGCGTTGTGTCTACCGCCGCAGTATTTACACGTAAATGTGCTGCGGCAATCCTTTATAATGTGGGCAATAGCCAAACAATTATAACATATAGCATTCTTTTTTGCAAATTCAATCCTTTTGTTTACGTCTAAAGAGGTAAATGTTGAACATTCTCTTAAGGTATGCTTATTTTTGCAAAGATTACAAATAGAGCCATCGGGTTTACTCTGTGGGTTTGGGTTATTTATGGTATATTGCTTATTTGGGTTTCTTTGGGTCAAATTGAACATTTTATGTTCTCTTTGAGTTTTATTCTTTGGGTAATCTTCTTTTGGCGCATGCGTAATATTGTGAAATGCTTTGCCTTTTCTTTCAAATATGTTCTTATTTTCATGAATTTGCTTTGGTTTCGGGTGTGTTATAGGGTGGTTGCTGTGATCTAAAACGTCATCCACAGATGTGAGCATTTCTGCACAATCCTGAAGAGTCTTTTCGAATTCTCTTCGGGTTTCCCTGGGTAGTTTCAAAGAACAAAGATATAAAAAGATAGGGTCCCAATTATCTGTATCAATATCTAGAGAATTCAAATTTGCAATACAGCAATTAATTTTTCTTTGAAGCTTTCTTATAAAAACATTGCATAAAGTGTTTACTGTGGGTAAGGTTAATAGGGTCTTAAGTTGAGCATTTATCTGCATTCTTCTGTTCTCATATTGCGCAACTCACTGATTCCACGCAATAAGAAAGCCTTCATTTGTTAAGGGTGCGTTGTCTACAATTGCTTTGGCTTCGCCGCTTGTTTTTTGTTTTAAGTAAAAGAGTTTCTCAACTCCACCTAATTTCGTATTATTTCCATAAATGGCTTGAAATAAATCGCTATATGATGCCCAATACTTAAAATTGCCACTAAATATTGGCATTTCGCATGGGGGTAGGTTGAAAGAAACGGAATCATTATGTCGTGTACTCGGAGGCTGGGGTAGTAAGGGTTGGGTCTCATAGTGACGGGTAACTGTCTCAATTGACTCGTCAATCGAAATCATGCTAGTTCTATAAAAGTTTTTAGCAGATCTTACATGTTTGACGATTTCCGTGAGATTGATGCTCTCGGCCTTTACTGGGTCATTTAAATCAGGAGATTCCCTAATTTGCCTTAATTTCCCATCAATGTTAAACCATAACTCTTCCAGTTCACGTTTCTTAAATTTTTGAGCGGGTAAGGACCGAGCATTTTCCGAGGAGTTACGCTAATCCTCTTCAAAGGCATCTAAATCACTTTCGATGTAGCGCATTAAATCGGCGGCCAAAGATGTAAGTGTAGACATGATGTATTTTTGAGTATATAAGGTTTTCCCCCTTTCAAAGATATTTACTTCTGATAAAAGTATGAAATTTCACAAGTAACCCAGTGCACGAATATTAACAGTCAATATTCGTTCTTTAAAGCAATAAATAAAAATACCTCTACTACAATATTAATAGGGTGGGTAAGTGAGTGATGAAATATTTTTGTATTTTATTGAAAAGAAATAGTTTTACTTTATAATTTAGAATTATATATATATATATTATATATATATATATATATATATATATATATATATATATATATATATATATATATATATATATATATATATATATATATGTGTGTGTGTTGAGTTGATGTATAGTTTTGTTGATGTAAATTTATTTTAGTCGTTACAGTGTAAGTGATTATTTATTCGTTTATGGTTTTACTATGATATTAGCACTTTTATGTTTTGAACATATATATAAGTATATATTATTATGTTTAAGAATTTTTAATTATGTTTTATATAGTTAATTTTATTTATAAATGTAAAAATAAAATAAAAGTGTTAACAGTATTAATTTTGATTTTGTACGTGTTTGTTATTCAATATGTATGTATGTATGTGCACTTTTTTAAAGCTTGCTGCTTATTGTGTTGTTATTTTTTAATCTAAAGCATTTTGTTGGTTGTTCTAACTTTTTACTTTTAGTTGATTTCTTGGTGGTTTGTTTAATGTTAAAGATTTTAGCAATGTACTAAAGTAAATATTTGCAAAAATAAGGGTGGGTTTTGTATTTTCTTCTTTTTTGCAGACACTTGTTTTAATGTTGATATTTGCTTTTATTTTGTTAATTTATAATTATATAATTGTTTAAACACTTATTTGTTTGTAGAGTTTTGCTTTTTTTTATATATATATGTACATACATAGGATTAAGTTTTTAATTTTATTTGTGGGCTGTATTATATTTTTGTTGTTGTTTTTTTATACTTGATGGCTCGATTGGACCATGTTTACACGGATTAGAGGGTGATGTCAATAGACTCTTAAATTTGCGGGTAATTTAAGTATATAACAACACTGTATTTTAAAACGTTATAATTTTGTATTTATTTACGTTTCTTATTTTTCAAAATAAGTATATAGGTACATAAATTATAGAGTTGTATTGGTCAGGATTACTATTCGGGTAAGTATAAACAAAGGTATAATGATTCGGTAATTTGGGTAAGTATAGATATTTGTAATTATAAAGTTCAAGCCATAGGTAAGTATTACTTTAAAACACTTCACTTTCTTTTTAATATAGGTAACTATTTTCTTTTGCCAATCATTAAGAACAAATATAGGGTAAGTATTTCACTTATTAAATATCACCTGTTAGTGTTAAGTTTAATGTAAATATTATTGTATTGGTTTCTTTTATTTTTATCCAGTTATTAATTTTTGTTGAATTTTTTTTTTTTTTTATAGGCGCACTTTTCACTTGAAGGAATCACTTCATCTGAATCTTGTGAAGTTGGCTGCCGTTATTTGTGGGGGTATTGTTTTGAGGCCAGGGTTGGAAAACATTAACCTTTTGTTCACTAAGGTGAACAGCTTGTTTTCTGAAAAAAAAAATCGCTCAAATTTATAACTTTAGTTTTTCTCTTATATCTCGAAAACTATTCTGCGCGTACATATACCGCTATATACGATCGAAAGAGGATAAAAATACGAATCAATCGTAGTAGAGCTTGTTTTTTGAAAGACTGTACAAAAATAGTTATTAAGCGGCAAACTTTTAAAATTAAAAAAAATCGCTCAAATCTATAACTTTAATTTTTCGCTTATATCTCGAAAACTATTCCGCGTGCACATATACTGCTACATACGATCGAAAGAGGATAAAAATACAAATAGACCGTAGTATAGTTTGTTTCCTGAAAGACTGTGCGAAAAAAGTTATTAAGCGGCAAACTTTTAAAATAAAAAAAATCGCTCAATTTTATAACTTTAGTTTTTCGATTGTATCTCGAAAACTATTCAGCGTGCACATATACCGCTATATACGATCGAAAGAGAATAAAAATACGAATCGATCGTGGTATAGCTTGTTTTCTGAAAAACTGTACGAAAAAAGTTATTAAGCGGCAAACTTTTAAAATAAAAAAAAAATCGCTCAAATTTATAACTTTAGTTTTTCGCTTATATCTTGAAAACTATTCCGCGTGCACATATACCGCTATATACGATCAAAAGAGGATAAAAATACGAATCTGTCGTGGTATAGTCTATTTCCTGAAAGACTACGAAAAAAGTTATTAAGCGGCAAACTTTTAAAATTAAAAAAAAATCGCTCAAATTTATAACTTTAGTTTTTCGCTTATATCTTGAAAACTGTTCTGCGTGCACATGTACCGCTATAAACGACCGAAAGAGGATAAAAATGTTGACCATTTTTCCGAGTTACGGGGCTCTGAAATTTTTATATTTTTTAAAACATTGGCAACAAATCTAGTTTACGGACGCAGCTTAATAATTAAAAAAAAAGTTGCTACAGGGTGTAAAATTTAATTTTAAGGAAAAAATGTTTAATTCAAAATTTTGGGCTGAACCTAAGTTTCGGAGTTACGGGCTTCCAAAGTTTGTACGAACAGTATGGTATATATTGAGTATTTGGTGGTGAAATGTTGTAATATGGGTATCATTGGAAAGTAACTAAACAGATTCTCAATCATTCAAAATGAAAAACTTGCCTTTAAATCTAGTTTGAGCAAGTACTACATACATACATACCTATGTACTTATAAAAAAATGTTTTTATTATAAAAAGGAGCAATTACATATAAAAAATATAATAAAGGAATTGTAAATTAAAGCAGAAAATTATTTGTTTCTAATTACTTAATTTTTTTATGAAAATAATAGAAATTTATCTATTCAATTATTACTTAGCGCTTTTAAAAATAAAATTTTATTTATTCCAAATACGGGTTTTTTTATATTAATTATATTTATTAATAAAAAATACGTTTTTTTAATTTGTTCATAGACAAAATAAAAAGTATTCGAATAACAAGTTCTATATTGATCTTTTTACGTGATGAATACCCCACCCTTAAGATAAATTTGTTTTATTAATTTTTGTTTAATTGGAAAAAATTCAGTAGATCTTAATAAAATAAAAAGTTGTAAGAGGCTTTGAAAAAATAATCTTAAGAAGGAAAAGTTGTGTGATAATTCTTGCAAAAAACTATTTCAAAGCAGACACTTAAAAGAGACATTAATATAGTGATGATGTCTAATTTTCAAGAGTTTAACTGTAGCGGTTTCAAAGATAGGGCCATACTCGTATAGGTCAAATCACATCAGTTATAAGGATACCCTTTAAGTTTTAATTTCAAGTTTGCTGATTGTAATAGCGGTTCTGTGCAAATTTCATTCTCTGTCTACAGCAGTTCACCAGTTTGGTCATATACATAAAATAACAGCAATTTTTGTAATA
The DNA here is from genome assembly GCA_937654795.1 of Cistogaster globosa. NCBI lineage: Eukaryota > Metazoa > Arthropoda > Insecta > Diptera > Tachinidae > Cistogaster > Cistogaster globosa. Next base: position 97,034,686 of record OW569403.1, on the reverse strand, counting down.
CCCTATAATTTGTAATTTTAAATATTTAGACTTCTTAATATACCAGACAAAGTAGTGGATATTCTGTTCAATTTTCAAGTGTTTGTATTTATCGGTTTAAATGATAGGGCAATATAGGTCAATTTAATTCAAATATTGGAATACTCGATATATACCATCTTATATATAAAAACTTAGGAGGTCCGTAACTCCGAAACTAAGGGTTGCCGCCAATTTTATCACTTCACATTTTTTGCTTAAAATTGCATTTTGCACCCACTTTTTTATTTTGGAGCGGTGCTCGTAAACTTGATTTGATCTTGCAAGTAGAATTTTTTGCAAAAATTAAAATTTTTGCTGAAAAATGAATCAATAGGGTAAATGTTTTATTTTGCAAAAATTGGATTTTTTAGAAAACTTTTAAATTAGAATTTTCAATAGTGGTAAGTTATTGTTTGTGCATTTTTAGTTTTATATGGAATTTGAAATTTTGTATTGCAAGTAGAATTTTTGTTAAAATTTTTGTAAAACTACATATTTTGGTAAAATAAGTTTTTAAACTATTATATTTTTAGAAATGAATTTGATTTTCAAAACCTAAAAATATATTTTAAAATGTTGTCTATAAAATATTTTGATATGTGGCTTAATATTTCTCTAATTATGCACTCTAATATACATTGTATTATTATATGTATATGTTTAGTTAAACGGATATGGGCATATTTAATTTCTATTTGCTACCTACTATCAAAAACTAAACCTATACTGCCTAAGGCATACAAATTAATTTTGATATCAAATTTGTTTTAAAATAAATTTTGCAGAATTTGATTACAATACTTAAAAAATGGAACTTAAATTTGTGAGCGATTTTTTTAATTTTAAAAGTTTGCCCTTTAATAACTTTTTTCGTACAGTCTTTCAGAAAACAAACTATACCACGATCGATTCGTATTTTCATCCTCTTTCGATCGTGTATAGCGATATATGTCCACGCGGAATAGTTTTCGAGGTATAAGCGAAAAACTAAAGTAACATATTTGAGCGATTTTCTTAAATTTTAAAAGTTTGTCGCTTAATAACTTTTTTCGTACAGTCTTTCAGAAAACAAGCTATACCACGATCGATTTGTATTTTTATCCCCTTTCGATCGTATTAAGCGGTATATGTGCACGCGGAATAGTGTTCTTAATTATCAAAAGTGACAGTGCACGCGGAATAGTTTTCGAGATATAATCGAAAAACTAAAGTTATAAATATGAGCAATTTTTTTAATTTTAAAAGTTTGCTGCTTAATAACTTTTTTCGTATAGTCTTTCAGAAAACAAGCTATACCACGATCGATTTGTATTTTCATCCTTTTTCGATCGTATATAGCAGTATATTTGCACGCGGAATTATTTTCGAGATATAAGCGAAAAACTAAAGTTATAAATTTGAGCGAATATTTAAAATTTTAAAAGTTTGCCGCTTAATAACTATTTTCGTACAGTCTTTCAGGAAACAAGCTATACCACGATTGATTCGTATTTTCATCCTCTTTCGATCGTATATAGCAGTATATGTGCACGCGGAATAGTTTTCGAGATATAATCGAAAAACTAAAGTTATAAATTTGAGCAATTTTTTTAATTTTAAAAGTTTGCTGCTTAATAACTTTTTTCGTACAGTCTTTCAGAAAACAAGCTATACCACAATCAATTTGTATTTTCATCCTCTTTCGAGCATATATAGCAGTATATTTGCACGCGGAATTATTTTCGAGATATAAGCGAAAAACTAAAGTTATAAATTTGAGCGAATATTTAAAATTTTAAAAGTTTGCCGCTTAATAACTATTTTCGTACAGTCTTTCAGGAAACAAGCTATACCACGATCGATTCGTATTTTTATCCTCTTTCGATCGTATATAGCGGTATATGTGCACGCGGAATAGTTTTCGAAGTATAAGCGAAAAATTACTCTAAATAGGTTGATGTGTAGCACCTTTATTTCTTAATTATCAAAAGTGACCGTTGCAAAATTTGATTATATCATCTGTAGGCTTTTAATCCTTTTTTTGTATTAAAATAAAATTTACGAATGGAGACCTAAATAAAAAAGGCTATATTTTGTCTCAGTGTATTTACATTTTTTTTATGTTAAACATGAAAGCACGTGGCACTAATAAACTCTCAAAAAAAAAAAAATAATAAATAAATAAAAACATGCTCACACGCATAGGAAAAATTAGTTTCCATGCAACTCTGAAAAAAGTTTAGTAAAAAGTTTGTTATCTTCTCCTCGACATATGGAGTTTGACAGCGGTGTATATCAGCAAAAAATACTGAATTCGCCTACGCTGCCACCTGGTAATTGATTCGTCTTGGTCATGGCAAAATAATTACTAGGGGGTCGCATTGAAGAATTTGTTCGTTGGCGTAAATTATTGAATAAGCCATTGCGACCACCTAGTATTTATTCGCCTTGGGTGTAATCAACGGCGAATTGATACAACAATGCAACCAATGCATCAGAAAAAAACAAATACGCGTGTATTTTGTTTGTGTAAGTTTATATCTACGAGTCAGTAAACGGTGACGAATAATATAAAAAAACAGAGAAGAAAAAGAAATTTACTGACTAGATGCTACTAAATTATTTTTTTATTCGTGTCTTTCGGCGTATCAAACAAAGTTCCACCCCGCCCTCGTACTTTTTTTTGCATACCGCACAAATATTTCTTCTTAAATATTCGAATATTTTTTATAATTGAATATTTTTTTAAACAAAAGTAAACAATTTTTAAAAATGTTTCTCAAAGAGACGTTTTCCTTTTTAACAAATTTTGTTTTTTGTTTGTTTTATTTTATATTTTAAGCGCACTTCTTGGGCAGACACCCTCTTTTTACTTTTCATGCAACGGTTTATTCATACGTATACACGACTGTCAAACTCCATATATAAAAATATGTGAAAAAACACAGAATTCGCCTAAGCTGCCACCTGTACGAAGGCGAATTCATTTAATAAACTTATTGATTTTGTTTTTGTTCAGTTGCAATACCTTTCAAAAATGAGTTGACAATTCCATTTAAGAAAATATGTAAAAAATTACAATAAATAAAGAAATAAATTAAATAATTTTTCGTTTGACAATCGCCTATATGTGATAGATTTGATTCCCAGTAAAATTATATGGGCCAAACATTCCAAAATGCAGCAGGTCAGTTTGAAAGCTTTATCTGATTGCACAGAAATTTAAGATGGTAAACGTTTGTCTATATCGCTAGAAAACATTGGAGCCCGTGAAATTTATCCTAATCCCTAATACCAAAAGGTCGTGGCTAATACAGCATTTCAACTTTTGAGGCTTTTCGTATAAGTCTTTAGCCCAAGAATTCGTATGGGCTCTAGAAAGTAACGAGCGTACTATTCGTAAGTACAATGGGACCACCCGTCTGTTTTGCAACTTTAAAGAACATAAAAGTTTTACACCCGATTTAGGCGCAGGTAACATAACGAAGACGCATTGAAGTACAACCGCTTTATGTTGCTGTTACAAGAGTTATTTATGTATGGGAAAGGCAGACGATTGGACTTTTGCTACTAGCAGGTGCGTCTAACAATGCAAAAATGTTTAATTATTTGTGTATGCACCATCGTTCTCAGTCAGGTATTCCGCAGTCGAGCTACGACGTAAATAATTGCCCAAATTTAATAAGAAAGACGGACAAGCAATATTCTTACAGAGAAAAAGTGACGCAAATGAAGCCTTTTTAGTAACTTTCATTAAAAATGCAATATTATTATAAATGAAACAATGAAATATGTACCTACAGTTAGCCACATTCAAAATTGAACACTCCATATGAATGTAAAAAATTAATTTTTTTTGGACTTATCACAAGAGAATTTAAGCTGCTTTTATTATTTTTGATATATATTGATATGTAGTAATTTAAAAAACTAAACTTAGAATATTCAATATAAAACAAAAAAAAAAAAAATTAAAGTATTGAAATTCATTTTTACAAAAGGCAGGTCACATTCAAAATTGATAACTTAGTTAACGATTCAAAAAAGTATAAAAAGTTAAACCACTAATATTTCGTTGACTTTCCTTTGTGATTTATTACTTCCTGCAACCGACGAGGCATGCTTTCAACAAGTGTTTTGTAGTAATTTCTGTAATTTCTTTCGATTTTCCCATTCATTTGAAATTGCTTGCTTTAATTCGGACTTACTACTAACACTCCTATTAGCCACCCTTTTCTTCAGCTCACCCCATATATGCTCAATAGGGTTCAAGTCGGGCGATTGAGCAGGCGTTGCAATGACCTTTGGGCAGTTGTATCGCAACCAATTCCGAGCATTCCACGAGGTGTGCTTCGGATCATTGTCTTGGTAAAACATAAAGTTTTCGCGGATACCAAGTTTTTCAGCACTACTATGGACTGCCGAAATGCAACCCCATATCATCTTGGAGCCGCCACCGAACTTTACAGTCTTCATTATATTTTTGTCCTCCAACTCCTTACTAGGCATTCGCCATATAAAACGCCTTCCATCTGATCCAAATATAATTACTTTAGTCTTATCAGTAAATAAAACCTATAACCGAGTAAAATCATAAACGATCAGAATATTAATAAAATATTTTTTCTACCATGGAAAAAATGTAGAGAATACAATTTCAAAACATACTAAAAGTAAAATATAATCACCCTTATCGCGAATGTTATGGGAATAAGTTGTTTGGGAGTAAACGTGTATTCCGATCCTCAACAATTTTGTATCGCGAATTTTTTGGAAGTAAAAAGGCTATTGTAAATATGGGAGTAACAATTTCTATTTTGAATTGTTTGTTTTGATTTATAAATAGTTTGCGCGCTTATAAAAGAGAAGTCTATTTTGTGAAGAAAAGTTTTAATTTAAAATGAATAGTGTTTATTTGCATTTCCTGATTTTGGAAGACGAAAATCAATCCACGAACCGATTGCAGCGAAGACATATACGCGATGAATCAGATCCACTATCTTTAACGGAGACAAGGTAAAAGATTTAAATGTGTTTTGTCTCTAAATCAAATGTTTTTGACAGGTTTCAGGAATATTATAGAATTAACAAAGATGCTTTTAAATTCCTACTGAACATGTTGGAAGAAAACTTGCCTCCTAGAGGTAAAATTTTCGCGGTACCCACCGAAGTGAAACTGGCTAGCACCTTAAGATTTTTGGCGGAAGGCAGCTACCAAAAGGAGGTAGGCAGACAAATCGATGTCGGCTTAGCACAATCTACATTTAGTGAAGTGCTAGCAGACGTTTTAGTGACATTAAAAAAGTTTTGTGTGCCCAGTGGATTGTGTGGCCATCGCTTGATTCAAAGAGATTTCAAAAGGTTTCTACACAAAATATCGAATATCAGGGGTGGTAGGCAGTATAGACGGCACACATGTTAGGATCTTCGCTCCGTCGAAAAACCGGCATTTATTTTATAATAAAAAAGGTTTCAATAGCCTTAATGTAACGATAGTAAGTATCAAATTTATTGCTGTACGATTTGTCGATTTTTTTTTTGAAAGCTCTTACCAAATGCAAGTACTTTGATCTTTATTAATACTCCTTCAATAAAATAACTTTAATAAACTTGGACATTTAAAAACAAAAATGTAGCAACTTACATGTGTACTTCTTGTTCCCAATAACAATTTTTGTGAATTAATTTTGTAAAATAGTTGTTGGGAGTAAATAACCGTGATGCCATATTTTCTATGTTTGTGAACGCATTCACAAAAGATTTCTATGGGAACATTTACGATAGCAAATCATAAAATTTGGAAGTTTTGTCTTGGAAACGTTCATTCCCGATAGGGGTGAATATTTGTTTAAGCATAAGCAATTGGAAAACAAAGTATATTTTTAACACTCCTCCTCAATTGTGAATGCCTTTAGATTTGCCTTACTTCGTAATGTTCCTATTTTTAAGTTTGATAAAGGGTTTGTTAACATATCTGCAATCATTTCTTCTGAGGGGCAGTATTTTATTCCATGATTTTCTTGTCAACATAGTCTCTCGCAAAATGGCATTTGATGTCAATATGTTTTGTTCTATTATTTAGTTTCTCTTTTTTGATTAGATTAAGACAGCTTCTATTGTCTTCAAAAATTACAGTTGGTTCTTCTTGTTTGCAGTTTAAATCATTTAAAACATTTATAATCCAAACAGCTTAGCAGCTTCGGATATTGCAATAAATTCTGCTTCGGTTGTCGATAACTAAACAGTTGTTTGTTTCTTGCAAGCCCAACTTACTGCACTATTATTAAGTAAGAAAATGTATCAAGAATTTGATTTTCTATATATTCTGCACTCGGCCCAATTAGCATCAGCATAACCAAAAAGGACATTTTGATTAGCTGTACTTTCATTGAAATTTAAAAACAAAAATTTTGTTCCTTTTAAATACTTTGCAACACGTTTTAATTCACTTCAATTTTCCTGATTTGGATAACACGTTTTTCTGGCTAGAATAGAAACACTAGCACAAATATCAGGTCGAGAGTTGACTGCAATGTAAAGTAACGAACCTAATAAGCTTTGGTATTCATCATTGTGTAACAAAAGCACCGAGTCAGTTCTACCATATAACGGCTCAAGTGAATTTTTTGTTGATTTTGAATCTTGTAAACCAAATTTGATAAAATTTTTTTTAATATACTGCATTTCACGTATTTTAAATTGATTTTCTTTCGATTTTACTATTTCTAGCTCAAAATAATAGGATACTTCACCTAAACTATTAACTTCAAATTGGGTGTTAAGCAGTTTAAGTACATGTTTTATTAAAACTTTATTCGTAGTAGCAACTAATAAATCATCAACATAAATAAGAATATAAATATTTTTCCCATTGATGACTTTGCTATACAAACACGGATCTGATTTACTTTGCTTGAATTCACCACTTACAAGGACATCATTTAAAGCTTTGTTCCAAACGTTTGCTGATTGGTTAAGTCCATACAAACTTGCACACTTTGCTTTCATTACCATCATTAAAACAAGGCGGTTGTTTCATGTATATAATTTCTTTAATGTAACCATTTAAAAAAGCTCGCTTTACATACATGCAATTTTTTAACACTAGAAATGGATAAAAGTATACGACATGTAGCTTGACGTATCACAAGTGCAAATATCTCATCGTAGTCACAACCATATTTTTGATTGAAACCTTGAGCGCGCTTTAAAATGTTTAATCTTACCATTCTCTTTTTGCTTTGAATGTCCATTTACAACCAATTATATTAGCACCTGGTGGCGCTGGAACCAAATCCCGTGTATGGTTTTTTGTAAGAGACTCCATCTCCGCCTTCATTGTAGATTACCATTCCCATTTTTCTTTTGATTTTATGGCTTGTTTGTAAGTTTTGGGTTCAATTATATCAGTCGTCTTTTCAATATCATTTGAATGGATTAAATAAGCTGAGTATTTTGAAGGAGGCACACCCTTGTTTAATGTTGACGATCTTCGAAGTGTTAGTTCGATTTCTTGAATTTCTATTACAGAAGGGTTAGTAGTCGTTTCAGAATTGGTAAAATATTCAAGGCCATCTGTAATACTGCAATAAGAACCATCATCAGATTCATAATCGTTATAAATAGCCTCAGACCACGCAGTAACTTCTAAATATTTATCAGTGTCTAATATATTGCTATCACTCTTTGAATTAGATAATATTTTTGGAGAAACGAGTTTAAAATCTCTGCTGATAGTTACTTTGTTGGTACTTGTATCAACAAAACTTAAACCTTTGCTTTTCTCATCACAACCCACGTATGTAAGAAGCCTTGACTTGTTATCAAATTTCTTTATTCTTATATCAGGTACTAAGACATAAGCTTTGGATCCAAATATGTGTATGTTTTCCACATTGGGTTTTTCTATTTCCCATCTCTCATATGGAGTACAAGGTATAACACTTGAAATGATTCTATTTTGTAAGTAGTTAGAATGCATAACAGCTTCTTCCCAATAAATTTTAGGTGAATTGCCTTCTTCCAACAAACATCGAGCCATTTTAACTAGATATCGATTCTTTCTTTTAGCTACTCCATTCAGTTGAGGACAATAAGAAACGCTAAATTAAGTCATAATACCATAACATTTTAGGAATTCAACCATCTTTTTCGGTTTATATTCTGTTCCATTATCTGATCTTATACACATGAGGACCTTTCCAAACTTGTTTTTTACCATTTCTATATAATGTCTGGTTTTATCAAAAACCTCGGACTTTTCGCATAGCAAATAAATAACAGTATATCGGCTATAATCATCAATGAACTTAAAAAAATACCTTTTCTTTCCTGGAGTTATATGTTTTGCATGGGTCCACAGACATCCGAATGAACAAGCTCAAGAACTGCTTTAGATTTATATAACGATTTCTTTGGAAACGGATTCTTTGTAAGTTTGCATTTAGCACAAACGTCGCAAGTTGTTCTATAATTGTAAAATCTTTATTTAGCTTACCAGATTGCATTCCTTTTATAGCGCTAATGTCTCTGTGCCCAAAAAGCATGTGGTAATAATGTTGATATTTAATAAGATTACATACAACTTTGTTACCTTCGTCATGCTCTTTAGTTTTTAGTTGATATAAACTATTGAGACACTCAGCAAAACCGACTTCAATATTATTTATATCAAGAATTTTACATATTGTTCCCAATAATTAAAACTTGAAACCTTCTTTACTGACAGTAAATTTCCTTTAAACGATGGGATATATAGAACATCTTCGACCGTTATAATTTTTTCATAACCTTGTTTATTTAGCATTTTCAACCTGCAGTCGCCTATTCCATTTGAATAAACCCCATCATCATTTGCAACAGTTACTTTTTCGTGCCATGATTTATCTAGATTGCAACCTCATTTTCATTGCTACAAATATGACAAATTGCACCAGAGTCAACTACCCAAATATCATTTTCACCATTAAGAACAAAACACAAATTATTATCTTCGATTTTAGCAACTTTAGCTTTTTGATGCTTTTCATTTTAAAATTTCCAGCAATCTTTACTTATATGACCCACTCCACGGCAATAGTGACATACAATAGGTTTAATATTATTCTTTTTAAATTTGTTTGTAGTTTTTAATATTGTGTTTTCAACAGAATTTCTCCTCTTGTGTTTTTCAAATTCTTCCAGCAGTTTATTTTCGACAACAGTCATAGTGAGATCCTTCTCATCTCTTACTTCTAATGCTGTAATTAGAGTATCGTATATGATAGGTAGACTACTAAGTAGCATAGAAATTATCCAAGACTCAGTAATTTGTTCACCAAGTGAATGCAGTTTG